>LR812520.1:40714648-41223634 GCA_903798195.1 Danio kyathit | reverse complement strand
ATTTGTTAGACTAAGGGGAAGTCTAAACATAGTCTAAAAATACTAAAGGAATCAAAGGCTACCAGTTTTCAACATTCTTTATTATAGGATAACGAGCCATGTCATAAAGTGCAAATCATCTCACGCTGGTTTCTTGAACATGACCAAAATCTCTGAGGAATATTTCCAGTACCTTGTTAAATCTATGCCATGAAGAATTAAGTCAGTTCTGAAGGCAAAAGTGGGTCCAACATGGTACTAGTAAGGTGTACCTAATAAAGTGGCCGGTGAGTGTATATATATATATATATATATATATATATATATATATATATATATGATATTTATTTATTTATTTATTATTATTTTGGTGTTTAACATAAGGAAACTCAAATAGGTTTGGAACAAGGGGAGGGTGAGTACATTGTGACAAGTTTTCATTCAGGTGATTTATTTAATTTTCATCAACAGCAAATCTTCATTTTATTTTGGGTGAACTATCCCAACAGCAAATTATCATTTTTATTGAACTATTCTTTGACAAGATCTTTAAAATGATGCAAATGTGATCTTCAGACTGTAATTTCTAATGTAGTTGCAGTTTTGGCTCCTATTTGTGTGTATAATAGATATAAAATGGTGAGGTCTGCTCATGTGATGGTGGGTGGTGACTATTTATTAAAGCTGTGGAGAGTTGTTTACGGAGCAACTTGTTTTGCATGTGCTTTTGCCTGTGCAAGAGGTGTTTGTGGTTAGGCTAATCTGTTTCCTTTTCTTCAGTTTATTTTTCACTCTAAGCATCTGCATCTGCATATCTCACTAAAAGGCATCCTGGGTCAAGTGGAAAACACTTTTTGGCTAAGAGAAAAAAAGTCATTTCTGATGTAGAGATGTTGATAAATCAAACCGTCTGGGCTTTCAGAAATGTTTTGAGTTCTTGTAAAGCAACACTCTACTTTTCTTTTAAATAGGCATATTTCAATATTATATATCGATATTATGCAGCACCCAAAATAGGCCCCAGCTGGGTTGCTTCCAAGATTTGCACAGGGATCGTGTGCCGTTCGCTCTGCATAATATCATTGCACTTGCTGCAGTAATGGTATGGCAGCAAAGTTCCTTAATTATTATGCCAGAATAGAAGTTTAGTTCCTGGCCGCATTCCTGGCTTAGAAAATAGCAACTTTTAGTACACTTTTTAGCAGGTCTTAGTACACAATGTAAGTACAAAAGAGTCAAGCTTTAAATGATTAAAAATAATCCAAAATCTTTTGTTATTTTTGAGTGAGATGCTAATGGTCTAATCCGATTCAATGATCTATGCTAAGCTAAAAGTGCCAGACTCAGAGATTGGCTGAATGGATTCAAAAAATAGTACAATTAAACTCTTTACCTCTAGGGGACTAGTAAAATGAGCCTATTTTATTGTTTTGTTTTTTTAAATGGAGTGTTCTTTTAAAGACTTAATACACATAATGTGGTGCTTCAAAAAAACATTCAAACCATACCATTCAAATAGCAGGAATAGCAGGAAATTCACGATAGAATATGAAGGACATAAAGTACAACAGTTATTTAATAAGTCCAATATATACTCACATCCAAACACATAACATAAACATACTCAGGAAGTCAATCAAGACCTAATCCAGAACTGAACAAACCAAAGGAGCTTAAATAGAGAGACTGCTAATTGACTAAACAATAGACAGGGGAAACTGATAAACTGAAATGTCAGTAGGATACAGAACACAGAAAACTAGGGTTGTATCCAAAATTGCCACCCATACCCTTAGATAGTAGACTATACCCTTAAATAGTGCACTAATTGATGGAGCAGCCATTTGTAGTGGTGTTCAAAACCAAAGTAGACGTTCTGAAGTGACGTAAAGCATGCATCACAATAGCGAGTGTAAAACCGATGTACACTCAATGGCTAGGATACCCATAATGCAGTGTGAGAGCACTGTGTGTGGCTAATAAATTCAAACCAGGCTTATTTTTAAACCGTACCACTATATACGTTTCTGGAGAGCGCCAAATACGTCCCAGGAGGTACGTTTTTTTTGTCTACTTTGTTTTTCGCGAATACACTAGAGGCTGCTGTGTACGCTTTTTGAGATCTCAAATTTCTCTCACAAATGCCATTCGTGCCTGCTCCAGAAGCCACTGATTGACTGACCCACCCTCCTCCTTCCCTAAACCCAACCAATACTGTTTTCAAAAGCACAGATTGACCCACCCACCCACTTCCCTAAATCCAACAGTTTTAAAAAAACAATCCAGAAAAAGAAAAGCTGCCTGATTTTTACCACATTCTTACCCTGTTATTTATTTGTTTATTTTATTTTTTGGCTTCTGTTTAGGTCTTATCTGCTTTCTGGAACCGATCTTCGCCGGACTCCAACCCCATTGCTGTGTCAACTCCTCTCTGCTTCTCAAGTCTGCCAACGTACATGGCGAGCTACTGAATAAACTGGTAACAGCAGGAAAAGCGTCCACATGGAAGTAAGCGGTCAGCTGGTAATCACGAAAAGGAACGGCGTCATATCGTCCGTATCGTTCATTTTAAAGACGAAATGCAGACATACGTACTTCTGGCGACATAATTCGCGATCTCCAGAAGTGTATATAGGGCTACGTTTTCAGATTGAGCCTATATGTTGAATCAATTTGATGATAATTTTATAGGTGTAAGTTAAAAAAAATATTGTTTAATTGTTAACACTTGTATAATTCACTCACTTGTTTTCACTGCCTCCTTTAAGTGGACTATATTAGTTGACTAATGCAGGGAATAGTGACACGGGTGTAGGGGTGATTTCAGATAAGCCTTCTTCAAACCAAACTGAACTAAAATGTGCATGTGAACGTGACATAGGAAGTCTAATGAAATTGCAGGCAGGTAAATAAATGAAAATAAACCAAAAAATTATAAAATAAACTACAAAAAAAAGCAAAACCTTTTGTTATTAAAGATATATGGATATCTAATTATGTTTGTAATTAACTATGGTTATTGAGTTGTTGTACATATAGGATACAGTAGAGTTTTTGAATCAAGTTGAGTGCCTGGCTCATGATATGATTCTCTTCCTTATATCTACCTTTATTAACCAATTAGTAAAAGAAATATTATAATATGAGGATTGATTATTCAGAAGAATGAGTGTAGACATTTCTAAAGATTTAACGATGGCCAATTTAAACGCCTGTTCCTCTCCTAACTACCGCTTTATTACAGAGCTCAGTCACACTGCTCAATTAAAGGCCCAAACAGTTTCCCTCACAGAACATTAGCCTCTAGGGTACAATAACAAGCTCAATAAACTCTCAGATATTGGCGAAAGTCTTCCTCTCCATTTGGGAGTTTGTTTTTAGGTTAGTGTTCCTAACATGAGTTGAGGACATACAGTTGTTGTTTTTTTTTCTTCTCTCTTTTCTTTTTTTTTGTTGTCTGACAGGCAGCTCTGCTTCCTGGGTGGCTGATTATCTGTGGCAGGCAGCAAGCCATTTAAACATGTGCTTGTCCTGATTGTGCTTGTCCTATATTCTCTCTTTTTGGGGGGTCTTCGATAATATTTAAGTTTGGTAAACTCTTAAAAACAAAGGCACCAAAATGGGGTTTTCAAAGTGATGGAATTAAAGTTCCCAACAATTTTGGGTTCCCAAAACATTTTAGAGAAGAGCCCGTGTAACCATACCTTTATGTTTGAGAGTGTCAGTTCATTCCTTTGCTAAAACGCTTCATTTAAAATTGCTAACAAAACTTCAAGCCGTTAAGCCTAAACCCTCAAAATGTGTCAGCTGTGGTCTGCTTGTTATTTGTTGACTTGCTCTACATACCGAGGAACCTGCCTTAGTACTCAGAAAAAGACTGGGTGATTACACAAATGCGGCATAAATCTCTTGAGAAATGTCACAGTTACATGAACAAAACAAAACAGCCACTTGACGCAGTTTGGTCAGACTTATTGTCAGTTTTTACACATATATTTAAGATGCACACCTTTTTCTGCATGTTTGCAACACTAGCCACAACCACAAGATATTTTACACGCCCCAAGAGGAGTGTCACGTGTGGTTTTAGGTTCTAGAGAATTAAATCAACACATTTTGATGTACGTCATGTTGGTTCTTTATGTTGTTCTTCTGTCAAGTCCGAAATTGTCAAAAATCTAATCACAACACTTTGCAGACTGAATTAATTAACCTGAATTAAGGTTACAAAGTTATCCAACAAACACAGAAGTAACTCATTGAATAACACTTTGCCCTGGTTTATCCGGTCTCAGCAACCAGAAACAAAAATAAATCGGAGCTTAGCTCGAGATAAGAATCTGAGTGAAATAATAGCAAAAGGCAAGGTTGCACTGCAATCATAACAAAGAAAGCACAGCAAGAGCATTATCCTAATCAGTCTGATAGATAATCAATGTTTGTGCAGTTATGCGTCATATGAAATCAGAAAACTTTCAGGTAGGTAAAGTCCCAAAACAGTTTAAAAGAATGGCTCGCAGTTACAATAACTGTGGACTGAAGATTCAGAAAGAATGCAAAATATTTCAGGTCTGTTTTTATTATATTGTCTTCATAGTGTGCAACTGCTTGACACTATAACAACCATCCAGAGTATCAATGAGGAATACCGTAAAAACTGCATAGCAAACCCTAACAACCTCACAGAATATCCTAACAACCACATAGCAACATCCTAGCAACCCCATTGAAGCACCCTAGTAATTCCCTAGAAACACTCTAACAACCCCACAGAAATGATCAGCAATAGCTACATCATAGAAACCACCCCGAGTACAATATGGCGACCACAACACTAGTAACTACCAAGGAACCACTTAACAAGCCCTAACAACCTTATAGCAACCACCCAGAACACACTTATCAATTAGCAACCTCACCAAAAACCTTAACAACCACTGCCTAGCCACCACTTATTAACACTTTAGCAGCTACCCTTCCTAGCAAACAGTCTGGAAAGCTTAAAAGGAAAACATGCATAGCTTGTGAATTTGCTTCAAACTTGAAACTTTCAAACTTTAAGCTTTTAAAACAACTTCAAGTGTTCTGTCTAGGCATTCTCAAGCCAACAGTAATGTCCTTCAAACGTTTTATTTCATAATTCAAATGTAACACAAGTTACACATGAATTAGTCAAGTACACCAAAACTGTCATCATTCATGCAATTTATGCAGCACAGTTGGATGATCTTGGTTTATCACACTGGGCATCTAAAAACGGCACTGGCACCTGTAACTAAGCAGAAATTTCTATTCTAACCCCTTAACCTCTTAACCTGATTTTACTTGTCTGTTTGCAGTCAGATCCTTTTAAACTGCTATATGCACTGCTATATTCAGTAAATGAATACAGTACATTTGACTGCACATTCAAACTATTAAACATCCAGAATGTAAAGAAAATCAGGATGACTACATTAGATACATCAGATGGCAGAGAAAAATAATGACAGTAATTTAGTAAATCATTCATTCCAGTGCCTGATTAGCTTTAAAGCATAAGTCCTGTCATTCATTCTGTGAACATCACAGAAAAATACAGAATGGCTAAACATCCCATTGCTGTATAGAGGGATTATACACTAGCTATGCTTTTTGGCTGGATAAAGCAAGCCAGCATCTCATTAGAAATGCTTTGATTGTTGGAGACTGTAATTACATATAGGAGCTATTAGGGATGTCCAGATCTGATCACATGATCTGAAATTGAGCCCGGTCACATTGACTTCACACAGAAACAGCAATGTGTGCAGAATGACATTACTTTGTTGCAGAGACG
Source organism: Danio kyathit (assembly GCA_903798195.1). NCBI lineage: Eukaryota > Metazoa > Chordata > Actinopteri > Cypriniformes > Danionidae > Danio > Danio kyathit. The sequence goes on along the minus strand of LR812520.1, from coordinate 41,217,837 downwards.
CTGTTGGTTAAACGCCGGCAAAGGAGAACATGGAAGCAGCTTAGCGCGAGTATGTTTGCAGTCTGGAGGTATTATAAAGTTGATGACGACAACGGCAAACTGTGAGATATGTAAACCTGGGATTGCCTGCTGGGTATTTTAAGTAGAGGTGCTATTTGTTTTTATATTAGATTTTTTTATATTTGCTGTTGCACTAAAGTCCAAAAGTGAAAAAATTATGTTATTTATTACTTGATTGTTCAAGCCACCTCACAGAATTGCTCTGTTTGTTAACGGAGTTGTTGAATGTTAAAATAAGGTGAATTACTGTATATATAAAATAAGGAACATCCTGGATCTGTTTCTTCACTCTTCTTTATTTTTTTAATGTATTATAGAAGTATCGGATCGGGTTTCGGTATCGGTAGATATTCAAAATCAAATGACTCAGACTCGGGGGCAAAAAAACCTTATCGGGACATCCCTAGGAGTTATACAGTAAGAGCATGCAGTACATGCAGTGAGATTGTGTGCATGATTTGATTCTGCACTAGTATACGGTGCAGAAACTAATCGTGCACATAATCAGTACATTCACATTGTTTCGACATACATTCATGGACATTTTATTACTTGTCATGTGTATGTTGGTATGTTTGGTATGTGCGTCAAAGACTATAGAACACACAAGACATGTCACTCGTATCTTTTTGAATGGAGAAAAGTGTCAATATGGTGAATAAAGCCCCGCCTACTAGTACAGGAGCTTGGACCAGACGGGAGCTTCTGCAAATTTTGTGTGATTTGGATGTTCAGAAATGAAACTAAAGGGACAGTCGTTTATATTTATTGGTGATTCTTAGTATGAAATTCAATTGTAAGCTTGGCAAGCAGTTTTGGAGAATTTGATGTTTCCCTATTTAGACAGAATGCCTGAGCATGCTACCCAAGAGGCGTTTCAAAGATGGCCGCTGAGTGAAATTACTTACCTTAAAGGGACTTTGACTGTGTTTCTTCCTAATTTTAAATAAAAATAGCTATTTATAAACAGTATGGCTGTTGGTCAGAATAGCAAATGTATTTTATTTGCTGAGAATAAAATGTTTGATTATTCCACCAAATATTGAATTCTTATCTCTTCTGAAGTTAAAACTCTGGTAATGTGCTGCCTAAAAACACAAATAAACATAATTTTGTGTTTTTTAATCCAAAACCTGCACTAAATGACAACATTTTCATAAAGAAATGTCATCAGTAGCTTACAGAATAATAAAAAAACATAAATAGTTATAAAATTCATTGCTGAGCAACAGAATTTTCATGTGGTCTCCTCATTTTTTCCATTGCATCCAAAACTTATGACTAAGGGGAAGCAAAGGTGTAACGACAGCAATGAAAGCAAGCTGATTAAAGCAAGTGTGTGTACGGCATCTTTTGAAACCACATGCTATCTGCTCATATGTTTGTTTTTCACTCTTATCAGTGTCACCGGAGCCCCAGGAACTTTATAAACACTCGACGTTAAATGACTTTTACCACACCTTGTCAAAGTCTCTACCTCAGAGACATAAACGATTGCCGATCATTACTCACACAATACAGTGCAGTAAAACGCACATGAATACAGCAAACAGACACTCCCTTCAGGTACAGTAAAGATAAAGCCGCTATTTATGATGCCTGCGTATGTATACGAGCTGCATGTGTGAACAGGAACTCAGTAGCAGTCAGCTCATCTTTGTTTTCCATGGCAACTGCGAAGAGCACAACACCCACGCATGCTAGACATTGATATCCCAGAGCGGGGTTTCCTCTGCGAGCTGAGCAGATCCTGCCTGTGACAGTAGTCGGCCGTCTGTGCGTCACGGCAAGTGTTCTCCTGGCGTTTCACAACCGCCTACAGCTCCTTGAGCACCTTCCCTCCCCTTGCTCTCTCGGCTTCTCCACACCTTAAAGAGTCACTTCCGGCTACAGCCTGGCAGAACACAGATAGCCTTGAGCATGTTAATGTCTAATGTTTATACAGTGAGCTCAGAAATGACTAGCTGCCACAAGAATATTTATAATTTTATGTCCATTTTATCTATCTGTTTACTTCAGTAGAGTATAGTGTGCGTCTATCTATGTCTTGTCTATGCTTTCTGTCTGTCTTTTATCTATCCATGCATATTTCTGTCTGTCTATCAGTATGCCTGTGTTGTATATACTTTCTGTCTGTTTTTCTGGTAGTCTCTGTGTCATATATATACTAAACTGAGTCTCTGTCTGCATACTGTCTGTCTAGTCTACTGTCTGTTTGTCAGTGTGTACCTTCTAGTATGCATTCTATATTTTCTGTCTGTCTGGCTGTCTGTCTCATTTATACATTCTTCCTGTCTGTTTGTCTGAATCTTTGTCTAGTGTACTGTCTGTTTGTCATTGTGTCTGCATCTTGTATAGTATATCGGTCTTCTCTATGAGGCTCTGTCTCATATATTTTCTGCCTGTCTTTTGTCAGTCTTGCTCATATTATATACAGTATATACAGTGCATCCGGAAAGTATTCATAGCGCTTTACTTTTTCCACATTTTTTGTTACACCAGTATTCTGGGATGGATTCAATTAATTTATTTCCTCAAAATTCTACACACAATACCCCATAATGACAATGTGAAAAAAGATTTATTATTTTTTTTAATTTTTGCTAATTTATTAAAAATAAAAGACCTGAAAAATCACATGTACACAAGTATCCACAGCCTTTGCTCAATACTTTGTTGATGCACCTTTGGCACCAATTACAGTCTTTTTGAATATGATGCCACAAGCTTGGCACACCTGTCTTTGGGAATTTTTGCACATTCCTCTTTGCAGTACCTTTCAACCTCTATCAGGTTGGATGAAAAGTGATGGTGTACAGCCATTTTCAGATCTCTCCAGAGATGTTCAATAGGATTTAGATCTGAGCTCTGAGTTGTTGTGAAGCCACTCCATTGATATTTTGGAGGTGTGCTTTGGGTCATTGTCCTTCTGCAATTTTAGTCTCATCAGACCAGATAATTTTTTTTTCTTATGGTCTAAGAGTCCTTCGGATGCCTTTTGGCAAATTCCAGGTGGGGAGTGGCTTCTGTCTGGCCACTCTACCATACAGGCCTGATTGGTGGATTGCTGCACAGATGGTTGTCCTTCTGCAAGTTTCTCCTCTTTCCACAGAAGAACGCTGGAGCTCAGACAGAATGACCATCAGGTTATTGATCACCTCCCTGACTAAGGCCCTTCTCCCCCAATCACTCAGCTTAGATGTCCGGCCAACTCTAGGAAGAGTTCTGGTGGTTCCAAATATCTTCCACTTACGGATGATGGAGGCCACTGTGCTCATTGAAACTTTCAGAGCAGCAGGAATTTTTCCGTAATCTTCTCCAGCCTTGTGCCTCGAGACAATCCTGTCTCTGAGGTCTACAGACAATTCCTTTGTCTTCATGCTTGGTTTGTGCTTTGACATGCACTGTCAACCCTGGACCCTTACATAGACAGGTGTATGCCTTTTCAAATCATGTCCAATCAACTGAATTTACCACAGGTGAACTCCAAGTAAGCTGCTGAAACATCTCAAGAATGATCAGTGGAAACAGAATGCACCTGAGCTCAATTTCGAGCTGTCAGCTGTGAATACTTATGTAAATGTGATTTTTTAGGTTTTTTATTTTTAATAAATATGCAACAATTTAAAAAAAAATCTTTTTTCACATTGTCATTATGGGGTATTGTGTGTCAGTTCTAACATAAATTGTCAATCTGTCAGTGTGTCTGTCTTCATACATTGACTGTCAGTTTAGTAAATACTGTTTGTCAGTGTCAGTCTACTTACTACTATATACTGTCTGTCTTTCTGTGTCTGTTAGTATGTCTTAGGTATGCAACGATTAACCGCGCTTTGAAACTTCATGGTTAATTAATCGTAAAGCCTTCTCGACACCGCGTTTCTGCACGAAACAAAAGGGCAGCAACTAAACAGATATGCTAACTGTGCGCTAGTCTGTACACTGAGACTAATAACCACACAAGGCAAGCCTGTGCAAGTTCCTTATTTCCAATGGAGGGACGCGCATACGACGCAACGCGCTCACGCTTTTCAGACGCACCTCGTTGAGGTGACAGGGGGCTTTTGTGACCGCGGGAACTGCAAACGGCTGAAGATAAGAGTGATCATGATGTGGTGAATGTTGACCTGCCAGCCAAGGTCAATCGAGTTACTTCGAAGAGAGTGCTGCGTTGCATCGAGAAAATCTAACACTGTATACATAATCGCCAAAGAAGCTCGCCTTTACTAAGTTTAAAATGAAACTGTAGCTCATGACAAGGAACGGTATTGCCCCGATGATCATCGCGAGAATCCTGCTCTGCCCCGCTTATATATTGGGTCGACTGACTCGCTTGTTTTACTCCACAAACACAGAAAAATGAATATCAGGTCATAACGAGACTGGGCATTTAAAATGACCAAACCGAAACCAAAACTTTTAAAGAGGTGCAGAAGTGAGACTTTTCTTCCTTTCTTTTGTCCATTATTTCTGTTTATTAAATTGTCATGCATATAAAACAATAGTGCAAAATAAATATTTCTTACTGCAATGCATAATTTTTGTTTGCTGCAAACCATAGATTTATTTTTCATAATGTAACAGCAGGACTTTTTATAGCAGATAACATTCAAGCACATTCAAGGCAGAATGATAATGAGAAAGGTAATTCTTTGTTAGTATTATTGTCATCTTCGTCATCATTAATATTTTATAATTATTAGACATTCATTTTGGAATTATTGCACAAATATCAACAAGTCATCACAGAATTAGTTAGATAGTTGTTTCTGGTTTTTGTTAGTCCTAATTGATGTTGTTTTCAAATACAATAAATATGTTAATATACAATTTGCAGCGGTGCTCATTCATTTTTGGTGCTCCTACATTTTTTTTTGGGAGCACCGGTGCTACCAGGTAAAAAAGTTAATTTTAAGCTCTGCATTAGACAAATACAGATTTTTTATTTATTTTAATTTATTTATTAATTGTTCTGTCATTTATTTACAGTGTAAAATTATTTATGTTTAAATGTCAAAAGCATTCATTTATTTTTAAGCACAAAGAAAGAAATGGACTATTGTTTGTTTCTAATATTAATGTGTGCTGTATTAATTGGTTACTGAGCAGCAATAAATAACACTGTAAATATAAGGAGTTTTCATCTTCTTTTCTAAACTAGTGGTGTTTGAAATGAATGAATGCATAATAATCATGATAACCGTGAATATTTCTCAGACTATAATTGTACAACCAAAATCTATAATCGTTGCATCCCTAGTATCTTAGCATATATTTTCTGTGGCACTATCTAATATATTTTGATCATTTGTCTATCTCTGCAGTATATACTCTGTGTTTCTCTTTTATATCTTAAATCTATATCTTTTAGCATACCGCCTGTCTATTATTTACTGTTAGTTTGTTTTCTAGTAAATATTGATTCTGTCAATCTTTGTTTCTGCATATCTACTATAGATAATCTGTCCATCTGCTTTCTAATATATTTACATATTATATAATGGTTGAAAATCCATCCATCCAGACATTGAAATTCTCATTCATATTAATGCCATATGTCCATTGACAGGTGAATGAAAGCTCTTGTCTTCTACACTGACCTCTGAACATTGTATTCTTTGACACTAATACAGCTGATGCATCATCTAGAAACTGCATTTCCTTCTGTAGTGTGTGTTACTTCTCATAGAATAATTGGCGTCTTTGGTTACCTCCAGTGAGAGTTCACGAGCATTAGGGATTTATGGAGTTCAGAGGGGTTTTCTTCAATCGAGTCTTTGTGCAGTACAGCTCTAAATAAGCTAGTTTAACCCCCTTCTGTACTCTGTTATGTGCACAAATCAGTTTATGTAATGTAGGTTTAAAAGTAGGTCTGGGGTGAAGAAATTGGGATAATATTCTTAGCCGGAATCTGGACTTTCAGTAATGCTTTGGCTTGTCTGACAATCTGTCTGTGTTTCTGATGTATACACATTATAGATAATGTTGGTGAAAATATATTATCCAATCCATCCTTCCTCCATCTTTCCAGTATCAAAACAATACTATATTTCACTTTAATCCCACATGAGAAAAACTGTGATATATATGTAATATAGAAAACTACAGTACATGGTCATTTGTTTATTTTACTATAATTTTTGTTACCATAGCAACTACAGCATAACCAGAACAGATTAATTCAAGTAATTTACTATAGAATGGTTCAAATACTATAGACCATTTCGAGGGATGTAAACAATAACAATGGTCCTAATGTATTTCCTGTATTACATTTTGAATTTACAATTGCTTCCAACAATCCAAAAAGCTCCACACATTGATAAATAATGTTATTGCAGCCATTTTAGCATGACAATATGATTAAATTGCCTCTTGTTACATTTCTGAAATAGTTTGGTAACAAGCAGGAAGTGTTCATGGGCCAGTGACATGGCCACTTTGAAATGGTCTATAGTAATATTTAATGTGAAATCACTTTAATTGAGCAGAGCCATTTGTTAATCCAGTGTGCATTTTTTTATTGTGCTGGCACATTCCTAATCCTGATCGATCGATCTATCCGTCTGTCCGCCCGTCCGTCCGTCTATCCATCCATCCATCCATCCATCCATCCATCCGTTCACCTATCTATCTATCTATCTATCTATCTATCTATCTATCTATCTATCTATCTATCTATCTATCTATCTATCTATCTATCTATCTATCTATCCATCCATCCATCCATCCATCCATCCATCCATCCATCCATCCATCCATCCGTTCACCTATCTATCTATCTATCTATCTATCTATCTATCTATCTATCTATCTATCTATCTATCTATCTATCTATCTATCTATCTATCCGTCCATCCGTCCGTCTGTCCGTCCGTCCGTCCATCCATCCATCCATCTATCTATCTGTTCATCCATCCATCCATCCGTCTGTCCGTCTGTCCGTCCGTCCGTCCGTCCGTCCGTCCATCCATCCATCCATCCATCTATCTATCCATCTATCCGTCTATTCATCCATCCATCCATCCATCCATCCATCCATCCATCCATCCATCCATCCATCTATCTATCTATCTATCTATCTATCTATCTATCTATCTATCTATCTATCTATCTATCTATCTATCCATCTATCTATCTATCTATCTATCTATCTATCTATCTATCGCTTATGTAAATCACTGTTGCCATACTGTACATAAATTATATGTGCAAGTGTGTTTTTTAAATATAATTTAAAACTAACTCTGAAAAAATATATTCAAGAATTATATTATTTGTATTGCTGTTTTACATGCACGGTCTTCAAAATGTACATGACTATATGCATATTTTAATAAATAATGAACATTTTAAATGCATAATTAAAAAAAAATGTAGTTTTACTTATTCTATAGAACTATAACCAATGAAAGCACTAACAAAAACAAGCATTCCTCTCTTTCAGCATAATGAAATAAAGACCTCCCCCCACCCCTGCACCTCCAGGAGGTCAGTGACAGATGGGGGCAGATCTGAACCGGCTTCACTGGCAGCTGCCGGGGTTTGGGGGGTGAAATGTTAAAGGTCGACTCTTTTAGACTGCATTGCCTACAATGATGGCCTAGCAGTCAGACCCACTGTCAAAGTAGATTAAAACTGTCCCAAAGAGAGTTTTAGTTTGCTCTTGATCTGACGTAGTGGTGGTGGTGGTGGTGGGGGGGGTCGCTTCAGCTGCTGTCATCATAAATCATCCTGCATGTGGGATTGAGGTATGATTGTGAATGGGGTGTGTATTGTTTATTTGTGGTGACTATGAGATGTTAGGCTGATTGGCCTTTTCCAAGAGACACTCTAACGAGTTTTTCCTCTTTTCTATATAGCATTAAGACATGTCTACACAACGTTAGCACAGTTTGTTGCTCTCCAACTAAAGGATATCCTTCCTGTGGATGTGAGGGGGTGTTTCGCAAGTGCATCTTAGATTTTTTTAAAGGGATAGTTCACCCTTGAAATGAACATTTACTCACTCTAAAATGGTTCCATACCTTTATGAGTTTTTTTTTTATATCTGTTGAACACATAAGAAGACATTTTGAAGAATGTTAGAAACCTGCAATCATTGATTTCCATTGTAGGAAATATAAATACGGGGACACACTTTATTGTGATGGTCTGTTTGTTGAATTTAAGTTACATTGAATCTACATGACAACTAATTCTCATTAGATTATAACCAGACTGATAGGTTGAGGTTAGGGTTAGTGTAAGGTGGCATGAAGTTGCAAAGTTTCTTATAGTCAGTTAAATGTCTGTTTCGCAGCAGTATTAAAAGATGTTAAGTAGACAGTCTACTAATACTCAAATGAACAACTCAAATAAATTGTTACCAAATATGGAACACAATGGTTACAGGTTTTTCAACATTCTTCAAAATATCTTATAAAAAAAAAAACTATAAGTGAAGGGTGAGTAAATTACAGAATTTGAAGTTTTGGGAAATCTATCCCTTCCCTTTAAGTAGCTTTTAAATATGACAACCTGTGTCAGAAACTATCCTGGCCACAAATGTGGAAATGTACTGTCAGTGTGTTTATTACTGTTAGTTTGACAACTTCTTCAGAGTATCATCAACTTGCACTCCTAATACAATTTCTGATAAATCAATAGCTAATGAGTGGTTCACTTTGCTACTTCACACATGAAACACTGAGTAAGAGATAAAGTAATATCAGCAGGGGCCAAGCTTAAAAAGTAGCCCAGGTCAAACCACCACTTTCTCCAAAGCCTCAATTCTCTGGGCTGCAGACATAATCATTTTAATCTAGGTTGTGGTCATTCGTTTGAAGGTGTAGGAGGGAGATAGAGGACAGAAAAAGGGTACAGTGACATATACTGAGACTTTTTAGTGGAAAATAGTGCACTGCACTTTTATGAATGTTCCACATCCTTGTGACAACAACATTTTGAAAATGTGATCCTGGACCACAAAATCATATGTATTTTTTACATGACCTAAAAGTTTACTTCAATATATATGATAATATGTGGCTGAAATACAACTAATTGAAAATCTCGAAACTGGGGGTTTAAAAAAATCTAAATATTGAAAAAAATCACCTTTTAAATGTTCAGATTTTGTTCTTAGCAATGCAGATTACTAATTAAATTTACAAAATGTCTTCTTGGTATATGATCTCTACCAAATATTCTTTTTTTTCCCAATTCCTTTCTATTATATTTTAACATGTACATACACATTTCCATGTTTCAGATATAACATAAACCAACAAGCAAAAAAATTAACAAAGAAAACAAAAGGCTTCTCAGTATTTTACATCAGAATACAATAGCACTTCTTTTATTAATCTTCTAGTAAAACATTTCTAAATCCACCACCTTTTAAAAACAACATAAAAGGTCCCCAAACTCTATCAAAAATTATGTATTTATTTTTTAATATACAAGTTATTTTTTCCCTTTACTTGTTTGTTACCATCTCTTTCAGCCAACTGCCTATATTTGGTGCACGTTTACTTTTCCAATTTAAAGAAACAAGCTCTTTCGCTTGCAGAATACTGTACATATACTCAAAAATATATGCTCCTCTTTCTTTTTTAACTTGATCTCCTTGGGATATAAATGAAATAAAAAAATTAAAGGAGACATTGGTATATTACAGTTTTTCTCAGTCGCATTGGTGCATTTCTCACAACACTATTTACATTTGCACAACAGTTAATGCATTTCTCAAAACAATTAGTCCTTTCTGCACAGCATAGTCGCAGTTTCTCGTTCCTTACAATAAATTGCAAATGCTTTTGGACATGCATCAATTGCTTTCATACTCAACTCTCTGCTGTTTTATAACATTATCATTTGCTTATGTCATGTCAGTCAAAATTAACTAAACTTGTGAATGCTAAATAGTAATTCCATATAAAACTAATAGTCCTCATTTCATTACTTTGACTACTTGTCAAATTCTGTCAAGCAAATATTATAAAAAAATGTAAAACTTTGTTTGTTTGTTTCTGAAAATGTCTTCTAAATTAAACAGTTTCATGAATGATTTACAGACCTACAGTATGTATGTAAGGTTCAGTTCCAATATGTACTGCAATATTGTTTACAGTTGTGCACAGCTCTACGCAAAGGAAGTTTATGTTTGTTGTAAAAAAGAGTGTACAAAATCTGACTTTTTTGCATTGTAAAACATTTACAGAGTAAAGTGTCATAATGAAAACATGACAAAGCCATTTGACTATCTTGTTCATAAACAACGGTGTCAGGACTTTTCATCTTGATGACGCTGACACTTTCATTGACATGAACACTTGCTTTTGAGGAATGAGCTCTCCATTTTGAGCAAATGACACACTTTTGCAGGTTATCAACTAGGTTTTGCAGTTTGTACTAATTGTTTTGAGAAATGCATTAACTGTTGTGCAAATGTAAATAGTGCTGTGACAAATGCAACAAAGCGACTGAGAAAAACTGTAACCTCAAGAATCTTTTCTGTCATTTCTTTCACACCTTAAGTTCTACATTCCCATATACAGTGATGCAGCGTTCCTTCAAGGTCCCTGCATCTCAAGCAAGCATCTGGAATATTTTCATTTTATTTATGCAATAAAACTGGAGTTACGTAAATCCTCATCAAGCACTTATATTGTAACAGTTTCAGATAAGTGTTCATTGTTAGTGATTGAGCTTCCTCGCATGTCTTCATCCAGTCCTCTGTAGAAATATCCTCCTTAAGATCTTATCTCCAAGCTTCCAATTTACGTTTTGAAGGTTTCTTTGACCCTTACATCAGCATCTTGTATAATGCAGAAATTAAACCTTCACTATTTGTTATTACTTTTTCCAAAATAGACAATGATGGCAGATCCAGAGATCTACATTATATTCAAATGATTTTGGCATAAAAGAAAAATCATTTTAATCCCTATACAATATAGTTTTGTCTATATCCAAAAATATATGTGTGCAATTTAAGACTGTTTTTTTTGCTCCAGGGTAATAAGTAATTAAATAATTGCTATTTATTGCATTTTTGTTTGTGTGGCCTGAATATGACATTTTGTTGATGCCATTTATTTTTATATATTATTTATTTGTATATGTTTTTATTGGTATCAGGGCATCAAACGCTCATGTAAAACACTTTAATGGAACAGATAATATATTACTCTAATGTCAGCATTACATTATATAATTGCACATTTGAATGCCAATCTATTTGACATTTAAATAAAAGCTGCGCAATGAACACTATAAAAATAAACTTTGATTTGACCTTTTGATATAACAATCGAGTTTTTGTTTTACAGGTAGTTATTCTACAATATCTTATTATATAACATTTTGAAGTCAAGCATTGGGAAACTCTTGACATTATTAGAAAACATGTTAGGTGAATATTACATAAAGGTAAACATAAGAGTTCAACAGAAAACACATCATTATTGAAGATTGTTTTCATCGCTTGTATATTACATTTCAGTCTTTGGTTTTAAAAGATGTTTTAGGCAAACTCAGTGAAGATAAAATGTATATCAAATGTCATTTGTGCCAACTGCCATTAGAATATTGAATAGTGGGGTTTGAGTATGAGTAGAGTTTATTGTGATTTGTGTAATGATGTTTAATGTATTTGTGTTATTTGTTGTTTATGTGACGTGATGATGCTGAAGGTAATTATGTGGTGAAACCAAAGACAAAGTTCCACTTAAAGAAAGTCAAGTCCTTCTCTCTCAAAAAGACAGCAAAAAAAGCAAGCAGAAACAGACCTCCACTGTCTTAATTGTAAAACCAGGTTCAACTCCTAATGAAAGAGCTAAGAGTTGTTACTCCTCAGGGTTGAATCAGGTGTTCGCTGCACTTGTGTTATAGAAATGTGCTGAGCTCTCTGGTTATATTCCAAACGCTTGCACGAACACATAAGGACAAAACGACACCATGAAATAGCATTCCTTTAAGGAGTAACCAAGACAATGCAGTGACAGGTGTACAGACACACACACACTCCATTTCATTAAGTGAAAAGCTAAAAGGAGTGTTCAGGGCCTCTGGTCTGTGTTATGAACCCGGAGTGACAGACGTGCAGACTCCCCTATTGTGTGCTCACGCCGATGGGCCTCTTTCAGTGTCCCGCCGGAGGCTGTGGCGGTGGGGGCTGATACACGGGTCGCGTGCCCCACTTTCACAGCAGCAGATGGGGGATGAACCCCTCTCTCTGCCCCGAACCTCCGGACAGAGGGTGTCTACCCCACCTGTCAAGACCACACAAAAGCCAGACCGCCACGTCACAAAGCCCAAAATGAGTCTGCAGACTGCTGGACCCGAAGCCGCTTTTCATGCAGCGCCAAGCGTGTAAACATGGAAACGGGTCTTGTAGGGGGTCACATGAATACTAACAACACACATCTGCCCTCAATATTTCTTTTTGGCCTTTCCAAAATTCACTTTGCATAGTTGCTGGACAAAGAAAGGATAATCATAAAAGAGTTGTGATTTGTGATTTGATTCAGATTTATTTTAATGAAACACTCTTGAATATTATATATATATATATATATATATATATATATATATATATATATATATATATATATATATATATACACACAGCTGCAATCAGAATTATTAAACCCCCTGAATTATTAGCCCCCCTGTTTATTTTTTTCCCCAATTTCTGTTTAACAGAGAGAAATTTTTTTTAACACATTTCTAAACATAATAGTTTTAATAACTCATCTCTATTAACTGGTTTATTTTATCTTTGTCATGATGACAGTAAATAATATTTTACTAGATATTTTTCAAGACACTTCTATACAGCTTAAAGTGACATTTAAAGGCTTAACTAGGTTAATTAGGTTAACTAGGCAGGTTAGGGTAGTTAGGCAAGTTATTGTATAATGATGGTTTGTTCTGTAGACTATTGAAAGTCAGAATTATTGAACCCCCTTTGAATTTTTTTTCTTTAAATATTTCCCAAAGGATGTTTAACAGAGCAAGGACATTTTCACAGTATGTCTGATAATATTTTTTCTTCTGGAGAAAGTCTTATTTGTTTTATTTCGGCTATAGAATAAAAGCAGTTTTTAATTTTTAATTAGTCTACAGAACAAACCATCATTATACAATAACTTGCCTAATTACCCTAACCTGCCTAGTTAACCTAATTAACCTAGTTAAGCCTTTAAATGTCACTTTAAGCTGTATAGAAGTGTCTTGAAAAATATCTAGTCAAATATTATTTACTGTCATCATGACAAAGATAAAATAAATCAGTTTTTAGAAATGAGTTATTAAAACTATTATGTTTACAAATGTGTTGAAAAAAAATCTTCTTTCCGTCACATATATACATATCTATATATATATATATATATATATATATATATATATATATATATATATATATATATATATATATATATATATATATATACATATATATATATACATATATATATATATATACATATATATATACACACATAACAATGTTTCTGTTTACAATCTGTGTTTTGATTCACTTAAAAAGAAAACCGACTCGTACATGTCTTTTACTTAAGCATTGCTTATCTGGTTGTGTGGTATGCTGGTTATCATAAGAGTTCTTTCAGGAATCAGGTTGAAAAGGGTTTGATTTACTAAAATGTAGGGGGTCATAATAGCCATATACGTAATCTAATTTTTGCTCTCAAAATAAATATTTCTATAATGTTTGCAAATTTTACGTTAAATTTGAAATATAATCTTTCTTTACATACAGTTACCAGTTTGTTAAGTTTAGTCATTTTGATGCACATCTTTTTGTCATGAACTTTTTTGCATCAATTTGAAGCATGATGTAATGATTGACCTCATATAGTTGGTTTGGTTTGTGATTTCTGACAACTTAACAAAGACTTTTTTTTAAAGAGTCATAATATGGTAAAAGTAAATGGGGGAAAATACTTTTGGTACCAGCACTGTTGAAAAAAAATCTAACAATAGTGCTGAAAAAAAAAAAAAAACAATAGAGCTCCTTATATACTCTAAAGTTCCACCCCTGTTTTCTGTCTGAAATGGCCTATCAGTAATATGTTTTGACAGTTTAAAAGAACATGAAAATGTGCTTAGAGCTAGATTGTAGCCTGTGGAAATCATCAGAGCTTACATTTGTTCTGCTAAAAGACTGTATGACTTACAGTATCTCATCCTCATCATTCAACCCTTAGATTTCAAAACCTTCCACAACGTGTTTGTACCTAATCTCCTTTCACCTATAACCTACTTAAAGGAATAATTCACCCAAAAACTGAAAATTGTGTCATCATTTACTCACCCTTCACTTGCCACAAACCTGTTTGACTTTCTTTCTTTCTTTCTTTCTTTCTTTTTTCTGCTGTTGAACACAAAAGAATACATTTCAAAAAAGCTGAAAGCCTGTAACCATTGACTTCCCTAGTATTCGTTTTCACAATCCACATGAAGCATTGTTAATGACACAAATTAAAAATGATGGAGAAATATAAAACTATTCACTTTAAAGTGGTAGAAACAATCCATTTTAGGCATATTGCACAATATATTGCATATATAAACATTTAGATATTTTAAGTGTAATTCACGTTATTAATTTTGGCATGCTTTGCTCTCTGATTGGTGGAATTTTCTGTAGCATCATGGGTAATGTAGTTTTTTTGTACAAATTCAGTTATTATACATGATTATTATTTTTTTAAAGTTAAATAATGTGAACATATGGGTTTTAAAAGGGTATATACAATCGATTAACAGCCTTAATGCTCAAAACAGGTCTTCAAAGGTTAATCAATTTTTGGTAACAATCGATGTCCTTGTGGTGAATATGAACAGAGTTTTTAACTCCTACACCTTTACTGTTGCGCTCTGTATTTGAATGCACATATACTGCAGCCCAATTCCCTTACAGTTACTTTTACATTGATTGCTAGGTGAATGCGGGCATTATGTAAGCAGTCATTTGTCTGATGCGATTATGAATGGCGTGCATGTCTACAATGAGATGACATCATTGTGCTGTGTCACAGCTCGGTCTGCATGTGTTTGGCCTTCTCCATCTGTGCGCGTGTGTGTGGGCTGCAGCATATTCATGGAGCTCCTTTAGGAACATCAGACCGTTTCTGCCAGTCAGAGCCTGAGCCCTGCAATTAGATGTACTCTTGCTCTCTCTCTCTCTCTCTCTCTGCTTCTCGAATTTTCCATGCGCACATCTCTCCTCTCGCTCTCCTCAGCTCGTCTCCTTGTGAAGCAATGTTAATTGCTGTGATGAGGGTGCTTTGTGTTGATTTCTGTGATTAATTTCTGCACCTGCTGCTGGATGTTTTAGCTGGTTATTTTTGCACAGTTTTCTCAGCGAGAGAGGAGAGGAATCCAACAAGGACCTGGAACAATCACACCGTGTCCTCAATGCATATTTGATGTTAAAGGGATAGCTCACCTGCAAAGGAAAAACCTGTCATGTTGTTCCAAACCTCTGTGATTTTTATTCCCTGAGACACAAAAAGTGCATTTATGCTGTAGCCTATATTTAAACTTTTTAACATAATAAATGGACTGTGAAGCTACTAATTGACAAAAGATGTGTTATAGACACATTTATAGACACAAAAGATGCATTATAGACACATTATAGACACATTTTAGATTCGATAGAGTTGTTTTAAATCTGCTCGATCAGAACACAGACATATTGAATCAAATCAGTTAATGAATCATTTTAGAAAACAGACTTGGAATGATTCAATCATGAAACAGATGGATTTAATTATCAGTATAACTCATGACGAACAGTGATAAGTAACAGTGATTAATAGCTAGCATCACAATTAGCAATGTAACGACTGTAGATTTTGGTTGTGTGAGTATATTCTGAGAAATAATCATGGTTTTATGGTTATCATCCATTAGCATTATTATGCATTCATTAATTTCAAAACACTACTAGTTTTAGAAAACATGAAAACTCCTTATTTTAAAGTTTTATTTATTGCTGCTCAGTAACCAAATAATACAGCAAAAACTAATTATTAAAAACAAACAACAGTCCATTTCTCTTTGCACTTAAAAATAAGTGAAAAAAGGTTTTTGACTTTTAAACATATGTAATAATTATACACTGAAAATAAATGTCAGGACAATAAATGAATAAATAAATAAAAATAAATAAATAAATGTAAAAAAAGTATTTGTCTAATGTAAATCTAAGCATCATATTAGCTAAGTATTTCCCTTTTAAGGAGAACAAATGTAGTTAAAGGCTGCTGAACCTATCAGAAAGGCACTTTTGATCAACTATATTTCAAAATTGTTTGTTTTTTAATTTTTATTTTTTTTTCTCTGCATTAGAAATGTGTATATTCCATACAAAGTATGAAGCTGAATGGTCAGTTCTTGTCACGTGACTCGCGGTGCACTCAAGGCATTTTCAACTAGGAACACATGGAAAGCGTGAACATGTCGCATCGTGCATGTCGCTCCGAATATCCGCACGCATCAATTTCAAATAACAAACTTGCGCACGCAAAAGACGCAGTATGTAAGTGGCCCTTAGTTAATAGCCTCTGCCATAGTTAATCCAGCGTAACCTCAGCATACAAGCTTGGAACTTTAAACTAGCGCACAGTTGGTGTAACTTTGCTTAGTTGCAGCAGTTTTGTTCCGTGCAGAAACTCAGTGTTTAGAAGTCTTTATGATTAATTAACCATGATGAATTAAAGCGCGGTTAATAGTGAAATCAGGTAATCGTTGCAACACTAATCACAATATTAGCAATTATTTTGTTTATGCATTACAAATCTAACAAATTACTTCAGAAAACTTATTATTAGGTATATGAACCATTTCAGCACTTTTTAAAAACTTTTGGCATTAAAAAAAAAACCCTACAAAAGCCATCAGCTAGCTTTCTGCAACTCTCACATAGTCGCGCACATACCTGCCAACACTCCCGTTTTTCCCGGGAGTCTCCCGTATTTCAGACCCGTCTCCCGTATTGGTCTGTCTCCCGGTAAACTCCCGGAATTCCCCCGCTCCTCAGCATTTTGGTACAGTCCGGGCTGAAACTTGGCGCTTGTGCTCTTCCGGTGACGGTCGCGCGCTACAGTTTGCGCGCCCCCATCTCCCTAAACCTCTCATTCCTCCCGCTCCCGCTAGTGTTGCCAACTTAGCGACAAACTTTCAAAAAAGCGACTAGCGACAAATCTAGCGTCTTTTTTGTGTGTTACTGGCGATTTTTATAGACTGTCGTTTGTCCATTACTGTACCGTCCCTACTCTTCTCAACGAGCCTCCCCTCCAGCCTGAGAGCAGAGCACCTCTCTGCGTACCCACGGCAAATGATTTAGAACAGGTGGCAGTTTGAAGGTATTTCCCTTGTACAGTCAACCCGATCTGCTTCTCCTTTATTTTAACAATTTAATTTGACCGTTTATTCTTGTTGCACAATCAGAGATGTTTTAAGGGAGAGTTTCAGAACTTGTCTGAGTATATTACGTCTGAGAGATTACTGCAAATTCCCTACTCATCTATAATGATATACTGTATTCAAGCAGCAATACATTTAGTTAAATTGACAAGCTTACATAAAGGATAGTGCAAATATAAATACCCCATTTATTTACCATAGGCTGTTAAACAAACAGAAATGGTAGAACGCGATGACGTCAGTAATATGCAAATTAGCGTATGACGTAATTCCCCCCCCCCCCCCCCCCCCCGGGTGGTCTCCCGGAATTTACGAACCAAATGTTGGCAGGTATGGTCGCGCACTAAAGCCAAGCAGGGCTGCGCCCGGTCAGTAGCTGGGTGGGAGACCTTATGGGAAAGCTAGGTTGCTGCCGGAAGTGGTGTTAGTGAGGCCAGCAGGGGGTGCTCAACCTGTGGTCTGTGTGGGCCCTAACTCCCAAGTATAGTGAAGGGAAATCTATACTGCTTAGTGAGTGCCATCTTTCGGATGAGACGTTAAATCGAGGCCCTGACTTTCTGTGGTCGCTAAAAATCCCAGGACAAAAAAAGAGTAGGGATTTAACCCTAAATTTGCCCATTGGCCCCTGTCTATCATGGCCTCCTAACCATACCTACTGTATATCATAATTGGCTTTATCAGTCTGTCTCCTCTCCACCAGTTAGCTGGTGTGTGATTTGGCGCAATATGGCTGCTGTCGCGTCATCCAGGTGAATACTGCACACTAGTGGGGGCTGAGGAGACTCCCCCCACCAATGTGTAAAGCGCTTTTAGTGTCCAGAAAAACATTATATAAATGTAAGGAATTATTACTATTTTAATAATTTAAATTAGAAAAGTTCTAGCGTGGGGCAGGTGATTGCTAAATACATTAAAGAGCCCCTATTATACCTTAAATAGGGTCATATTTGGGTTGTAGGGGTCTCCAACAACAGTCTAATATGCATGCAAGGTCAAAAAACAATTTCATGGTCTTATAATATGCATTTAATTTTACGTAATTATCCCAGCGAATCCCATATGATTCGTTTAGCGATTCATTTGTTCCCAAACCCCTCCTTAGCGCAAAGCTAATCTGCGCTGATTGGACCGATGACAGCCTGTTGTGATTGGTCGACACTGACAGCCTTCAGCGCGAGACAGAGTGAAATGCCCAGCACAGCTTATCAACAATATAGAAGTAGTCAGAGTGCATTCCGCTTCATATTAGTGTAAGGCGTGGATTTCGGCAGTGGGTGAATGTAAATACAGACGATGGACTTGAAAATACTGACGACTAACTATTTTAACTCCAAGAACTGGGGAGGAGATCGACACGAGTCTCCTAGCCCGTCACACTCTACCTCAGTGTTGCCAGATGTAGCTGACTGATTCCAGCCCAAAAACTATCCAAAACCCGCCAAAATGCAAAAAAAAAAAAAAAAAACGCCCACTCATCTGGAAAAACGGTTGTGACAGTCGCGAAAAACACAATAAGTGGTTGTAACCGCACAATCGTGTTAAAAACACTGCTTTACCTGCTCTTTTTTCACACACACACACACACACACACACACACACACACACACACACACACACACACACACACACACACACACACACACACACACACACACACACACACACACACACACACACACTACCCTTCTCCTCAGAGGACACAAAACAAAAATAAAAGTCCTTAACAGAAACACTCAAAAACAGAATACATAGAATGTATATTAAAGAAACAACTTCACATTAGTTACTAACACCATAGAACATAGTACCCGGTTCTCACCAGTGTTATCAGGGCCGGCGCATCCATAGAATAGTGAGGGCGGCGTCCGCGAACTCCACCCATTCGCACTTTCATCCACGACACCCACCCCCTCCCTCCCGGTCCTCACTTTCCCCCAGTCTCCTGGATTTTTTGTGTGTGCATGAGTGCATTAAAGCAGTGCAGTTAAACACCAGCATATTGCTCTATTATTAACAATGACACACATTCAGTATTAATCCACACAGTGGCAAAAGCTGAACTATTCTGAACCATGACCGCCGCACGTGTGTATGAACAGCTGACGGTGGTGATAGCAATGACAAACGACAGGATTGCAAGCTCACAAACACGTTTAAATCCGCAAAGAAAGCGGCACGCGTCACGTTATATGTATAAGTGTTATATGTTCTCAGGGCTTACCTGTACTCTGCTTTGCCCAACGATCACCAACCCTCATTACAAAATGGAGGAAGAAACTAATTAATGAGCTGTGTATTGATGTTCCTGTGGAGCTCTGTCAAAGTCTCATACATCAGTAGTCTTTTTTGATCTTTCCTTTTTTTGCAAAAATAAACCTCAACCACTGACTCTTCACAGCTTCATCTTTGGGTAGAGAATATAACACGAACTTTCCCTCAAACTTCCAATAAAATCCAGCAAAGCACAGCGTCTTCATGTCTCATGACTTCAGGGTCTGTTTATCTTCCTCTTTCTCTTTGCTGCTGTGTTAGTGGGCGGGAACGCAGGTTTAAATTTTCCCTGGTTTGCGAGCAATTGGGCGGGGCTTATGTTTCATATCCACGTCACGCCGAAACAGCTAAAGACTCGTTATCAAGACGATTCATTCGAGACACTATGAGTCGACTCTTTTAGATGAATCAATAGTTTTAAACACTGTCCAATTTCAGATTTAAGCCTAGGCTGGATATTTCACTTCACTTAGAGCTGTGTTACACACTACATAGAAGGTCATTTTCAAAAACCCATAATAGGGGCTCTTTAATAATCCTTCTTTCATGAATTTTGTGTTTTGACGACAAGTTGCAAGAGATGAGTACACTAAAACGCTGGTCTCATTTTCTAAATAAGAGTCCCAATACAAATAATACAAGCTTGAGTAAACATAGAAATAACATAAGGAATGATCATTGTTGTAATCTCAATAGGATTCTTTGCGGATCTCAGAGTTGATGTTTTGTTCTGATTAGCCTGTTTTTCACCAGGAATAAAATTTTTATTTTATTTGATTGAAGGCTGGTTTATACTTCTGCGTCAAGTGATTGGCTACAGCCCACAATATGTAATTTCCATGTAAATAATTCTTATTGTCCAGCTATGCATATCCAGATTTTTTAATTCTATGGCATCTTTAATATATACTAGCTAAGTTATTGTCACCAAACATAAACTAAAAATGTTTGTACATTTAGCAGGCCAACTTCGTTCATTTTCCTTCGGCTTAGTCCCTTTATTTATCACCACAGCGGAATGAACCGCCAACTTATCCAGCATATGTTTTATGCAGCGGATACTCTTCCATCCCCAAAACACCCAAACACTCTCGCATTCACACTCATACACTAGTCAATTTAGTTAATTCAATTCACCTATAGCGCATGTCTTTAGACTGTGGGGGAAACTGGAGCACCCGGAGGAAACCCATGCCAACTATTATATTACATAATTATATAATATAAATTATAATTATATACCATTTATTTGTATTTTTATCATTAGTGCTGATGTTGGTAATTATATTATCTGCCAAACTATATTTTGTTCTTTTTTGGCAAGCATTTGCCCTAGAGAATATGCAATAATTATGCAACAGATATTATATAACTCAGTGTTTCATGCAGTTAATTAATAAATTATTGTTTTGTTATTTTAACCTTAATGCCTTAGCAGATATGCAGACTTTAAATGTATATAAAAATTGCTACTGATACTTGAGGGGGAAGAAATAATGATCGAATATTCCGTCTCAAGTCAACATTTAATTCAAACCTGTGTGTCAGTAACAGATTCTTTTGTAATCTCTTTTTCGAGGTGACATTCCTCTCTGGAGGATTACATCACTCAAACGAGGTCATGTTGAAACACACGGCTAAAACTCTCACTTTCATTGGCCTTTAACAAATCGGCCATTAAAGTTGTCGTGGCGTCAGATGCAGATGCTCTGAATTACAATGATAGCACAGAAATTGCAATCGGCCTCAGACTTGGGCGCTACAGCTGTATTCGCTCCGGCAGCTTATCAAAGCAATCAATTACCCTTGCACGGAAATGCTCAAGGACTCTGCATAATTCTGCCTAAGCACTCTGAGTGTTTTAGCTTTTAACTGTTATTCAGAGCCTTTCTCACATGCAACTCCACCAGAGAATGAATGGGGAGAAAATAACTGCTGCTTACAGGAATCCGCTGAAAGTGAATGGATGTAATTTAAAGCGCTGGACGAGAGTGGAGGAGCAGTGGGCAACAGGAAGTCCATTGAAGGATGTGATGTGTAACTTAATTCCTTACTGTGCCACAGAGCAAACAGAGAAATGACGCCAAGCATTGATCTCCTGTCGGGTGCATATTGATTCAGCGCTGGCTTAAGGAGATGAGCGGTTTTCCTGCTTTGTAGCTCCAGTATATTAGGCAGATCTGAAGCGTGATTTATTTTTCGATATATTCTCTGTTGAATCTGTTAAACTGGAAATGATTTGTCCATTTTTTTTTTTTTTTCAAAGATGAAAATGTAATAACCTACAATAATCTCAGTGTGAATGATATTCTGGAATATTAAAATGTCCATTCCAGACATTGGAAGTTTTCTATCAATTTTGGAATGGAATATCAGGTGGCTCAGTGGTTAGAACTGTCGCCTCACAGCAAGAAGGTTGCTGGTTCGAGTCCCAGCTGGGTCAATTGGCATTTCTGTGTGGAGCTTTTCTCCCTGTGTTGGCGTGGGTTTCCTCCCGGTGCTCCGGTTTCCGCCACAGTTCAAAGACGTGTGGTATAAGTGAATTTAATAAGCTAAATTGGACGTAGTGTATGTGTGTGAGAGTGTATGGGTGTTTCCTAGTGCTGGGTTGCAGCTGGAAGGGCATCCACTGTGTAAAACATGTGCTGGATGAGTTGGCGGTTCATTCCGCTGAGGTAACCACTGACAAATGAAGGGACTAAGCTGAAGGAAATTAAATGAAGTTGGTGGTTCATTGCACTGTGGCGACCCCTGATGATTAAAAGGACTAAGGAAAATGAAATTAGGGAAATCAGGGATTTTTGTTGCTTTACATTTTAGTTTCCATTTATCAGAATGTGTACCACATTTTAAAACTGCGTTGTTTGGTCATTTTTTAGCTCCATTTTAATTCCTTTCATGCTCATCAACTGGCAGTTTTTAAAGTCAAATTAGCTGTACAAATCAGCAAACATGTCAGGACAATATATATTTTAGGATCTTTGGCTTCAAAACAACCAGTTCAAAGTCTGGGTGTTAAAAAGTAGATGAAAGAAAAGGTCAAGTTTGTAAGACTATTATCAAGCTTTTAAACATGAGAGAGGGAGCACACTGCACGCAAGCAGTAAGTTACATTTTTTAAATCTGAATCCATTGTTGTTCTCGTAGTGATAAATAAAGACATTCATTCATTCATTTTACTTTGGCTTAGTCACTATTTCAGAGGTCGCCACAGCGGAATGAACCATCAACTATTCCGCCATGTTTTACGCAGTAAATGCCCTTCCAGCTACAACCCAGTACTGGAAAACACCCAATACGCACTCAGTCAAACACACTCATACACTATTGCCAATTTTAGTTTATTCAGTTCCCTTATACTGCATGTCTTTAGAGGGTGAGGGAAACCGGTGCACCCGTAACCGACGCGAACATGGGGAGAACATGCAAACTCCACACAAAATGCCAACTGGCACTCAAACCAGCGATCTTCTTGCTGTGAGGCTTATTAAAGACATGCAAAATTACATTAAGGCTAACATTATTTTAATATTATGCATATTATTCATTATAGGTCATGGAAATTAAGCTTTTAGCCAGTGAAAGTCAGAAAAAAGTCAGGGATTTTAGTTTTAATTTAGAGTTGGAAAATAAAAATGTTATTATATATAATTTACTCAAGTGATTTAAAGAGGTTTTTTCTGTTTATATAACTGCTATTTTCATTTGTAGCACTTCATTTTTGCATCTTGTGTTTAAATACACCATGAACAGCAACTACGCTAATTATTTTCTTTATTCTCTATTTCCACCTGGGAATACTCATCCCGAGGCCTTAGAGATTATGCATCGCCATTGATGTGATCCAAGACCTGTGGAAAAATGAAAATGCCAAGGTATCCATAATCCTGGACCAGGTCGCATCCTGAGCTGATGCTGGGTGGTCATGGAGGAATGAAGAGCATGAGACAGTGACAGATGAGTCTTCACATTGATCCCGTGGGCCAGCCTGATTACCCGCCGGTGACCTACTCACACCTGCAGTTCTCCACAATGGATGTCCAGTGTTCTTCAGTGCCAAGACTGCAGCTCTGCACAGGAAGTTTGGCAAAGGAGAAATGGTCGTGCCCAACTGAGCCTGGTTTCTCAAGGTTTTTTTTCCTTCACTTTCATCAATTGGTGAAGTTTGTTCCTCGCCACGGTCACCACTGGCTAGCTTGGTTAGGGACTTGTGGAGCTGCGCATCAATTGATTTGCTCTTCAGTGTTTGGACTTCCAGCAGTGAAAATTCAACCACACTGAACTGAACTAAACTGAACTTCAACTCTGAAAGCTTGTCTGACATAGTTTCAATTCACTAGAACTTCTATGTTAAGCTGATTTGTCACAATCTACATTGTAAAAGCGCTATAGAAATAAAGACGAATTGAATTGAATTAAACTGTTTAATACATAAAAAAAAAAAAGATATTCTGAAGAATCATGAAAACCGGTAGCCATAGACATCCATGGTAAAAAAAAAAATACGATGGAAATCAATGGCTGCTGCATTCAAAAACATTTCTTTAGAGTTCAACAGAAAAAATAAACTCCCAAAAATATTTGGAACAAGTGGAGGGTGAGTAAATGGTGACAGATTTTTATTTTTAGGTGAACTATCTATTTTGCATATCTATGTGAAGTATGCAGGCAGTTACATAACAGTGGTTTTGTCAGTTTGAAGAGCTGAATAACTTTCTGGTGCCGAAAGGCCAATCATATTTGCTTCTCCCTGAGAAAATATTTTCACAACTGTGAAAGAGAAAAAAATCTGTAGGTATCCCTGAAACCACAAGGCTGTACGTTGGTGTAGTGTCTGATAATGGATGCTTGTGATTGTAGACATAGCTCACATATAATTGGTTAAGACCATATATTATGACACAGTGTCAGACAAAACCAAAAATTATAGCTATGTGTAATCATAGATCTGTATGAGCATTCCTTACACTCCAGAATCTACTAGGGCTGCATGATATTGGAAAAATTACACATTGCGATATTTTTTATTCTGCAATATATATTGCGATGTGAAAACAATTTCTCTAGATGAGTTAAAAACAGTTTGGAAAGAATTTATAATTTTAAATTGAGATGATTCATAGGGGAGTGCATAACATATAACAAACAATCTTCAAGCATAGATAAATTCAATAAAGAAAAATATGCAAATTAAATAAACAGCGTTTTATTGTTTTTCAAAGAGTCAAAATGTATTCATGTATAAAGTAATTGAATAATCAAATGTAAAATAATACTGCATCGTTTTATAAATGTCTATATCGTTTTATTCTTTTATGTATGTCTTCATTTTATAAACAATTCAATAAAATGAATTGGTATCAATTTTTCCAAGTTACAAACAGTACATTTTCTTATACCTGAATGCTTTTAAAACCCCGCACACAGTCACGGGCCTCAAAAACACTTGCAAAGTGATAAATTATAATCCAGGCTCAAAGTTACGTATACTCGCGATGTGACTATTGCGAAGGATCACATTGCGATATTGATTCTGAAACGATATATTGTGCAGCCCTACTATCTACAGTAGTCAAAAATTGAAGTGGATCAAACCATTCATCAAAGTTTTTCTAATGACCAAACAATGATTTGTCCAAATTTCTTTTGACTTGCCTAGTTAACCAAATTAACTTTGCTTTTAAAGGTTCAAGACACCCTGGAGTACTTTTTTATTTTTTATTTTAACAGATTTGTGAGCGTTGAGCATTATATAAGAACAACATTAGCACCTGTCAGCTTTAATTGTGGGGAAAACTGGAAAATTTTGAGCTTTTGTCAGCTAATTTCTTCTTCCGGGTTTAAAATAATTTTTACAGCGGGATCAAATTGGTGACGTAGAGCGTATCTGTTAGTGGAGTGATGACGGTTTCTCATTACTATTCATGCAAAATTTTCTTATCCTATGAGAAGACCCTGCTTCTTAATTATTCATGAGAGCATGTGCTTTCCGAAGGCAAGGCAGACCTGCCAAGCTGTGAGACCCAGTGACAGGGTGAGACCGCGTCCGTGCACGGCACAGGTCATATGTGTTTGTTTTCATGATCCACGGGGTTAGTTGCATGGTTTTCCCTGCGATTCTGTCAGTGCCGATACAGCAAATCTGTTGTTTGCAGCAAGCGTTTTTGTCGGGAAAGCTGTACAAGAATTGGAGAATGGCGAACTTTGTGTTTTATCAGTTGAGTTCTTTCCCATTCAGACACATCGCCTATATCCGTGTTGCTGTGTTCGCATATGTTTAAAATCAACATTTTTAGATTTTTAGATTAGAGACAACATAACTAAAGAACACAATTGATAGCAGCGTGAGTGGCGTAGCTAGTAAAGCGCATGGCAACATGTTTTGACGCGATCGATCATCGGTTCGAAACCAGCGTCTGATGAGGAACTCGTTCTTCTTTTTCCACCATTACAGATTGGAAATATATTTATTTTTAATAGAAAGGAAATATTTTTGTTTAAAAATTAAAATAATGAAAATATTATATAAAGTCACAAGTGGCTCGTGGGTATTTAATAAGCTTTAGCTTATTTCATATGTGTATAAACAGCATCTGAATAGTTATTTTAAACATTCTATAAACAGTTATTTTCCACCTGGTGTTAAATGTTAACGACATCTTAATATAACTCATTTGTGTTTCCAACAAATATCCTTTAAAATATATATTTTAGTACTGCTTCAGTGAACTTGAACTTTTAGTATACTAAAAACCATTAATTTTCACTAATTTTATTAGTATTTTTTTATTGCTTTAAATCTTTTTAAAATAAGTAAAATCTCTGTAGACTATAAATATATGTACTGTATATCATTTATTTTAAAAATGCGGGCAATAAATTATAGATTTATTTTATTAAAAAATATTACATTATTCTTATTTTTTTATTCAACTATAGGGGTGCGGCCGGGTAGGGGGGCCAACAAGACAATGTGCCCAGGGGCCTTTGAGTTCTTAATCCGGGCCTGCCAGCAGGGTTAATGGTTGGAATAGATAGGGCAAGAGACCTGCTGCACTGCTATCCAGAAGTCCTCCTAATTTATAGTGTTTATATAAACATGATTATCTTCATAATAATATAACAAATTGTGGTTATGTGTATATGAAATTGCAAATAACAAATGTAGCAGGACATTAAATTACTTACTGTTTATTTCTTTGCATTTTAACTTCATAAACTAAAAAATCATGCGTCTCCTCACGGTTTGTGTCTCATTTTGTGAGCCAACGAGACAGTTGTTGCGCTCCACGACCATCATGAAGCATTTTTTGAAAAAACTCTGAGGTAGAAAAAGGGGGGTTTCATGGCCCTTTAATTGCTAACATGCCTTTAAATTGCACATTAAGCTCAATACTGGTATCTTGCCAAATAACAAAAATAATTTGGACTGTCTTCATGGTAAAGAAAATATATGGAGTCAATCTAGGGCCATATATACTTGCAAAATAAAAGAAGGTTTTGCAAACAAAAAATAAATTATTGAGCATAAATAAATAAATAAATAAATGCAAATCTCCAAAAATAGCAAAAAAGCGAAAATGAAATTTGCCAACAAAAAACAAAAACTTAAAAAATAAAAAATAAAAAAAATCAAGCCATGCAAAAAAATAAAAAATAAAATAAAATATTTGCATTAAAAATAAATATATATATATATATATTTGCAAAACATTTTTTATAGCATTGCCTTTACAAAACCCATCCAGTCAGTTTGCGATGCGGTTTTCACTTTGCAGGAGTCAAGGGAACTTGGGCGTTAACGGCAGGCCTGGTCCTGCCTTCATTTAAGCAACATCATCACCTGGAGACACAGTATCACTGAGGTGGTCTTACAGGCCAATAGGTCCGGGTCTGCCATAAACGCCCAACTTACCTTGGCTCCGCCCCCTTGTCAAATCAGGGCCACAAAGCTTATTTTGCAAGTATATATGGCCCTAGAATGACTCCATAAAAATAAAAAGTTAGTTATCAAAACTATTTTGTTTAAAAATGTGTCAAATAGCACTTGGGAAATATAAAAAATTCTATTACAATTTCACAGGGATAATAATTTTGTCTTCACACACACACACACACACACACACACACACACACACACACACACACACACACACACACACACACACACACACACAGACACAGACAGACACAGACAGACACACACAGACACACAGACACACACACACACACACACACACAGACAGACACACACAGACACACAGACACACAGACACACACACACACACACACACACACCACACACACACACACACACACACACACACACACACACACACACACACACACACACGTCATGTACTGTATATGAATCTTAGTATGTTTCATATAGTCTTAATATACACTTGTTACAAATTCCAGCAGAATCTACAGTAACCCACTGGCAGCAGCTCGCCAGTAGCTTACTGTAAATCAATTACAGTAAAAATACTGTATTTCCATTTACAGCTTTATTTATCTTATGCTCTATATGCATTCACAGAATTTTATGTATTTCTTTAATGTAAAATATACAGTAATTTTCACAATGCAACTAAAATACTATAACATACCGCATAACTGTTCTACAGTAAAATACAGTTTATGTTACAGTTAAATACTGTGCAATTTACAAATATTAAGTGTATGTTTGACAAATAATAAAATGTAAGTAAAACATGTTTTGATAAATATAGAATTTGTAATTAATATATAGTATAAATAGATTTATACATGCAATTCATGAAACATGTAGGGTGAACATGTTTTCAATATGTGTTACATGTGAAATGCAACTTCTGCCTAACATATTTTGAGCATTAATGAACTTTTATGTCAATCTATGCTGTATGTTTCTCACCTCATTAATATAGATCACATTTGATGTGGTTTGAGTTCCTGTCAACAGCTCCTGTCTGCAAAAGGTGTGAAATTAAATGTGAAACTCAGCAAAATCTCAAAGGTGATTTATGTATCTTCACATTTTAATTGGCCACCGTATAAAATAGTCTGTGACGGTATGTTGGCAGTGATCCCATCCTTCCGCTGTAAATCTTTTATGGCTGTCATCTTGCTTTATGGTAAAACTTCATCGATTTTCCCAGATCACCAGGACAGGAAGCCACAAGCTCATCGCAAAGTTGATCTCCTGAATTATAAATGTTTGCGTATATGTGTACTGCTGCATTACTACACATATCCGTGTGTCTGTGCATCTCTCTTTGTTAAAGAAATAAGAAATCAACCTTCAGCAGACAGAAACAAAGCAATCAAACAGCTGATGGTGTCCTCAGGCTTTGTGTTTTGTATTCCCTGGATTATTTCAGCTCACTTACATAATTATATGGCTTTCTCTTACTGTGGAGAGGTGCACATTGCTGGCAGGCGTGATTCATCATTTGTGCTTCTTTGCTTTGCTCGCTTAATTTAATGGAGCTCGGGCTACATGCCTTCCTGCATCAGTGCTTATGTGGCCCATGTGAACTTTCCTCTACCTCAGCTGTTCCGACCCATTCAAATGCTTTCCTCTGATTAAAAACTCACTTCGGTGCAGTTTGCTTTCGGGAAAGTTGTCAAATTTTAGACTTGGTGTTAAAAGTTTATGCTTTGTTGTTTTATGGTAGACTAAACAGTACACAACCAATGAGTGATTTAGTGTAGCTACCCAGATGAACATTTCATTACACTTTTGTTTTGCTCAAGAGTTCTCATTTTTTAACTGTAAATGTCAACTGTCCCAATTGTTTTTCCTTATAGTACTTTTTTTTTCCATAGGAACTTTTTGTTACACAATTAATCATTTCATTTTTAATATTGTCATTTTTTACTCACCCTCAACTTGTTCCAAACCTGTTTGGGTTTCTTTCTTCTCTTGAAGACAAAGGAATATACCGTAGAATGTTGGAAAAAAACAGCTATTGTCTTCCATAGTATATTTTATTCATAATAGGGATGTTTATGGCTGTTTTCCTCATGAAAATCTTGTTTCAAAAAAAAGAAATTCATAAAAGTTTTAAACCAATTGAGTATGAGTAAATGAGTAAAATACAAAAAATAATCAGAAAAATATTTTATTCTTACAATAAAATGGAAATCAAAACTTAATTAAAAGGGACTTTGCACCACAGAAATGTTTTCATATTTTCTACTGACAAAATGTCAACTTTTTAGTGTGTTCATTTCACAGGAACTGCAATTAATTTTTAATTATACACACTCAGAAATAAAGGTACTCGAGCTGTCACTGGTGTGGTACCTTTTCAAACAATACAAATTTGTACCTTAAAGGTCCACATTCATACCTCAAGGGTACATATTAGTACTTAAAAAGTACAAAAGTGTTCCTCTTAACATTTTTAGGTAAGTTATACTTTTGCGGTACCAATATGGATCCTTTAAGTACAAATGTGTATCTTTTGAAAAGGTACCACACCAGTGACAGCTCGCGTACCTTTATTTCTGAAAGTGTAGCAGCAACTTTTAGAGAGATTAAATTAGTTCCTTCTAACACAGTACGACAACACAAGACCTTTTACAAACAGCTATAGCTCAACAGATATAGATAATGTAAAAACCAACTGCAAAACCCAGACATTTTTTTCAGGGCACTGGTATCTTAGTTAGTTCTATTACTACCTCATGTGAAAGGCCCTACTGACTTTATTCTTTCATGTAAGAGCGGGTGCAGCCATTGAAACCTTATTGACTTCTGGGGTCCGTTCTTCGTACATGGATTACTTAATTAGCCAAATTTGGTCATTTACGATTACGATCCAGGATCGTTTCGTTCTTCAAAATTCATCTGAGTGTTGCTGTCATAGCAACAGGTCTGGAAGCTCAAACCTGCAAGGGAGCACCAGCTAATTTCATATCAACAGGATTAGATCGGGTCTTTTCAAGCAAAGGTAATACTAAAAGCATGTACCGAATGCTTTTATTTTCTTACAGTAGTAACCTATAGGTTGTGATGGGTTGCAGCTGTTAGGGCATCTGCTGTGTAAAACATATGCTTGATAAGTTGGCGGTTCATTCCGCTGTGGTGACCCCAGGTTAATAAAGGGAATAAGCTGAAAAGAAAATGAATGAATGAATGAATGAGTAACCTATACGCTATATACACTGGAGAAAATAGTAAAAGAGTTTAATAAATAAAAAAATAAAATAAAAACGTAATAAAAAACTCTAATAAATAAAAGAACAAAAACCGTCATGGGGTCGGGGGTGTTCTTTTCCCAAGGGGTTCAAAGAGAACATTTATTAATATGGACGTTTTAGACACAAACGCGTACTATTTTAAGGTATCGACCCAGCTTTAGTACAATTTGAGTATGAAAATAGACATGCACAATATTCTCGTTCTTTTTTTTTTTTTTTTAGGAATAATAATTTATGCAGTCATGCATGCTTTTTTGATGCAAAAATAATTTAAGCCATTATAAGTTATTCTTTACGCCAATAAGAAACATGAAAAGGCCTACTATAATAAAGAATATCTGTTCTAAATGTAAAATTAAATAAATTGCTGAATGACAGTGTAAAGCATGCAGCCCACAACAAATGTGGAAAGTTATTGCGTATCATATTTAACAATTTACTACGAATTTTATGTAATTTTGCTCACTTGGATAATTGAATATTAGTCAGATGATGTCATTACTCTGCTGTGCCATCAGCCAATAATTGCATTGCTGATCATAATTTCGAGGATTGCTAGATCTGTCCTTCACACATTTCAGACATTTTAATCTGATTCGCAAACTTGTTTGAAGAACCGAACTATCCAGAGATCAGTTATCAAGATTAAAAGATCCAGGATCTGTCAAATCATCTTAGATCATTTAAGCAAGGTATGAAGAACAGACCCCTGGTCTCATTCACATCGATTTTTAGCCATGAAAAAAAAAAAAAAAAAAAAAACAGTTCATTATGCTGCTTGATGTTTAAAAGAATACGGTCAAAAGAGAAAAAACATTTTTTTAGATCACTAAAAATGGTCCTTTGTAGCCAGGTCATTCAATAGCTAAGAGCACTGCACCATTAATCATCACAATGATTTACAGACATAAGACTAGATCCAGGCTAATGAAAAACCTGTGTGTTGTTGTCAGGATGGCAGTGAAGGTCCACGTGTCACATGCGTATGCGGTGATGCTGGCAGACTCATAGACATTCATTAGTTCCATTGAGCTCATCTATGATTACTCTGTTTGCTTGTATGTGTGTGTGTGTGTGGCCCGAGACCTGCTACTGCTGCTGTTGTCAGGGGAACTGAGTTCAACTCCCTGATTTCAAGACATTCTGTTCATAATGGCAAACGGTGAATCAGTGCTACTTAGAGATGGAGCACGTTTGCCATAAGCAGCAACACACACGCACTGACATGTTGTGCAGTGGTGCTCATGTGGGCAATGTAGGTTTGAATCATTTCCTGTCCTCTGAAGTATCATGCAAACATGTAGAAAAGGACACTACAACTAAACTACAACTGCAAAAAAAATTGGATTTTAATGGTTAAAAAAAACTGTCAAAATGCTACTGTAAAAATGTCTGTAATCCAGTTAATGTCAAGTTTCCTTAATATATACTGTATTTCTTTTGATAGATTCGAACTTACACTCACCGGCCACTTTATTAGGTTCACCTGTCCAACTGCTCATTGACGCAAATTTCTAATCAGCCAATCACATGGCAGCAACTCAATGTATTTAGACATGTAGACATGGTCAAGACAATCTGCTGCAGTTCAAACCGAGCATCAAAATATGGAAGAAAGAGGATTTAAGTGACTTTGGGATTGGGATTTTCACACACAACCATTTCTAGGGTTTACAGAGAACGGGCTGAAAAAGAGGAAATATCCAGTGAGCGGCAGTTCTGTGGGCGCAAATGCCTTGTTGATGCCACATGTCAGAGGAAAATGGCCAGACTGGTTTAAGCTGATAGGCAACAGTAACCTAAATAAACACGTGTTACAACTGAGGTATGCAGAAGAGCATCTCTGAACACACAACACGTCGAACCTTGAGGAGGATGGGCTACAGCAGCAGAAGACCACACCGGGTGTCACTCCTGTCAGTTAAGAACAGGAAACAGGCTACAATTCGCACAGGCTCACCAAAATTGGACAATAAAAGATTGGAAAAACGTTGCCTGGTCTGATGAGTCTTGATTTCTGCTATGACATTCGGATGGTAGGGTCAGAATTTGGTGTCAACAACACGAAAGCATGGATCCATCCTGATGTAATCATGTGGGGGATATTTTCTTGACACACTTTGGGTCCATTAGTACCAATTGAGCATCGTGTTAACGCCACAGCCTACCTGAGTATTGTTGCTGACCATGCCCATCCCTTTATGACCATAGTGTACCCATCTTCCTATGGCTACTTCCAGCAGGAAAACACGCCATGTCATAAAGCGCAAATAATCTCAGACTGGTTTCTTGAACATGACAATGAGTTCACTGTACTCAAATGGCCTCCACAGTCACCAGTTCTCAATCCAATACAGCACCTTTGGAATGTGGTGGAACGGGAGATTTGCATCATGGATGTGCAGCCGACAAATCTGCAGCAACTGTGTGATGCTATCATGTCAATATGGGCCAAAATCTCTGAGGAATATTTCCAGTACCTTGTTGAATCTATGCCACGAAGCAAAAGGGGGTCTAACCCGGTACCAGTAAGGTGTGCCTAATAAAGTGGCCGGTGAGTGTTCTTTTATGATAAAGTTCTGGCAATTACAGCTGTAGTTTTTTTTTTTTACCTTAAATTATATGCATTTATTTTTTTTATGTGTATTAAAAATGCAGTAAAATACAGTATATGGATGTTTCATTACATTTTTACAAATATGTTTTACTATATTTTACTTTGTTTTAAATGAAGTTTGTTTGTGCATTGACAAAGATCGGTTAGTTAATGCAATCCTTTAAATCCAAATAATTTTTAAATGTTATGCACCCAAAACTGTCCAATCTCCATTTGGACTAAAGAGTCTGCTAAATGGCTAAATGTATTTTAACTAACAGTATGTTTTTTTACATAATCATGTTTAAAGTAAAACAAAAAAGCTGAATACTTTCCCCCAGTGACAAACAAAAGCATTAGTTTAAGAAAACAATGTTGTAAAATTTTGTTTCATTATCTTAAATACATATAAAGAGCTCCTCTTATACCAATAGAAGGGAAATTATAACAAAGAAACAATCATAAAAGTGTTTCAAACCCCAGACCATTGATATTCAAGGCTGTTGTTGTTTTTCTCCCACGTCAACACCTATTCATCACTATTCAAGCTCAGTTTCTCATAAAACACCTCTCATATTCATCTCTCTCGCAATCACTTGTGCAGTAATTAACAATGAAACCTCCATGACAGATTGCCATTGTACCATTCTGCAACCTTCAGCCAAAGATGAAGCACTTCAAGATGATAAATGAATGCAGCGTCTGCCTTAAATTCTGAATGAATACTATCAGCATTTACAGTGCCATCCATTAATATTGGCACCTTTGGCTGTGAAAATCTACTTTAAATTTTGGTGAAATTATATTTAAATGTTTGCTTTCCTTGAAAACAAACAGTTGCAAATGAAACACAGTTGACACCTGAATGATGAAGAACAGGAAATTGTTCAGTCATGATTTCCTGTTTCACAGAGAGTATAAATATAAGGAAACACAAAAGGCCAATCTCGGTCATTCATTACAATGGGTAAAACCAAAGCACAGAGCTGTGTTTCACAGTAAAAGGTTTATAAAATGGGAAGTGGCTATTAGAAAAAAGCAAATGTCCAACTCCACCATCAGGGCAATAATGAAGAAATTCTAGTAAACTGGAATTGTTATGAATCAGCTTGGAAAAAGACCAACCCGCCATTAGGACAACATTTTGAGTGGCCACAAAAATCTCCCTGAATCACAGCTGGAGATTTGCAGAAGTTTGTTGGGTTGTGTGGTCAGAAAGTCTCCAAAATTACAATCTGACATCACCACATATTGTTTGGAAGTATTTCAAGAAGAAAAAAGCTCTCATCTAAAACCAAGTTCAAGTGTTTTCACTTTTTTTAAAAATATATATTTTACTTTTATTTTAACCTTAAAGCAACACAGAGCAATACAAAAAGCAACAACAACTATAAAGACAGAAAAGAAAAGGCAAACAAAACTAAAACAGACAAAAGACAGAAAAAAAAGATTTTAAAACTATCGTTACCCCAGTTCCTCCAGTTTTACTCAAAGGTTAACATGTATTTCTAGGCCAGTGGGCTCAGGAAATATGGTGATCTCGCAAATAATGACAGGGTCATGCCTTTAAACTGTTATCCCTAACATTTGACAGGTAATTAAAAATAGGGTTTCTAGTGACTTCGAAGCCAGCAATGCTATCAGAAATATCTCTCTAAATGTAAAGTGCTTAAGAATTCAGAAAGCCAGGACTTAAAAAATGGTTTTGATGCCTTTTTCCATAGACAAAGAATATTTTTTAGCTATCACCATTCCATATTGGTCAGCTTTTTTCAATTTGATGACTTTGCCTGTGTTATGGTACCTTGCTGCAATTTTAGTTTCCCTAAATGGGATAATAAAGTTGAGTCTGAATCTGAGTCTGAACCCACAAAGTGAGTCAGACCAAGCAAAAACAGTGATGGCTGGATCAGGAGACGAAGTCACAAGATCAAGCCTTAGAGTCAAATCTGAAAATTTCACTCCCAAAACTCAAAAAGTTTTGGGCATGACCAAAAAAGATGTCCTAATGAGCCTTCCCCAGATTCACATATTTTACAGTTTGAGGAGATGGAGGGGTAGAATTTGTTAAGCTTAACCCTAGAATAATGAAGCCAATGTACTACTTTTTGTGAGCAAAAGAATCAAAAGTTTAACCAATAAAGACATTTTTTCACAGCCTTCTTTGCTCATAATTACAAGGGTGCCAATATTAATGGACATATAATATTTAAATTATAGTACTCTTATTTTATTATTATAATTATATTTTATAACTATTTTTTATATTTGTTAAAAGACAGACAGACAGACAGACTACTGGAACAAAGTTTTCATCTCTGGCTGGAACAAAAGCAATTTTACATTTTTAAATATAATATTTAAGGTCAACATTATTAGCCCCCTTAAAATTATTATTTTTTTCAATTGGCTACAGAACAAACCACTTCTGTCTAATGACTTGCTCACTAAACCTAATTTCCCTTTTAAATTAATCTATTTAAAAGCCTTTAATTGCACTTTAAGCTGAAAACTAGTATCTTGCAAAATAACTAGTAAAATATTATTCACTGTCATCAAGGCAAAACTAATTATTTATTAGAAATGAGTTATAAAAATGTTTATAAAAATCATGAATGTTTATAAAAATCATGTTTAAAATGTATTGTCTCTATTAAACAGCATGTACTATAAAAATGATTAAAGAATTAAATATATATAAAAAAATGAATTCTCTTTTTAACTGTAGGTGTTAGCTTCTTTGCTCACATTTGTGCTAATATTAATGTTGGGCACTGTATACTCAAGAACTAAAGTTACAAATATCCACTTCCAGACATCTTGATCTCATAAATGCTCTCCTCCACTTTGAAGTGTCGTTGGGAGTGTCAGAGCCATTTCGTCATTGCATGTGGAATCTGTATTAAAGCCGGTCAGGATTATAAAGCGTCCCCTCCTGCTGACGCACACAGAAGAGCAGGCCTTTACGAGCCTCTATAAGCAGGACGCGATGTTTAGAAAGGTGTCAGCTGCGTGTGTGTGAAGCTCGCATGGTGCGCTTTTTCACTCAAAGGGTGCTATTAACTGTCCAGCAACTCACACCTATGTGCTGTAAAGCCAGGAGAGACCAGGCTTAGGAAAACACTCTCAGACACCCGCAGTGTCAGGCCTCTCACCCTACTGTTTACATTCCTCTCACCCAGCATGCCCAATCACCCTGTGTGTCTGCCACAGAAACACATCAGCCTGGGCTCAGAGACACTGCTGATTTAGAGCATAATTGCAGTGTATTTTGTTTCAGCTAACATTGTACAAAAAACTCTTGATGTGTTCTTCTGTTTGGAGACCACTGATGGCATTGTTTAGCAAGGCCTGTGTTTAACGAAGAGAATGGAGGAACAGTTACATAATAACAACATGATATAAGTGCTAATACAAATACAAGTATGTAAGCAATATAATGCACACACATAATACAACTATCTTTATGGGCACTTACCATAGACATAATGACTTTTATAATCTAGCGAGTAGATTATAAATGTTGTTTAACCCCCCCATTTTTGACATTCTCAAAATACTTCATTCTGTGTGATGTACGAGCTGTTTTCTTAAAACAAAAAGTCCCTACAAGGTCAAAATTTACTGGTATTTCTATACTTGTGAGGACATTTGGTGCCCACGAATTAAGGAATATTTAACATTTAAGGAGTTAACGCGTGTGTGTGTGTGTTACATGTATATGTTTATTATGTATATGTGATAGTTTTGTATAGTTTAGTTTCTATTTCATTACATAGATATTTGAATTTATATATTAGGGTTGCATGATATTGAAAAAATGTGACATTGCAATATTTTTTTTTCCTGCAAAATAAAGTGCAATATAAATACAATTTCACCTTTATTTGGAAAGTCATTACTTTAGATTGATTGGGATGATATTGTATGGGATTGAAATACAAACATATTTAATGTATTTTATTATATACATATAATAAACAAACTACAGTCATAAATAAACACAATGGTTTTTCTGGGGAGAGTCTAACAGTATTTGGGTACGGAAATGTAAAAGAGCATTGCATATGTCTTCATCATAATTAATTAAATACAATGTGTCTTTATTAAACTTATTTATTTTTTTCTTTTTGCTCTCTTAAAATGCTTCGAACTCTTAAAATGCTCACAAATGCCATAAAAACACATGACCATTTTAAGATTTCACTCAGTGGTGGTTAAATTAGGTATATATCTCCACAAATCTGCATGTGTTTTGATCTGTGGATTCTGGTCAACTATAATCCCAACTCAACATTGCATATATTTGCAGTGTGACTATTGCTGATGCACACATTGCAATATCGTTGCTCAAACGATATATTGTGCAGCGCCTTTGAACATTTGAATTTATATTTGAATTTATTATTACATTTTCTCAAATATATGCATGCATGTTCAGTTGAAGTCAGAATTATTAGCACCCCTGAATTAATAGCCCCCCTGTTTATTTTCAAGGAGAGAAGATTTTTTTCAACACATTTCTAAACATAATAGTTTTAATAACTCATTTTTATTAACTGGTTTATTTTATCTTTGCCATGATGACAGTAAATAATATTTTACTAGATATTTTTCAAGACACTTTTATACAGCTTAAAGTGACATTTAAAGGCTTAACTAGGTTAATTAGGTTAACTAGGCAGGTTAGGGTAATTAGGCAAGTTATTGTATAATGATGGTTTGTTCTGTAGACTATCGAAAAAAGTTAGCTTAAAGGGGCTAATAATTTTGACCTTAAAGTGTTTTAAAATTAAAAACTGCTTTTATTCTAGCTGAAATAAAACAAATAAGACTTTCTTCAGAAGAAAAAATATTATCAGACATACGGTGAAAATTTCCTTGCACTGTTAAACATCATTTAGGAAATATTTAAAAAAGAATAAAAAATTCAAAAGGGGGCTTATAATTATGACTTCGACTGTATTTTTACATACAAAATAAATATACACAGTACACACACATATTTTATTGTATTCTTTTCTTCCAGTTTTTGTGTCATGTGTTTATTAAATTAAAAGGAATGAAGAATTAGTTGCAAATCTTTTGACAACATACATTTATTACATCAAACATCTGCAAAAATATATAATTTTTTTGGTTACCCAGATTAAGTGTTGTTAATATTTTGAAGTAATGTTAATAAAATCAATTAATTTAATACATGTTTTTATAAAAGCACATCATTGAAATGAAAGACATTTTGTATGTACAGTATGAAGAATTCTGAAGTTTTAAGTGCCGTCTGAAATTTTCTTTATTCTTATTTCTTATTTAATTATATATTTTTTTTCTCAGCCTCAAATGTTTATGCTGAGTTATTTTATTTAAATGCAATTGAAAGAACTTATTTATCACCAATGAAGTAAAATTGAACATACACACAGAAAAAATGGCCAGTTTAGAAGGAAATCAGGATGCAACTTCGAGGTTTTTAGACTCTTCATATATATATATATATATATATATATATATATATATATATATATATATATATATATATTAGTGGTGGGCCGTTATCGGCTCTTAAGACTCTTATCGCGCGATAAAAAAAATATCGGCATTAATCTATTCTCAAAGTTGGGTGAGAGCTGGGTCTTTTCTACGCAAGCTATGATAACTTTCACCTTGATAGTTTAGTGCGGATGTATACCTGACTGGTGAGCCGTCTGGGAAAGAAGTGCCCTTCTGAATCAAATCAGCAGGATGCCTGACTCTAACTGCAGTTGAGCAGTTTCACTTTAACTCACGAACATTTAATTCATGCCTTCGTGACAAACTGGGGTATTAGACGCAAATAAATGAGTAAGGACAGGAGTGTTATGGAATTTAATAATGCACGCCAAATGAGAAGAAAAAAAACTTCCGCATTTCGCGATGTGTGTGTGTGTGTGTGTTTGTGTGTGTGCGTGCGTCTGTGTGGTCCTTTACTGACAGCCGCCTGTGTGGATCTTGTCGGAAAATATGGCGAAAAGTCCTACATGACGGGAATAGTTTGTCAGTATTGCCACTAATATCTGCATACGCCACGTCTCAATTCCATTTCTGTTTAGTGCAGTTATGACTTTAGTCGCATTAAGTAATCAAAAATAGCTGTTTACATGGTAGACTCCTAATCAGAGTATTGTTTTAATCATTTTAAAATCGTATTACAGTATTGTTGCCCATGTAAACATACTCAATGTTTGACACACCGTCAGGGCTCTGTGAACTTGCCTTTGCGAAGCAGCATTTTCTGTATGTACGTACATCAAAAGCAAGTATGAAATCACTGTTTGGACCTTATGTAGGCCTACAGTTCAACATTCATGTTTAACTGAATAAACAGTTAGTAAACATCTTAAGTACATCTTATTGAACATCATTTATTTTCATCACCAATTATCATAGTAGAACAGTTTCTCAAGCAGTTTGTGATGCATTTTGGAAACAGGAGATGAGCCCCTGGTCTAATGCGCCACCTGGCTTGAGAAACCCGTTCTCAAAGACTTATTATTTAGGTAGCACACATATTCTGAATGCTAGATTAAAAAAATTAATCTATGCCCACCTATAATATATATATATATATATATATATATATATATATATATATATATATATATATATATATATATATATATATATATATATATATATATATACATACACACACATACATACATACATACATACATACATACATACATACATACATACATACATACATACATACATACAGTTGAAGTCAGAATTATTAGCCCCCCTTTGAATTTATATTTCTTTTTTCAATTTTTCCCATATGATTAAAAGAGCAAGGAAATTTTCACATTATGTCTGATAATTTTTTTTCCTCTGGAGAACGAGTTTTATTTTGGCTAGAATAAAAGCAGTTAAAAAAAAACAAAAAACATTTTAAGGTCAAAATAATTAGCACCTTTAAGCTATATATTTTTTTCCGATAATCTACAGAACAAACCATCATTATACAATACCTTGCCTACTTACCCTTTCCTGCCTAGTTAACCTAATTAACCTTTAAGCTGTATAGAAGTGTCTTGAAAAATATCTAGTAAAATATTATCTACTGTCATCATGGCAAAGATAAAATAAATCAGTTATTAGAGATGAGTTCTTAAAACTATTATGTTTAGAAATGTGTTGAAAAAATCTTTTTTTGACTTCAACTGCATTCATTTCATAAAAAATATTGTCTGAAATTACTGTCAAAAAAGTTTAACTATTAAAAAATAGATACTGAGCCATGGAACTGTAAAACGTAGTGCTGTAAAAACTAATGTAAACTATTTTTAATAAGTATGACTTAGAGCAGTCGATTAGTGAATCCACTGATTAATCATACTAAAGAAAGTTACCACATCCCACATGACTCACAGCTGTTCTTTTGCTTTGCTGCAAAGATCTTACTTTAAACATACTTTGAAGGAGAGAGGGGGGTGATAGAGAATAAATATGGATCTGGTGGATGACTCATCATATCCTTGATGTGATGATAGGTTTGGAGGTTTCCCATGGCAACAGGCAACGCTCCATTCAGGGGTCCCTTCTAACTGCGCACATGGGTTGATCACAAATGATGCATAATTACGTTAACAGCCTCCCTGTTTTACTTTTTTATGCTATTTTCACAGCCAGTTTATATTAGTGATAAACAATCCCCAGGACAAGTTGTTACAGAATAAGGTGTATACTGCTATTCAATATATCGGGATAAAGAACATAATACAGGGAATAATTTTTTCTTATTTTAACTTTTAGAGGGCTTTTTAATATTTAGATTGTATTTGTAGTGGTTGCTCATAAAAGCACT
Source organism: Danio kyathit (assembly GCA_903798195.1). Lineage (NCBI taxonomy): Eukaryota > Metazoa > Chordata > Actinopteri > Cypriniformes > Danionidae > Danio > Danio kyathit. The sequence goes on along the minus strand of LR812520.1, from coordinate 41,176,423 downwards.
AAATACCTGAAGACTTAGGCTCTTTATTTTTATTTAAATCTGGTCTATGACATGGTGAAATATGGACCAAAATTCATGATTATTCGAATTCATGAAAATTCGATGACTATTTATAAGCCTATTGTTCTTTAATACTTTATGATAAGGTTCTATTTGTTAACATTAATTTAACAATCTTTAAAATTTAAAACTATAAAAGCTTTTAGTAATCTTTTACCTGATGTTAATTTTAAAATAAATGTCAAATAACAAAATTTAGACGTTTTAATCATTTTATTAATTGGAGTTGATAACTAATAAAATTTATTTTAACATAGTAACTGTATCAAATCGGACCTTTTTTCACTGCAAATTTTAAAGGGTCACGAAACACTAAAACACATTTTTTAAGATGTTGACAGTTCGGACATCTTGATCTCATAAATGCTCTATCATGTTGACAGATGTTGACATATATATATGTGTGTGTGTGTGTGTGTGTGTGTGTGTGTGTGTGTGTGTGTGTGTGTGTGTGTATATATATATATATATATATATATATATATATATATATATATATATATATATATATATATATATATATATATATATATATATATATATATATATATATATATATAAATGTGCCACATTGCTAAAAACACTATTAGGACAAACATATTTCACTAAAAAGTGAAAATTGGTTGTTTTTGCAATTTTAGAGCAAATTCGTTCTTCCGGATTGAAAAAAAATTTTGAAGCAACGTCACGGCGATGAGGTCATTGCGTAAATTCCAGCTTGGTGATTGGCCGTCAGCACCGGCCAGTACAAAGTGAAGTTTTCAGCATGTCTGTGCATTATTCATGAGGAAGAGTTGGTTTGAACCAATCAGCGCGCTCTATTATGAATGAGATGCAACTTCATTAATATGCATGAGATGAGTTTAGAGAAGCATGGTCCAAAATGGTGTTACTAAGCACAATTAAATTTGATAGATGAAGAAATGTTCAGAGACATGGGTCTGCCAGTGTTGTTTTAAAATGTGCCAAAACAAAAGTGTTGTTTCCACTGCTCGCGTGTGGGTGCGAGTGCATTAAATTGTTGCCGTGCAACCAGTTTTCATTGCAAAATGTTCACCGCATTTGGAGACATTCACGCAGAATGCATATTTCCACCTAAAAACGCCAAACGCAGCGCTCAGAAATAGTTTAAAACAGTTGACATGTCAACTTGCTGCAGTAAACAAAGCCTGCAATGCCTGCCCAGCCTTCAAGCTCTTCTGATTAATTAAGTAACATCTACTCATTCATTCATTCATTTTCCTTCGGCTTAGTCCTTTTGTTTATCAGGGGTCCCCACAGCGGAGTGAACCGCCAACTTATCCAGCATATGTTTTACGCAGCAGATGCCCTTAGTTTATTCAATTCACCTATACTACATGTCTTTGGACTGTGGGGAAAACCGGAGCACCCGGAGGAAACCCATGAACATGCAAACTCCACACAGAAACACCAACTGACCAGGCGGGACTCCAACCAGCGACCTTCTTGCTGTGAGGCGATAGTGCTAACCACCGAGCCACTGTGTCGCCTGTAACGTCTAGTAATGAGACTATTGTAAAGTGTTACCTATAGTACTTTATCATCATCCTTTCACAATTCAATTGGTTTGAAAACTTTACTTACTTTGAGCATGCATTGTTGTACTGTGAAAAAAAATTTGTCTTTTTTTTTGTCCAAATATTAATTAAAGCATTTTCTAGACAAGCAAAACATATTGTCGTGCTTTAAGAAATATGTCAAAATTAAATGAAATTTTCCCTAAAACAAGCAAAATAATCTGCCAATGGGGTGAGCAAAATAATATTTTTTTTGCTCATCTAGAAAATGCTTCTTGATTTAAGAATTTTTAGACATTTAGACTAAATAAATCTAAGTAATAAATGCAATTTTTGCAGTGTAAAAACCAATACCCTAAGCACTGTTTGGTATTATACCTAAGTAAGTAAAGGTTCATTTATATAGCACCTTTCCCAGACATCAGATTCAGAAAGTGCTTTACAATAAGAGAATACCAGAAAAAAGGTAATCAATAAAAGAAAAAAATATTAAAACAAGTTAAAATTCCAAGTATAGAAACACTAATACTGTTATTTAAAAGCTTGACCAAAAAGATGTGTCTTTAAATGCTTTTTAAAAAGTTCAACTGATCCTAGTTTTCTCATTGCAATAGGGAGAGAGTTCCAGAGCCTTGGAAGATGACAAACCCCCCAAAATTTGCCTGATTATTGGGGTGATGCTATCCGGAGCAAAAAAAAACCCCAACATTTCAGTTTTATAGGGTTCACTTGCAGAAAATTGTCTGCCATCCATCTGTTAATGGAGACTAAACAATCCTGCAAGAGAGACAGTTTGTCCAGCCTGTCAAGGTTAAAAGAAAAATATAATTGTACATCATCTGCATATGCATATCTGCAATGATAAGATACATTGCATCCGGAAAGTATTCATAGCGCTTCACTTTTTCCACATTTTTTTTTTTGTTACAGCCTTATTCCAAAATGATGATTAAATTAAATTAATTCTTTAGGATTCTACACACAATACCCCATAATGACAATGTAAAAAAATATTTTTTGAAATTGTTGCAAATTTATTAAAAATAAAAAAGCTGAAAAATCACATGTACAGTACATAAGTATTCACAGCCTTTGCTCAATACTTTGTTGATGCACCTTTGGCAGCAATTGCCAAGATGCCACTAGCTTGGCACACCTGTCCTTGGGAATTTTTGCCCATTCCTCTTTGCAGTACCTTTTAACCTCTATCAGGTTGGATGGGAAGCGACGGTGTACAGCCATTTTTAGATCTCTCCAGAGATGTTTAATAGGATTTAGGTTTGGGCTCTGGCTGGGCCACTCAAGGACATTCACAGAGTTGTTGTGAAGCCACTCCATTGATATTTTTGTGGTGTGCTTTGGGTCATTGTCCTGCTGAAAGATGAACCATCACCCCAGTCTGAGGTCAAGAGCACTCTAATGCAGATTTCATTCAGGATGTCTCTGTACATTGCTGCATTCATCTTTCCCTCTATCTTGACTAGTCTTCCAGTTCCTGTTGCTGAAAAACATCCCCACAGCATGATGCTGCCACCACCTTGCTTCACTGTAGGGATGGTATTAGCCTGGTGATGAGCGATGCCTGGTTTTCTCTAATTGTAATGCCTGGCATTCACTCCAAAGAGTTGAATTTTAGTCTCATCAGACCAGAGAATTTTGTTTCTTATGGTCTGAGAGTCCTTCAAACGCCTATTGGCAAATTCCAGACGGGGAGTGGCTTCCGTCTGGCCACTCTACCATACAGGCCTGATTGGTGTATTGCTGCACAGATGGTTGTCCTTCTGTAAGTTTCTCCTCTCTCCAAAGAAGAACGCTGGAGCTCAGACAGAGTGACCATCGGGTTATTGATCACCTCCCTGACTAAGGCCCTTCTCCCCCGATCACTCAGCTTATATGGCCGGCCAGCTCTAGGAAGAGTTCTGGTGGTTCCAAACATCCACCACTTACGGATAATGGAGGCCACTGTGCTCATTAGAGTTTTCAGAGCAGAAGAAAATTTTTTTGTAACCTTCCCCAGCCTTGTGCCTCGAGACAATCCTGTCTCGGAGGTCTACAGACAATTCCTTTGTCTTCATGCTTGGTTTGTGCTTTGACATGCACTGTCAACCCTGGGACCCTTATATAGACCATTTCAACGTGGTGATGCCATTGGCCCATGAATATTTCCTGCTTGTTGTCAAACTATTTCATATGTGTAACAAGAGGCGATTCAATCATTACTCGGTGTTATAACTGCTATTGTAACAGTATTTATCAATATGTGGAACTTTTTGGACTCACAGAAGCTATGGAAATTTAAAATGTAAAACAGGAAATAGGTCAGGACCATTGTTTTTGTTTACATCCCTCAAACTGGTCTATAGACAGGTGTATGCCTTTTCAAATCATGTCCAAATCAACTGAATTTACCACAGGTAAACTCCAATTGAATGATCAGTGGAAACAAAATGTACCTGAGCTCAATTTAGAGCTTCACGGCAAAGGCTGTAAATACTTATGTACATGTGATTTTTCAGGTTTTTGATTTTTAATAAATTTGCAACAATTTAAAAAATATATTTTTTCACATTGTCATTATGGGGTATTATTTGTAGAATTTTGAGGAAATAAATGAATTTAATCCATTTTTAGAATAAGGCTGTAACATAAAAACTTTCTGGACGCACTGTATAACTTTAAAACTACTAATAATCTTGCTGAGAGGGAGTATATATAAATTAAAAAGATGAGGGCCTAGGACAGAACCTTTGGGCACACCACAGGAAAGAGGAACAGAGTCTGACATATGAGTTCCTTATTTTACCTGTTAAATAACCTTTTTTCTGCAGCTTATAGGCCAATATTGCGATAATACCATATACCGTGATAAAAGCTTCAGCAATTTAATACCAACAAGAAAATCTGATACCGTCAAAAGCCTATTACAGAATGTGATGAAGTAAATCAAACCATCTATCCATAATAAAGCAGGGATTATTGGTGTAAAAAATCCATTTCTTCGGTAGCAAGCAATGCTTAGTGTGCATGCTAATTATTCTTTCTATTTTTGGCAGAGATTACGGAGTCTCTCAGATGTGAATAACAGAGAGTGCTGCTGCACCTGGTGCCTGGACATTCCAGCGCACTGGCTTTTCCCTGGGACGAAATCAAATATGTTCTGGAAACTAGGTAGCAACAAGAACATGGCCCCAGGAAACAGATGTGAGGGGGAGAGAAAGAGGAGAGAGGGAAAAAGACAGAGAAGAAGAGAAAAGAAGAGGGTGGGGGCAGCTGCCTGAGGAGATAATGTGTGACTGGAAATACAATGAGCAACTTCTCAGTCTCTTTCTCTTTTTGCTCATTTCTTTCTGTCTCTCTCGCTGGGAAGCCCCTCTGTCAGCCTCGGCAGACTGTACCATGATTAATCACTGCTGTGATCGTGTAGGATTAATAAAGAGAGCAGCTCTGTGGTGCTTCGGGAAGTAAGCACCGAGTAAACACACAGAGCATGGTAGGGGGCAACTGTTTCATTTTTCAAGGGCTTATTGCTGCACCTGTGCATGTCTATCGCAGAGTTGCATAAGGGAACATCACTCCTCTGGCCTCAAGAGGCGCACTATGACCAATGCAAGCGGGTGCAGTGTTAGCAATCTATGTCAGAAACAGCTGTTCAGGATGTGTAGAACCGGAAGGGTTATTATCATGCTGTTCGCTGGATGGGAGTGAGGTTTAGGATTCAAGGGTGTTATGGAGGCCAGCTAGTAAGAACTGTGCAAGTAAACCTCCCTCAAATAGTCTCAAGCCTAGACCACCTGATGCTAGAGGCTGTGGCTTTTATATTTAGTACACTCACCTCCCATACAGAAGAACCAGAAAGGGTACATTAGTGCCTTGAGAGAAGTTTGGTGGGCCTGTGAGTAAACCGCACTCCTTGGCCTCAGGAGGAACACCAAAATCTGATGCTAGATAGTACGGAAACAGCGGTTTGACACCTGCTCAGAGAAGGTGACCTGGATTTGTAAAACATAATAACTGCCAGAACTTTGTGAGTAAACTGAAAGGCCCCGGTATACATTAAATGAATTTCGTTTTGTTCTTCATTTGAGGAAAAAAATAAGTTAGAAAATCATGAGTGATGATATACTGTTTTCGAAAAAACTGACACTTTTGCAGTAGTTGTAAGTGTTGTCAGTTGTAAGTTGAATTGTAAGTGTGTCCCACTGCTTGCATCATTGTACCTCCTAAACAATGATGGATGTGAGAAAAAAAAAAAAAAGAGTTTCATATAAGGCAAACAGCCTTCTCCAGCCAACCAGGGGGTACACCACATTTTTTAATAGTTTTTTTTTTTTACTGTGGACAGACAATAAATGGAACAGTGTTTAGAACTTTAAAAGACATGGTGGGATGCTTTGGCACTTCTCGTTTGATGTGTGATCCCCTCCAGAGCGACCGTACAGGAGAAGATACATCAGTACCAGCTCTGCTACTCGATGCTTCAGTGTATTCATGTTGCTAACTTGGTGTTAACTGTCTACCTGTCTAACCCCATGTGGATATGAGACACGAAGCAAGTCAAAGAAGGCGGAGTTCCAGAACACATCCACCAAATGTGTAATTGTCATGGACCAATGGTAGCTCAAGAGTGTTAAGGAGCCAAAATGAACTCCCGCAAAAACTTTGCTTTGGTGAGCTGTTTTGAACTGCTGAAATGAACTAAAAAAGAACTAGATTTGGCCTGGATTCTGTTTGAAATGACATCATTTCAGTTCGTTGTTTGATAAGTATACCAGGGCCACTGGCTTTAAGAGGTGGACAAGCAGCTGTAGTCTTTAGCATGTTTGTAGCAAGCTCACCTCTAGGGGTGTAACGATACACCAAAGGCACGATTCGGTTCGGTTCACGGTTTTGGAGCCACGGTTCGGTTCGGTTCGGTTTGGTTTCTGTTTGCTGTGGGGTTAGGGTTGATGTCATCTTAACAGCAATGCTAAGGAACAATAGATTCACTTAATAACAAGAACAACTAAACTTTTTCTTTATTAACTTTGCCATCACATTTTAGTACAGTCAGGATACCAGAGTAAACAACAAACATTAAATAAACACCTCCAATATAGAGTAGTCAGAAAAAACAATTCTCTTTAGTGCAGCCATCTTAAGAAAGTAAACTCAAATTAAATAAATAACTGCAGTGTAGACTAAACAGGCTTGTCCTCTCTAAGGACATATGAAATATTTCATTTAATTTCAGTTAAGATGAACACATTTTCCATAATTATACTTAACTGATAAATGTCAATGGCAGCGGTTATTTGAAAGCCCACATAAAGATCTGCACTTGAGCGTGTATATTTGAGGGCGTGCAAGAAGTTTTGCGCGCGAACAGAGGAAATCGGCGCGCAAGCAAAGAGAATACACTGTAGTTTTGTCTGAAACTAATGTTACGGTTCTAGCTGGTTGTATTTTAACCTCCCGTTCGCTCTCGCTCTCACTCTCTCTCTCTCTCTCTCTCCGTGCCTGTCATTTCTGTATGTCCACCTTCACGACAGCTGATTGGTCGGGAGACCAATCTATCATCACTGGGCGTCGTGGCGCGGGGATATAAAAAGCCCGTCAGGAAAAGCGGAGAAGAGCGCATCTTCCTTTGATCTCGTTTTTCGTGTATTTTGTCAACATGATTATGATTTTCGTTGTTTTTGCTTAACTTTCGTTTGGGCAAAATTATTTAGCATTACTTTTGCCCACTCTGAGATATTTTTGTGATTTTTGTACATTTTTATTTTGATTGATTTGTTTGTTAGTTTTTGGCTCAGCTATTGTTGGCTATTTCCCGTTACATTGAGCTATACCTCCTCAAGTTCACTCTTTTCTCAGAGTAAGGTGGATAGGGAAGATGTCTTATGACTTTCATTTTGCAAACACATAGAAAATGTATTGTTAAAGACATCAGGTAAGAGGTGAACGTCATATTTGTATTTATTTTATTCTACAGTTCAGTATAGGGAAGAATAAGGCGCACAGCGCTGAAAACTGCAATCTCAATATATTGCCTGCGCGCCTATTCTCTCCGTCCATGCACAAAACTCCTGCGTGCCCCCATATATACTCCGCTCAAGTGCTCCTTAGTGTGTTTATGTAACATGTATGTCTCCAACCTTCATTAGATTTGCTAGAAATATTTATGAATGTCTCCAATAGACCCGAGCGTCATAAATGCTCCCTGAAGTAAAGTGAAACAGCTATAAACTCCATTAAGATAACCTCATCTATACATTTTAAAGTATTATAAAGCATTATCTATTATCTATAAAGTATAATTATGGAAACTGTGTTCATCTTAACTGAAAGCGGTCGTATTTGCCAGCCTCACATGCTGCATGCACCTGTCAGTCAGTTAGTGATGCGTGATGCGTAAACACACTAAATCGCACTTCAGCAGCGTGTATTTCGAAACGCACTTGAGCAGAGTATACACGAGGGCACGCAAGAATCCCGTGCACCAACAGAGAAACTCGGCGCGCAAGCATCAGTCAGTCAGTGGTGAGGTGAATTTTGGTGTGGTGCCCTGCCATGGAAGAATGAATGTAGCGGAAACCATGCAGTAATCGAGTGATCGCGCGCTCACATGACATGACATGCACTTGGAAAATACTAACTTTAGAATATAATATTTAGAACAAAACCTCATTACTAATACAATTTAATCAAATGTGATCAAAAAAATATGTGCTTAAATTTGGTTTAATTAGTTAGAGACAAGTGACGTCAACCTCAACAATGGGCAGCAGGGGGCGTGAGAGTATTGCGGTACGCCACGAGAGTTTCGCGATACGTATCGTGGTTGGTGTATCGCGATATTTCGGTTCGGTTCGAAGTATCGTAACACCCCTACTCACCTCCCATAAAGGTAACACTTGTTTGAAGGTAGAACAAGAGGGATTACGTTGGTGCGGTGACCCTGATTAGAGTGCATTTTATGGAAAGTTCAGACTGCACGATACAAGTAGTCGTATCACAGATGTTTTCACACTGCATGACTATCTAGGGCAGCATTTCGTCACTGCTGTAACAGAGCTTTTACACTGCATGACTTTACAATAGGAGAATCGCTAACAACTTTGTCTTGGCCCATGTCTCACAACCAAACACATGCGAGAAGTAACATGAAAACAACACGCGGTCATATTTTGTTATTAATTTGTTACATAATGAGAATGAAGCCTTTAGTGGGGTAGAAAATGTACTATTTTGCTCACCTGGACTTTGAAGGGAATTAGCAATGTCTCTTAAACTTTTTCGGCCCGGTTGTGATATTGCTCAGATGACAAGGGTCAAACAGACACGGCTGCTCCTGCCAAATTTCCACTAGTTTTTCCTCCATTTTTTGGGTCCAAATAGACTGAAAAAACTTCTCCATCAACCTCCCGCTGACCTGCAGATACCCATACTAGTGGATGCTGCTCTCTCATTGGCTGTAGGTAATCGGCGATGTTACTTTCAATCAGAACACATTTTACACGACATGATTTTGAATCGCCGACAGGTTCCAGATATTTAGCATGCCAAATATCTCACGGGTGTCGATGACTCATTGTTGATTTTCTCAGATTGCGTCTTTGATAGTTCATATTGTGTGACTGTTACTCACATGAACGAGCACTGATTTACCTGTGATTTCAGGCATTTGTCTGCGATTTCTCAAAACCTGTCAGTGAGTCAAAATCGGGGCTAAATCATGCAGTCTGAACTTAGCATTAAGGGGCGGGGGTGAGCGTAACAGAGACCAGCTAAGCACTGTGTAAGTAAAGCTTACTTCACAGGCCTAAAAAGCTTCAAGTCAAAAGTCAAAGATGCTATAGGCTTGGTCTTATAGCACACCCAACTCCAATACCAGAAACACCCATTCAAATCCCGAGAGTAATGCAAGTACAGCTGAAGAGGTTACCTTGGTGCTGTGACCTGGATAGTAGCGAGTTCTAGGGAAGTAAATGTTACATAGGCCAGCTATTCAAGTAAAACCTCTATAAAGCCTTTTATTTTATTAAAGGTTAAACTTAGAGTCCTTGTATACTGTTTGAATCCATCAATAGAACCTGAGGGGCTTGAGTCTAGATAATGAATGCCTCCAAATTGTTGTGCTTTCATATTTTGTACTGAATTTAATGAGGAACTCTTAATTTATTGATACATTGCAAATCATAGAGCATCCATGTGGATGTTTCCTTGACTTGTGTGCTACATGACCTACCTTTTTTTTTTTAATTTTTTTTTTTACAGCAAACAAGTATGATGTAACCACAGGAAATTTTCCTGGTATTCTTGGTACTTGCTGCTTGGCTCACAGTTCTCTGCCATTTTTAATTGATGGCTTACATGATCTCATGGGATAGCAAAGCATCTGTAATGCAGGCCAGCTAGTAAGAGCTTTGCAGGTAAAACTCACTCTTCTGGCCTCAAGAGACACATTAACACTTCTGTGCCTAACACTTTGGTTTGAATCTCACTTGGAGAACAGCAAATCAAACCATGAGGGTTACACGTCCACCAGTCAATCATTCAAAACTAATTTGCTTACTTTCTAGCTCAGACCAATCATTTCACTTCCTAGAACCTTAATATATTGTTAGGAGCGACAAGTATTATTTTACTTTGCCCGTATATTAGTAGTTGACAAATAGCCAGTAATTTTTTTTAAATTGTAAAATTGTATTGTTTTGTAAAACAATATGATGTAAAATGTAGGAAGTTTGAGAAAATACAAGGGGTCACTAACTTTATCAATTATCTTACTATTTTTGTACACATTTTACTGAACCACAAAATAAAAATGTCCTATAGTGTGACATAGCAAAAATGAAGAAAAACGACTCATAATTGTGAAGCTAAAGTGATTTAGCTTAATTGTTGGGCACTTATCTTCATATAGTGCTATTTATTTAATATTAAATTATGAATTATATTTTTTTTCTCCATGATTTGTTAGAGTTGTTGGACAATTTCAATAAACACAGGTGTTACAGCAAAGGACAAAAAATCTTAACAATTTTATAGGTAAAAAACCCTAAAAGCTGCTCGTCATGGGCTTCACTCAAAGGCTTCACAGAGGGCTTCAGTCACATTGGCTCTTTCTCAATTCCAAGAACACAGAGAATAAAAACCTATAAATATAAATACAGTATATAAAACATGCACAAAAACCTTACAAATATACCTTGCACAAAACAGGTTTTAAATAAACACCCTTAATGTGTTTATGCCTCTATTAAGATTTTCATGGTAATGTTTACATTCACCTTCTCGTTTAGGGAAACTGCTGAGATAAATAAGTTATATCTCTGAACTTTAATAATAAATCTATATAAAATGCTGCACTTCCCACCTCCTTTATTCAGTCGCAATGACTTCTGGGACTTCTAGAGCGAGTTTTGTGCTCAAGTCTGCATCGATGCGTCCTCAATATCAAGATCACAAAAGGGAACTTTCACGCGTCCTCCTTTCTTGCAGTCTTGAGTTTTGGAACTAAACTTTGGCAGTTGATGATGACGTTACACAAGAACACAAGAACCTTGAAGAATGCATATTTAGAAACAGCCATTATCTAAATGGGGTCCTTCAACTAATTAAAGTTTTTAGTGGAATAGCCTGATTTAAAATGAACCTATAGTGTCACACAAGAGTACATTGTTTTAAATGACAAAATGTATCAAGTTCCTATGCTTTTAGATGGGTACGGATAAAAAAAATATTTTAAATATAAAACAGCCACTAGTAAAATTAGGTCGGAAGTATTTATTAAAGTACAAATAAAATCCAAACTAAGCATATGAATTTGTTAGTTCACATTGCTAGTTTTGTGGTGATCAATTCATCTGTGCATGTCATTAAGGGAAAAAAAAATGTTTGCCCTTCCAATCTTTAATTGAAATGTGAAAATGCACTTCCTGGGTTTTTTTATTTTCAGTTAAATTCTCAGATTACGTTTATCTTGGGTAATGAGCAAGCGGCAACCTCCCGCTCTCCCTCGGGAAGCCAATACGGAAGTAACTGAAACTGCAATTCCTCGAAATTCCGCTAGTCCTGGCTCCATAATAGAGCAAATTTCTATTGAGCCCACTGTTAGAATGGCCAACTTTACAGCATAAAAAAAGATGTTTACAGCCTGGTACAAAGAAAGATTTTGGTTCATATAGCTAATATTACCCTTCGTGACAACTGTGAGGGGTGAATTTTTTTTATAACTCATTCGTTTCCTTTATATTAGGTTATATTAAGTTTGCATAATTAAGGGCGTGGCCACTTGAGTGACAGCTAGGTCTCGCTGGTCGCCGTCACTTCACCTCAGCTGATTACGGCTGATTAGCCGCTGATCTCGGCATATTCATCGTATTTTCGTTTTGTTTTATGTGGCTTTACACAGTCAGTTGCCTTTTGGAATTATTTCCTACAATTATCAGATGATATGGCATGCTGTGTGCACTTAATTGTGCTCACAAGTCATTCACGTGGCCTCCATTTCCCAGGTGAGTGAAACTATACACCATCTCTATGAATGTATTTGTTTTATTTAAGATCATTTATCATTTATAATGTTCTTTAGAGCTGTAATGCACTCCAGAATCTGACAGACTGATTAGCTGTAGGCTCTAAAACAGTCATCTGAAGCGTTGTCATACAGTGTTCTGCCTGGACTTCATAATTAGCCTTGCATTTACTAACACAGACTATATCTGAAGTTTTTGGAAGTAATTCGCACTTTCCTCCTGTTGAAAAACATCATAAGAACAATGCTTAGTGGCTCAATGTGTAATGCATTGAGCCACTAAGCATTGCGCTTATGACGTTGCTTATGAAACAGTGTTTTTAAAAGTCTAAACACTTTATTGATAAAGTGTACAACCAAGCACATGTGGTCAGATCACAAACGAGTCGCAGGTGATGAAGTATTAAGCGTTTCTCCCATGCATAGGAAAGCCCATCTAAGCAGAATGTCAGAATGCGTCTGTAGCTACGCCTCTTTGTCCTTGTATGGTATGCCCAGGGGTTGGTGCGATGACGCGCGAACAAAATGACGATGGTCGGCTACGCCTTCTGGTAGCTTCTTTTGGGTTCTTCATAAACCTATGGGTGACGTCACGGATACTACGTCCATATCTTTTACAGTCTATGGTAATGGGCATGGTTGGCCCCTTCAACTGTCAGTTTTGACAACAAACATAAATTGTGAGCAGGAGGAGTCTGCTAGGTCGAAATAACTCTTCTAAAAACCATTTCCCAAACTTTCTGAATAAAACATCCATTTACTACATCCATTCAGCTCGCAGCAGAATGAAACAAGCCACAAACACTGTTTTCTCTTTTAATATTCCGTTTCTGTAGGAACTGCATCATGCATAATACAAAAAAAATGGTCACAACTTCTGGTTCATGTGGACTTTAATGATTTTATGACTTTCTTTTTAATTGATAAGAGTAGTAATTTATTGAACTATGCTTGAGACAGTCACACCATAAGACAGTTTTGAGATTTGGCTCAAAAATGTAAAATATGTAAAAACACAGCAGTTTTTATAACAAAGATTTCCATGGAAGACGAAAAGTTTAACCATTTACTGCATTTTAAGTAAGGACAATACTTTCACAACATTTTTATCATGTGTGACAGTGAAACATTGCTATTTGCCATTCCAAAACCAGCAATAACAAACACTGATCTGCGATCCAAATAACTGGCGGTCCATGAAGTTTCCATTACTACGCTGTCATTTTGTAGCTCATCACAACGTCACACACACACATTTGGTGTGTACAAAAACAGAGCCAAGAAATGATCATGTTGTTGTATATGACGATGCCTGCAAACACGACTCAATCTAATCATTCACATGTCATGCGTCTCATGCAGTGTCTCATCTCTGTGTTTGTACCCGATAAGATCCTCCCGTTATCAAGATGGAAAAGTGTCTTCTCGACAGAAATGCATCTTTCAGACAGCAGCATTCCGGCTGTGGTTGGCTGCTTCAGAGATACTCTCTAGAGAAAGTGTGGACTCATTTGATTTCTTCCATCAGCCGACTGCTCAAGCAGTCCCTGAATGAATAAAATCTCAGCTCTGCTCACATATCACAGTGAATTCCCTGCCTCTAATGTACCAGGCGAGACAGCAAACTGTTCTGCGCAGACTTGAGAAGGACGTTGATTTATATTTATAAAGGTGCAATGTGTCTTGAGCAACAATACGGTGCCTCGCGATAATAACTGCGAAGAGAATCCAGACGTATCAGTCAAAATATATCTGAGTAATAGCACAGATAAGTTGAATTCCTGCTGTATCTTTCCTCCCATAAAACATTCCCTCACAAGGCAAGCTGCCAGTTTTTATGTTTTTACAATAGACAGACATCAGGGAGTTCCACTTGTCACTCCCATAAAAACTAATATTATCTGCTGGCCGGCTTTAAGAGCGCTTGTATTTCAAAGATAATCCCCTGTAGTAATATCTCTCACTACACATGGCCTGAGAACATTGGAAATCACCTAAGAACACAATAAGAGCTTCGTTGTGGTTGTTCGGTGGACCCTCTGTGTTTCTCATCCTCATGCTGTGCTCATCAACTTGAAAAGGTCACCCATACAGACACCGGCACTCCAGACGCACCTCATGCCTCCCACTCACATCACCCAGCACTGCTAGCGATACTGCGTAGGCACTGACACTCACACACACACGCCAGCATAGAGCTAGTGCAAAACCTAGACAGCAGAGGTATTAAACACTGGGCGGCAAAATCACAGGTTTTTATATTCTGCCTCAATTAAAAAACAGCATCACAGTGTATTGTTTGTCAATTAGACAATGTCATAATGCATTGCAACATTCTTTGTAGAAAAATTCAGCCTATATACAGTGCTCAGCATAATTGAGTACACCCCATTTTGAAAATGAATATTTGTATCCATGTCTCAGTGAATATAGGCAATGTATTTTGGTGCATTTAAACAAAACAGATTTATTAAGCAGATATATTTATTAAAATATTATTTTAGTCACCAAACATATTTAAATTCAAGCAAAATATTGCAAAAAAATTTATAAAAAAATACAACCTACAAAATTTCAAATAAGTTTTTACATTTTTTGCTTCTCTTGATTTTTCCTCTTTTTAAAATTTGTATTTAATATTTTTCTATAACATATAAATTTGGGTTTACTAGTTATCGTAAGTTATTTTGTTAGATAAGCTCCAGATTTGGCTTCAGTACTGACTAATCTATTAAAAGTGTATTAAAGACAATTTTATTTTCTTAAACTCAGACAAAACTGAATTATTACTTATTGGGCCTAAATCCTGTACACAGCAGATCTCACAAGTCAACCTGCAATAAAAGGGATACAAAGTTAGCGTTAGCTCTACTATAAAAGATCTGGGTGTCATATTAGACAGCAATTTATCTTTTGAAAATCATATATCCCATGTCACAAAAACTGCCTTCTTCCATCTGAGAAATATTGCTAAATTACAAAGTATGCTATCCATCTCAGATGCAGAAAAGCTAGTACATGCTTTTATGACTTCTAGGCTGGATTACTCTAATGCTCTGTTTGCTGGCTGCCCACCATCCTCTATTAACTTCAGCTAGTACAAAATGCAGCTGCCAGAGTTCTTATCAGGTCTAGAAAATATGATCATATCACCCCAATTTTATCCTCCTTACACTGGCTGCCTGTTAAGTTTTGTATTGATTTTAAAATATTGCTTCTTACCTATAAAGCTTTAAATAATCTAGCTCCTGCTTATCTAACCAAGCTTCTGTCTCACTACAATCCAATCCGCTCTTTAAGATCTCAAAACTCAGGGCTTCTGGTAGTATACCTAGAATAGCAAAGTCGAGTAAAGGAGGTTGAGCCTTCTCATTTATGGCTCCTAAACTCTGGAATAGCCTTCCTGATAATGTCCTGAGTCTCAGACACACTCTCGCAGTTCAAAACTAGATTAAAGACCTATCTTTTTAGCTAAGCCTACACTCAATACATCACATAACGGTATGATGCATGAATGTGCTCCACGCATCTTGTTTATCTACACTACGAACAGCAGCTATGCTAATTATTCTCTTTATTCTCTATTTCCACCTAGAGATACTCATCCCGAAACCCTCAGGGACTATGCAGCGCCGCTGATTCGATCCAAGACCAGCGACAAGATGATCCCAAGGTTTCCATAATCCTGCACCAGGCCTTTCCTGAGCAGCTGTTGTGGTGGTCATGGAGGAGTGGAGAGCATGAGAATGATTCCTGTGACGCTGCAGAGACAGACGAGTCTTCGCTGAGGTCCAGCGTTCTCCAGCCTCCGGCGCCTAGACTGCAGCTCTGCACAAGACGTTTGACCAGAGGAGAAATGGTTGTGCCCAAATGAGCCTGGTTTCTCTCGAGGTTTTTAAATTCTTCACTTTCGTCAATTGGTGAATTTTTTTCCTCGCCAATGGCTTGCATGGCTCGGGATCTGTAGAGCTGCGCATCGATGGATTTGCTCTTTAGTGTTTGGACTCAGTAGTGATTATTAAACCACACTGAACTGAGCTAAACTGAACTGAATTTAAACACTAAAAACTGGACTTTCACCGTTTCAATTTACTATGATCTCCTATGTGAAGCTACTTTGACACAATCTACATTGTAAAAGCGCTATAGAAATAAAGGTGAATTGAAAAAAAATTGAATTAAAAATATGAATTTAAAAGATAGAATGGTGAGGGGTGTATTTATATATGCTGAGCACTGTAGCTGTCTGTTGATCTATATCTCCGTCTTTATATGCCATGTAATTTCTGTGTAATATGTAGAATAACTTTAACACAGATTAAATATATAAATGTATTATATATTTAATGTGTGTGACCCCCTATGTGAAAAAATAAACTGTCGAGAAAAAGAGCATTAAAACAAAGTTGTGAAGTCATGAAAATGACAGAAATATGCATTGCCTGTTTATTGTAGTAAATGATAGATTGAATATCAAGGTTGTGAGATACACTACTATAACTACACTTCTAACATGATAAATACTTAAATTAATAATTTAATCAATGTATTGTTATTTTGAGCAAAATAAATTAGAGGTTTGCTACCTAAACACATCAATCATCGCTGGGTTTACGTTCAGTACAGAAACACCTCCTAATTCACATAATGTTCTCCTAAGAATTTCCTTTTATAACATTAGAGACAGCAAACAGTCTAATAAAATATCTTCACAAGCGCAAACGTCAGGTCAATATGCATAGAAGGACACCATGCAACTTTTGGCCTTTGGTTCCGCTTCATCAGGGAAATTTCGAGAACGGTTGATTTTGTTTTAAAGCTCAATATGTGTCAAGACAACCTGCTTATTTTATGTTTAGTTCACTTTATGGCTGATTCATCACAAAAGATTTTGGTTAGACAGCATACTGCTGATGGGTTGATGAATTCCCTGTAGGACAGGTCAGCTGTTATGAAGAATGAGGAACAGAAAGTGGATTGTTTAACCCTATTATTACAACCTCAAATCAGTAAAAGTTGGGACAGTATGGAAAACACACACACACACACACACAAAAAAAAAAAAGTAGATATTTTCAAATTTACTTTGACTTGTATTTCATTGCAAATAACATAAACAAAATACTTCAAGTTTTGTCTGATCAACTTAATTTCATTTGTATATATACATCTTTTTCCTGTTATTCACACCAGCAACACACTCCAAAAAAGTTGTGACAGGAGCACTTTAGGGCTAGTAATCAGGTAAATTGGCTAAATGATGTGATTTGAAACAGGTGATGTCAACAGGTGATTCTAATTATGATTTGGTACAAAAGCAGCATCCAAGAAAAGTCTAGTCCTTTAGGAGCAAAGATGGGCCGAGGATTGCCATTGCCAACAAATGCGTGAGAAAATTATTGAAATGTTTAAAAACAATGTGCCTCAAAGAAAGATGAGAAGACGTTTGGATGTTTTACCTTCAACAGTGCAGAACATTATTAAAAGATTGAAGGAATCTGGAGGAATTTCAGTGCGTAAAGAACAAGAGCGCAAGCCTAAGCTGATCAACTGTGATCACCGATCCCTTAAGCCTGGTTTATACTTCTGCGTCAAGTGATTGGCGTGACCCACGGCGCAAGCCTCACACAGCCGTGCATTTATACTTCTGCGTGCTGTTTCTGTTTCTCTGCAATACACTTCCGAAACGCTAGCTGGCAGTAGGTGTTTATGCTTCTCTGTGTCGAGTTTCTTCCCTGGTGTTTTGTTTTTTCTGAACACTTCCTTAATGTACAAGTGGCTCAGATGGACGTTAGGGTTGGGCGATGTTGACCAATTTGGCATCGTACGATGTGTAATGTGAACATCGGCGGTGCACAATGGCATCGTCATCGTAGGCGGGGTGGGGGTGGTTAAATATCAATTAGTTCATAACGAATTTAATAATTGTAGCCTATCGTTTTCACTACCTGATCCACATGGTCTTAGCTTTACCCATAACCAAACCATAAATAAATAAAGTTATACACAAATTACCACCTGTCATTCACCTTTTTTCTGCGGGACTCTGGCATGAATAAGCAGAGTGATCTGTGAGACAAGAGTTCGTTTGGAGTTTACTGTAATTTGTATTGTGATTAATGATAACTTTCTTATTTTCTTATTATTATTATTATTATTATGAGGAAATAATAATAAGTAATGATGCTAGGGCTCGACCGTTTCGGCGTATGCTCCCGAAATTTTATGCGACCTAAAATATATATTTGAAAGCATTTGTGCTAGTGCATAGTGCATAGACCTGTTTTCACTGCAAAATCCTCACAGCGTGCGCAGATTTAGGACACATTTATACAGGATGCATCTTTGCACCTAAAGATGCCAAATGCACCGCTCAGGAACAGATTAAAACAGTTGTTATGCGATTGTGAACTGAAGTAAAAAAAGCTCGCAATGCTTGCCCCGCCTTTGTGCTCTTCTTATTGCCCTACTGCGCTAGAACTGAATGCGAATGGATTGGTTAATATCAGCTGTCAATCACTCAGTCAATGCCTTCTGCCTTCAGATGACAGGAGCTGCAACCACGGAAATGTGAAGCACTGAAGATGAGAGAATAAAAATAACACTGACAGATTTTGTTTTAGAAACCCTAACGTTACTAATAATAATGGCACATCTTATTAGTGATCATGTGCTGAATGTTAATCCACCATTTACACTTTTCCAAAAGTGGATAAAAGACTTCCAGTGGCTTCAAGTCCGCTATGAAAATAACTAAAGCCATTCACTGTAAAGTCTGTGGGACGGGGGTTGCAGGTAACAGCGTTTGCCACTGAATCTACACATTTTAAGCTCGAGAGGTGCTGTATAATAATCCTCATGATGTATTTAATCCTCACGATGCTGTCAGCCGTGCAAATGGCAGCGATAAGTAAAATATAACACAGCTCATGAAAACACCGTTATTGTTATTAAGATGACATGCAAATAATAAGTTATATATCAATATACATGAGGTAGCATACGCGTGCGCTTGACGCAGAAGTATAAATCAGCCTTTAGGCGACATTGCATCAAGAATCGCCATTCATCGTCAAATAATGTTTGCTGTATGGTCTGCAATGAAATACAAGTCAAAGTCAATTTAGAAATCACTTTTTTTTTATTTGCATTTTCTATAATGACCCAACTTTTTCTGATTTGGGGTTGTATATAAATTGCCCCAAAATATAACATGTCGTCGAACAGCGGATCATTTTTTGGAGAATGATGAGCAAGACTCATTCTTTGGCAAAGCTGGGAACGAATTTGAAGGAAGTTTGTCTCATTTAGGCTATCATTTTTTTTTTTACTTTTTACAAAACTTCAAGAATTTTTCCATAATACAATACTGAAAATAGGAGAACCCAACTAATCTTTAATTTGTTATACGACAGAGTCAGGTTAACTATGGTTCAGATGTGTTGCTTAAACTGGATTTAAAAAAAAAATGATTTTCACATTTTTTGTCTGAAATTAAGCAAAGTTTTGGCATGGCCTAACTCTGTCAATATTACAGATATCAAGGTTATATTTTCACACAATATTCTTTACATTGTGTAGAATCAATTTATGTCACAATCACCAAATCACAAAAAAAATTACTTTTACTGGGTTTTCACAGAGAGGATACATAAGGAAAACCTATATATTTGTTTAATATATTTCCCAAGTGTTGTTACAGGGAGATTTTTGTTTCAACATACCTTTTACATCGTAGTTTTAATAACTAATTTTTAATAAATAATATATTTTATTCTGCTTAAATGCTGTTTAATGGCTAAACTAGTTTAATTAGGTAACATTAGGTTATTAGGCAAGTCACTGGACAACAGTGGTTTGTGTTTAGCCAAGTCAAATATTAAGGGGCTAATAATAATTTAAAAAAATGAATAAAACTGCTTTTATTCCAGCCAAACAAAAATAATAAAGACATTCTCCAGAAGGAAAACAATATTATAGGAAATACTGTGTAAATTTCCTTGCTCTGTTTAACATCACTTAATAGAACAAATATTTGGCAAAAAAAAACAGGGCTAATCATTTTGCCTTCAACTGTACATATGCTTAACGAAAGAAGTTAGTGAATAAGTCAATTAAAATCTACTATCTGTTATGTATTTAAAGTTTATTAGTGATGTGCCATTATCTTAGCATGATGCTAACATCACACTATTATACACATAAGGTCAAAACACTCACACACACACACACACACACACACAAACAAACAAACCGAAATGTCAGGTCAGGTACAGTAACACCTCTCAGTAACACATGACTGGACATTTCCACTGTGTGGGACTGAGGGGGGTTATATTGTTGTTTCAGTATTAGTTTAACTGGTTAAATTTGTGATTCTTATCAGCCTGATAAAATTACGTAGGGTTTTGCACCGTCTCACGCAAACACACTCAAAACAAACCTATACAAACATCTGTATACCGAGCTTCATGTAGGAGTGAAAGCAATGAGGGGAAAATATATACATGGAAAACCCATAAAACGTGTGTTTAATACCCTGTGTTTGTGTAAATTACATCCATTAATTAATCAGCTGTCCATTTGAGTTTGGTTTTGGCAGAGTCCTGTAACACAAAATCAGTATATGGTTGGTTAAAGCAGAAAACATTTTAGCATTGTTTTCATGCTTTATTCATAAGCAGAGAAAGTCAAATAAATTCCCCAGCAGGTTTCTTGTTCTCTTTAGTTGCTTTTTTTCCTGCACTAAAGAAGAATAAGCAGCAGAGGGTTGAGAGATGTCTGCTTTATGACTCTGAGGAACAGGGGAGTTTTTGGAGAGACAGGCACGGGGCAGTCCCGACCTTACTGAAAAATGGCAAGAGACTTGTCTTACATTCCGCACTTATGAGATATTAGGCCTGCTTTTTGTTTGCTTTTTTTATTGATTTATTTAGAAAATAAATTGTTTATTTAATTAAAATAAATGCATTATTTATTAACTTTAGTCAGTTATGTGTTAAATTATTTTAAAATTATGTTTAGTTTTTGTTTATTTGTATTTATTTTTAGGAAATGCATTTACTCTTTCTTTTAAAAATACCTTCATTTATTTTTATTATTTAAAAAAATGCTATATTTATTTATGTACTTTATAAAAATAAATACATTGTTTATATTTGTATTAAAACATCTTAATATAATTTTTTGTAATAAATCGATTTATTCAAAAAATTTGATACACTATTTTTATAATTTAGTTTTCCTGTTCTATTTTATTTATTTCTTTTTCTTTTTAAAAATTAACTCATTTTATTTATTTTTGAAAAACGTATTTATGTATTATTGAAACCTGAAAATGTAAAAATAAATACATTTTACAAAGCATAATTTATTTGCTTATCTATGAAATATTAATTTACATAAAAGTATTATTATTTTAGATGTAATGCATTAAATAAATAACTAACTAAATAAAACACTTTATTTATTATATATATATATATATATATATATATATATATATATATATATATATATATATATATATATATATATATATATATATATAAATATATATATATACAGTTGAAGTCAGTATTATTAGCTCCCCTTTGACTTTTTTTTTAATATATTTCGCATGATGTTTAACAGAGCAAGGAAATTTTCACAGTATGTCTGATAATATTTTTACTTCTGGAGAAAGTCTTATTTGTTTTATTTCGGCTAGAATAAAAGCAGTTTTTAATTTTTTAAAAACCATTTTAAGGTCAAAATTATTAGCCCCTTTAAAGAGCCCCTATTATGGGTTTTTGAAAATGACCTTCTATGTAGTATGTAACAGCTCTAAGTGAAGTGAAATATCCAGCTAAGGCTTAAATCTGAAATTGGACAGTGTTTAAAACTATTGATTCATCTAAAAGAGTCGACTCATAGTGGCTCGAATGAATTGTTTTGATAACGAGTCTTTAGCTGTTTCGGCGTGACGTGGATACGAAACATAAGCCCCGCCAAATTGCTCGGAAACCCGGGAAAATTTAAACCTGCGTTCCCGCCCACTAACACAGCAGCAAAGACAAAGAGAAAGATAAACAGACCCTGAAGTCATGAGTCATGAAGACGCTGTGCTTTGCTGGATATTATTGGAAGTTTGAGGGAAAGTTCGTGTTATATTCTCTACCCAAAGATGAAGCTGAGAAGAGTCAGTGGTTGAGGTTTATTTTTGCACAAAAGGAAGGATCAAAAAAGTCTACTGATGTATGAGACTTTGACAGAGCTACACAGGAACTATCAATACACAGCTCATGGATTAGTTTCTTCCTCCATTTTGTAATGAGGGTTGGTGATCGTTGGGCAAAGCAGAGTACAGGTAAGCCCTGAGAACATATAACACTTATACATATCGCGACTAAAACCACGCTAAAAACGTGATGCGTGCTGGTTTCTTTGCGGATTTAAACGTGTTTGTGAGCGTGTAATCCTGTCGTTTCTCATTACTATCACTACATTCAACTGTTATTACACGTGCGGCGGTTAAGGTTCAGAATAGTTCAGCTTTTGCCACTGTGTGGATTAATACTGAATGTGTGTCATTGTTAATAATAGAGCAATATGCTGGTGTTTAACTGCACTGATTTAATGCACTCATGCACACACAAACTGGGGGAAAGTGAGGACCGGGAGGGAGGGGGTGGGTGTCGCGGATGAAAGTGAGAGCCGGAGGAGTTCGCGGACGTCGCCCTCAATATTCTATGGACGCGCCGGCCCTAATAACACTGGTGAGAACCGGGTACTGTGTTCTATGATGTTAGTTACTAATGTGAAGTTGTTTCTTTAATATACGTTCTATGTATTCTGTTTGTGAATGTTTCTGTTAAGGACTTTTATTTTGGTGTTGTGTCCTCTGAGGAGGAGGGTAATGTGTGTGTGTGTGTGTGTGTGTGTGTGTGTGTGTGTGTGTGTGTGTGTGTGTGTGTGTGTGTGTGTGTGTGAAAAAAGGGCAGGTAGAGCAGTGTTGCCAGATTGGGCGGTTTCCCGCTCAATTGGACTGTTTTTAACACGAGGTACAAACACTTGCGGGTACAAACACTTATTGTGTTTTTCGCGACTGTCACAACCGTGTTTTCCAGATGAGTGGGCAGGTTTTTTTGCAGTTTGGCGGGTTTTGGATAGTTTTTGGGCTGGAATCAGTCAGCTACATCTGGCAACACTGAGGTAGAGTGTGACGGGCTAGGAGACTCGTGTCGATCTCCTCCCCAGTTCTTAGAGTTTTTGCTCAATAAATTAGTTAGTCGTCAGTATTTTCAAGTCCATTGTCTGTATTTACATTCACCCACTGCCGAAATCCACGCCTTACACTAATATGAAGCGTGTATGCACTCTCACTACTTATATATTGTTGATAAGCTGTGCTAGGCATTTCACTCTGTTTCGCGCTGAAGGCTGTCAGTGTCGACCAATCGCAACAGGCTGTCATCGGTCCAATCAGCGCAGATTAGCTTTGCGCTAAGGAGGGGTTTGGGAACAAATGAATCGCTGAACAATTCATACGGGAGTCGCTGGGATAATTAGGTAAAATGAATGCATATTATAAGACCATGAAATTGTTTTTTGACCTTGCATGCATATTAGACTGTTGTTGGAAACCCCTACAACCAAAATATGACCCTATTTAAGGTATATTAGGGGCTCTTTAAGCTATATTTTTTCGATAGTCTACAGAACAATACATTGTTATACAATGACTTGCCTAATTACCCTAACCTGCATAGTTAACCTAATTAACCTAGTTAGGCCTTTAAATGTCACTTTAAGCTGAATAGAAGTGTCTAGAAAAATATCTAGTAAAATATTATTTACTGTCATCATGACAAAGATAAAATAAATCAGTTATTAGAGATGAGTTATTAAAACTATTATGTTTAGAAATGTGTTGAAAAAATCATCTCTCCCTTACACAGAAATTAGGGAAAAAATAAACAGGGGGCTAATAATTCTGACTTCAACTGTACATCGTTAACCCTTCTGGTGAAAGACATTTTAAATGAAAAACAAGCCCAGCTAATTTATGCATATTTAATTTATTTATATATACAGCTACCATATAATATAATATAATGTAATATATTATGATGATTTTTAAATTATATAAGTTGTAAAATAATATTCTTTGGATTTTTTTTTCTTTCTCAAGCCTTGCTATAAGTCGGATTTATTGTACTCTTACTAAAAACACCTTGTTTTTCATCACTGCCTCCTGTATTATTATTGTCAGGTAAGGCCCCGTTTGGGTTTTCCTCTGGCTGAGTGAAGCACTCCACCCACCCACAGTCTTACTTCCCTCTGCCTCTCACTGTGAAGTGCTCCCTCGATTACACTGCACACCTCCAGAAGCAGAAGTCAGCTCCACTGCTCTGAATGTCACCTCTGAAATACCCCAGCAACAGATCAAGCATAAACACCCACATTCTTCAGTCAAACAACAACTCAGAAGTCAACAACTAACTGGGTCTAGCTAATAACAGTAGTGGTTAGCAATGAGGAGGAGATTAATTTAGGGAAAAAAACTCTCTTGAAGTGGCTAATATTCTTCCAAGTATTGAATTAACTTCTGTTTTTTTAGTCAGACAGTTCAGTTCATTTCAATTCAATTCATGTTGATTTCTATAGCACTTTTCCCAATGTAGATTGTGTCAAAGCAACTTAACATAGTTCTAGTATAGTCCAGATTTCAGAGTTGAAGTTCAGTTTAGTTTAGTTCAGTGTGGTTTAAATTTCACTGCTGAAAATTCAAACACTGTAGACAGTTGTGACATATTAAAAGTTTACTCAAAAATGAAAATTTCCGCACCATTTTTTCCACATGAATTTATGTTAAGCACAAAGGAAAATATTCTGAAGAATATTGGAAAGCAGCAGCCATTGACATCCATAGTAAGAACAAAAAGCACTACGGATGTCAATGGTTGTTTATTCCCAGCATTCTTCAGAATATCTTCCTTTGTCTACAACATAAAAATGGAGGGTGATTTAATGATTACTGAATTTCATTTTTGGATGAACCATACTTTCAAGTTAAATAGGTTATAATAGCTGATTAAGATATCACAGCAGCTATATTTCCATCCAACTATTTTATGCACATTTTAGATATGGATTTGGATATAAAAAAAAAAACGGTTGAGGGAAACGCCAAAATGTGCTTCAATTAGGAAAATGCGCATGAAAAACATTTCTGTCTTTGTTTCAATGTTTGTAACTGGCACATTACAAAACTGACTTATCATTATGCTTGTTGTCTAGATGCTCTATTTTAAAGTCAGCATGATAATAATGAAACCGACTTAAGGTAAATCATTAATCCGTTACTCTACTGAAAAAAATGTTTGTTTTGGTAATCTTACAGTATATCCAAGACTGACTATTTGCAAGAAGCATGTGAAAGTTGAAGATCTTTCAACTTGACATGGCATCTAAAAAACATGGCGGTCACATGCGCGATGCTTCAAAAGACGGAGGATAGTGGTCACGTGTGTTTACAATAAAAAAACAATAGAAAAGTAGTGTACAGGGAGTGCAGAATTATTAGGCAAATGAGTATTTTGACCACATCACCCTCTTTATGCATGTTGTCTTACTCCAAGCTGCATAGGCTCAAAAGCCTACTACCAATTAAGAATATTAGGTGATGTGCATCTCTGTAATGAGAAGGGGTGTGGTCTAATGACATCAACACCCTTTATCAGGTGTGCATAATTATTAGGCAACTTCAATTTCTTTGGCAAAATGGGTCAAAAGAAGGACTTGACAGACTCCGAAAAGTCAAAAAAAGTGAGATACCTTGCAGAGGGATGCAGCACTCTTAAAATTGCCAAGCTTCTGAAGCGTGATCATCGAACAATCAAGCGTTTCATTCAAAATAGTCAACAGGGTCGCAAGAAGCACATGGAAAAACCAAGGCGCAAAATAACTGCCCATGAACTGAGAAAAGTCAAGCGTGCAGCTGCCAAGATGCCACTTGCCACCAGTTTTGCCATATTTCAGAGCTGCAACATCACTGGAGTGCCTAAAAGCACAAGGTGTGCAAGACTCAGAGACATGGCCAAGGTAAGAAAGGCTGAAAAATGAACACCACTGAACAAGACACACAAGCTGAAACGTCAAGACTGGGCCAAGAAATATCTCAATACTGATTTTTCTAAGGTTTTATGGACTGATGAAATGAGAGTGAGTCTTGATGGGCCAGATGGATGGGCCCGTGGCTGGATCAGTAAAGGGCAGAGAGCTCCAGTCCGACTCAGACGTCAGCAAGGTGGAGGTGGAGTACTGGTTTGGGCTGGTATCATCAAAGATGAGCTTGTGGGGCCTTTTCGGGTTGAGGATGGAGTCAAGCTCAACTCCCAGTCCTACTGCCAGTTTCTGGAAGACACCTTCTTCAAGCAGTGGTACAGGAAGAAGTCTGCATCCTTCAAGAAAAACATGATTTTCATGCAGGACAATGCACCATCACACGCGTCCAAGTACTCCACAGCATGGCTGGCAAGAAAGGGTCTAAAAGAAGAAAAACTAATGACATGGCCTCCTTGTTCACCTGACTGAACCCCATAGAGAACCTGTGGTCCATCATCAAATGTGAGATTTACAAGGAGGGAAAACAGTACACCTCTCTGAACACTGTCTGGGAGGCTGTGGTTGCTGCTGCACGCAATGTTGATGGTGAACAGATCAAAACACTGACAGAATCCATGGATGGCAGGCTTTTGAGTGTCCTTGCAAAGAAAGGTGGCTATATTGGTCACTGATTTGTTTTTGTTTTGTTTTTGAATGTCAGAAATGTATATTTGTGAATGTTGAGATGTTATATTGGTTTCACTGGTGAAAATAAATAATTGAAATGGGTATATATTTGTTTTTTGTTAGGTTGCCTAATAATTATGCACAGTAATAGTCACCTGCACACACAGATATCCTCCTAAAATAGGTAAAACTAAAAACAAACTAAAAACTACTTCCAAAAATATTCAGCTTTGATATTAATAAGTTGTTTGGGTTCATTGAGAACATGGTTGTTGTTCAATAATAAAATTAATCCTCAAAATCACAACTTGCCTAAAAATTCTGCACTCCCTGTATTGGAAAGGAAAAAAATAAATATAAATAAATTATTATTGTTTTTGTAATGCAAATTGTTCAGAATGTTTTTTCCTTTTGTCATTTGACACTTTTAATGTTAGCGCTCGTTAAAGTTTATTGAATTTTGATTGGTAGTTGTTTTTACTGATTATCAGCCGTTGCAAAATATAATTTAATAAGTAATTTTAACAATATTTTCACGTTTTTAAAATTAATTTAGTATAAAATTAGCTGATTTACCTACTTTGTCCTATTTTATTATTAATAATTAGAATAATTCACTATGGGTGTATGGGTATTTCCCAGCACTGAGGGTTGTATTCTCAGGAAGGGTATCTGCTGGATAAAACATATGCCAGAGCGGCGGTTCCCTGATAAAGCAGCGAATAAGCTGAAGGAAAGTGAGTGAGAATAATCATCTGTTAAAATAACTGCATATTATCTCAAATGTCAAAGCTTCTGATTAGACAAACAATGTCACAAATTACTGTCACACCTGAGACTGTGTTAAAGGGCTGTATGTGTTTTTTACCCCCTTTGTGTTTTCCCTCTTGCTCTCCCTTTCTGTCCTGTCTCTTCTAGGTAGCCCTGCCTAAATTGGACATGCTACCAGCATGTGGTAAAATAGATCCCGGACGAGCCCCCAATTTACGCTACATGACCCAGATGTCCAGGGGACTTTTAGATTATTCACTAAAATTCAATAGCGTATGACTGCTTTGACTCACCAAAACAAGATATCATGCTTTTTGTGTGTGATAAAATATGGATGTCAAACAAAAACTTTGTACTTTAACTTTGAGGCAAAGTACAAAGAGTGGTGTCTCCCAGAAGTAAATCTCTTTGTCTAAACACGCAGGAGAAACATAAATCCACCACTGTATTTATGCTCAGACTTCAGGCCTTTGGCTTTAGTGTTGCTGTGAGGTGCATCTGGGATCCAGGCTGCCATAATAATCAGCAGGGAATGTTTTGGGAAAATCCCCCTATCTGTTACTCTGGAATGTCTTATTGGTCTGCCATCATATATGAGCCAGTAAAGAGAGACCGTTCAAAGAAAGACAATGAAAAAGCTTAAAGTCAAAAGGACAGATGTTGCACTTTTGAAACCTTTTAAAGCTGTTTGCTTGTCCTTTTTCATTTTGGGTTTGTTTGTTTCGGCTGGAAAAACAAGGCAAAAGCATTTATTTTGAAAAGCATTTTGATTACCTTTATATTAATAACAATCACATTTCCATTTGCGTCACAATGATATATTTCCAGTCCAGATGGTGAACGGGAGCGGGTGATGCTGACAATAAGTTATTAATAATGCACAGTTTAAGCAAAGAGCAGCCATGCATGTGTCATGTTACACATAGTTATTAATGGACAGACTGCGTCAGCCATCTGAATCAGAGCATATGAGAAATCGGTCTTTTCTCAGAAATATTTTCTTTCTGTATAACATTAGAGCGTAATAAAAATAAATAAAGCCCATTTTGTCCTAATTTCAACTTCGGCATAGTTAAGAGTTAAGCATGTCACACTTTCTAATTTTATCTCCTAATTATGACTATTAAAGTCGCAATCGACATGATTCTAAGAGTCCTGATTATGACTTTCTTATATGAATGATTGGCCTCATTACAAACAAACAAACAAAAAAATAAATAAATAAATAGTTGTACAGTAATATATTGGCTGGTCCACTATGATATCATATTTTAAACTTTTGTTGATGTGTAATGTAATGTAAACATAACATCTCTGAATATAATACGCTCAAAGTTCAACGCAAAGAGAGACATTGGCTTTTACAGAGTTAGCTTAGCATACAGCGTTTGGGGACTACAAAAAAATACATTAATGTAACCAGGGACGTGCAGAGACCTTTTAAGGGGCAGGGGCTCAAATGGAAAAAAGGCACTTTTTATTAAATAATAATAATAATTGTACTTTAATAAATAAAATATATTATAATGAGATTATTAAGGAGATTTCACCCTAAATTCACCATATACTACCATATATAGAGTCTTTCCAAAACGTCGGTTCGAGGCTCGCTTGGAGCGATAGACTAAAACCAAGATACTTTAAAGTTTCATTTTTTTTTATTGTTTGACAGGGAAAGCGGTCCTTAAATAGAACATGCAATAACATATATTATATTATTAGTAGTATTAAAAAATAACTATTATCCCCAGGAATAAAGGGCACTTTCTCTCCAGGAGCAAAAATGGCAGGGGCTCAAGCACCCAAAGCCCCCACCTCTGCACGTGCCTGGATGTAACTGTGATCACAAACGCTTCAGGGCGTGGCCAGAGGCACTGTAATGTTTTAGCAGAGAAAGCTAAAATGGCGTTCAAACGCTGCTATTTCCACAGAGTTTCTTCTGTTTCTGTACTTGGGCTTCCAAAGGACACAACACAAAGAGAGAAGTGCTTACAATTTAATTTTAATTCCAGTGAATTATAAAAAAAATATATAGTTAGCATTTGACAAAGGACAGCTTCCAGAATTTCTCCCAGTTCAGTGCTGGATTTGGCTAAAAACTCCTCCAACCATAATAGATGAAGCTGTGGATTGTGAGCCATAACCTTTTTTTTTGTTCAAATGGATCTATTACATGCATAGTGTCTAGCATTAATGGTATGTTGTAGCAAGGACGTAAGTAAGGATGTAAACAACAGAAAATGCTGTTTGGCACCATTAACAAAATAGCAACAAATTTATATTTATCAGTCAAACCTCTGTAAAGAGCAATCTTTAGCAGCATGTGCAGTGTCTCTCTATGCAGCCGATTTCCCTGCATTCTACATCTCAAATAACAAACTCGCAAAAGATTTGTGAATTTTTCATATTACTTACACATGCTTATAACCCGAATATATATGAAAGACACTTGTCAGATTTTATTTGAGGCGTGAGGTTCAGCTGTGCGCTCTTCATTTTCTGTCTGATTAAGGCTCAAACCGGTACGGCTAACAGCTACTCTGACTGACAGTATTTACACAACGGCAAAGCGCGTGCTATTAGAGGTGTGACACTTTTCCTGATGACGTGGAGCCGATCCGCGAATCATAGCACATTATGTTAGCTAACAAATCAAAGCCTATTGAGGGCGGGCCTTTCGGAGAAACTAGGAAATATGACAGTCGTTTTCATTTTAGCTAAGTAGCTGTATATAATTAAAGTGTGATATATGAAAAAATGATGTAATTTTTTTACAAGTGAAGCATGAGCACACATTGTTTTGCATCTTATAAACAAACACAACCAAGCCTTAAAATTACACTCTGAACCAGCCCTTTAACAAACATATTTTCCATTTTTTTATGTGTTTTTTGACTAAAATATATCTAAAAAATAGTCTATTTGACTACATTTTTATTTTAATGCATTTTGTGTATATGAAAACGTAGTTTCAAGCAACAATGAACAACAAGCAGTAAGAGTTGTCCACATCCTCGGCTGCTATACAGAGACGTCTTGCCTGCAATATTGATCCCATTAGTTAATGTTTTGATCGAATGGCCCTGCTGCTGACACATCAGATCCTGAAAGTCAAAGCAGAGCCAAACAAATCAGTCTTCAGGGCGACAGCATTGACCGAAATCCTGAGAAAACAGTGTTAAAAGTCAAACAACAGTCTGACTTACCACAGTGTGACTTTCATCACTTGTGCAATACAGAATAATCAGACTGAAAAGGAAGTTGCTGCTCCACACTTAACCAATTATACATGAATCAGCTCATTCACACTTGATTGTAAACTAGTTTAACGACAGACCCCTTTTCACAAACAAATACGCCCTTATTATTATTATATATTTTTTGCTGAGACAAACTATGGGGGCTTTCCATGAAAATTCTTCAGTCAAACATACAAAGCGCTGTTTATCTGGCCCTGCCCTGTCCAGAGGAAGCCCACAACATCCCCCTTCTCCCACCGCCCATACAATCCAGGCTTTTGTCAGGAAACACTGAACAAGCCAGCAGACAAGGCCCTGTTTGGTCTTCAGAGTCCCGCCATGTGGTGGAACAGAGGAAGTTACTAATTAAATCCAGTCGCTAAACATCAGCAATTGCTCTTTCACTAAGTTTGACCACTTCCTTTGTGTGGATTACCATAAGGTTTTCCTTAAAATACCATAAAATTCTAAATGGACTTTTGTGACATCTAGTCTTTGTCTTTTAGCTCATGCTAATGGTTCTCAACCACTCAATAAGTTTAAAGTGCAGGGAAGCCTAACATGTCTCACATTTATTTTTACATAATCTTAAATAAAATGCAAAAAAAGATATTTAAAACTCTTTTTATGGTAAAGTGTATCTTTTTGCTACACCAAAAAAAAGAAGAAAATCCTTTGGATTTTGGAAAGATTTGCATGCAGACAGCAACATTGTCAAAAGGATCCTCATTCCCATGGATGCACAAAAATGACTAAAAATGCTGTATTATGCATGCCAGGCCATTGGTCGGTGACAGGGCCATTTAATCAAAACAATGTACTAAAAACTCCTTTGCATTTTTGAAAGGTTTTGCGAACGGGCAGCAAACAGCAATGATCCTCATTCTCATGGATGCGCAAAAAAAGGCTATATATACTGTATTATGCATTCCAGTGCAGTATTTATTATTATTTCTTACATTTATAAGGTACTTTTGGGGAAATTTCCTCATCCACCACCAGTGTGCAGCATACACCAGGATGACACGATGGCAGCCATATTGCGCCACGCACCAGCTGATTGGTGGAGAGGAGATGAAGCCAATTATGATATGGGGATGGTTAGGAGGCCATGATGGACAGAGGCCAGTGGGCAAATTGGGCCAGGAAGCTGGGGTTAAACCCTACTCTTTTTTTGAAGGACATCCTGGGATTTTTAGCGACCAAGAGAGTTGGAACCTCGGTTAAACGTCTCATCCGAAAGACGACGCTCACTGAGCAGTATAGAGTCCCCTTCAATATACTGGGGTGTTAGGACCCACACAGACTGCAGGTTGAGCGCCCCCTCCTGGTCTCACTAACACCACTTCCGGCAGCAACCCAGCTTTTTTATGTGGTCTCGCATCCAGGTCTGACCGACACAGCCCTGCTTAGCTTCTGTGGGTGACCATGTGAGAGTTGCAGAGAGCTAGCTGCTGGCAATTTGGTCAGTATTTGGTGGTCACTTTGTAAAAAAACACTAAATATCTATGCAACACTATCCTGTAGTCCACTATTTTGTTACCTTTTGGTTATCAAGTGAACTAAAAAAATGTACTACTTATTTAAAATGAGTTGAAACAACAACATGCTTGAGTTTTTTGTGGGACAACTTAATGGTTTTATATGTTCAATCCACTTAAATTTGTAAAAACTAATAAGCTAACTTAATCCCTTCATGTTGTCCTAATACAAAATTATTGTGTAGAACATTTTTTTAAGTGTATTCACAACTGCTATAGAACAAACAAATAATTTGCATTCACATCACGGCACCATTAGCGCTTTGGGTTTTAGAAAAGCGCATTATAAATAAAATGTATTATTATTATTATTTCACAAATTTATTATTAAACAAATAAATAAGTAATAATTAAATAAATAAATAATGGTATATAAAATCTAGTTTTAAAATTTTATTAAGTGTGAAAAGTTTGAATCAGTGAGTCATTTATTGTAGACTCACTCTGAACAGATCATTTGAATCAGTGAATCTTTAGGTGCGTTCGACTTCATGCAGCGCTGCGCAGATCGATCAAAGTCTGTCTTAAAGTGGTGCATGCTGGTTAGAAATTTTGGCCGGATTGACGCTGCGCAGACGCCATGTGACTGTCACATGTGGCATCAAAGTACCGCGACAGCACTCCGAGATCAGACGATTAAGTCAGCCCGCGCAGCACCTGAACAGCGGCTGCTGGAGCTGCGATGACATCACTGATGTTACACGATTGGCCGAGTTCACAGCATGACAACAACCACGTGTGTTTCGGGTTTATTATTGGAGAAATTCCGATTCACAAATTTCAAAACAAACAATTAACTGTTCATACCCTCTCCGTACACATCATGCTCATTAAAAGACTACAAATATTTTACTGCAGTATCATCTTTTGTTAAATAATTTGTTCATGTCTAGATTGTTTGAACAGGTTTATTCAGCCTTTTTATACAGACTACTGTATTATACATTTTAGTGAATGACCAAATATTAACTCAAATAAGTCTTACAGACTTATAATAAAATAATTATCATCATTGATCCTGACACCCCTATAAAGATTTCTTACCAAATTAAGTAAAAAATATTTTATTAAATATAAAACTGTATGATTCTTAAATATTTTATTTCCCGTTAAGCCGTTTATGCAGAAATGTTAAAAGTGTCAGTGATGTACCTGCTCTTTCTGGGTATTTTCTATTTAGTGTAGCTCATTTGTTGTGGTCCTTTTGTTCAATCTCTATAGATTAAAGTGCTTTTTAAAAAATGTTTTCATTATCCAAAATAATCATTGTTTAAGACTTAATCAAAACACCGTGTTTTGGGTTTTACACTAATATATATTGGAAAGTTTTATATCTATAAATGTAAATAAATGTAAACCTTTTAGCATATTCAAACAAGCACTGGAACAGTATTGACACACCGTTCAACATCTAGTAGCCCAAAGTCTGATGCTTAAACTCCAACAATTTGTGCTTATTGTTTTGTTTAATAGGCCTATTTGTGGATATTTATTTCCTTTTTATGTCCTCTCTCGTTTTCCCTTTATTTCTCATGTGTTTGTTATATGAGCTACTTAAATTTAATTCATAATTCCCTTGTTTAAAGATGAAATATAGTTTTGTAGAGACTGTATTCTGTTTTATGTGTACTGTAAACCTTTTGTTGTTATTGCAATAAATAAATAAATAAATGAATGATCCCGCCATGTGATCGGTCATCATGACAGCAGCAACTTCGAGCTCCGAAGTGTCCGGCTTGACGGCTCCGTTTTCAACTCCGCCCCCGCCTGCGCACGGCTAATCTCGTTGATCACCGGCTGCAGCTGTGCTTCATGTCGAACGCACCTATTTACTGGAGACTAACTCTGAATACACTGTAAAAAATGCTGGGTTTCATCAATTAAGTTAACTTACTCGTTTTTCAAATGTAATTGGATTGAACATAAAACAATTAAGTCGTCCCAAACAACTAATAATTGTGATGTTTCAACTCATTTTAAAAAAGTAGTTGTTTTTTTTTTAGAGTGGATCATTTGAATGAGTTGTTGACTTATTCAGAGTCAACTTAAGTCAGAGTCAGTCAAGATTAACTGCTTGCTAACTGCCATCTTGTGTGCGGGAAGGTGACAATTTTTTCCTTTCAAATGACCTTTTACTCAGACACATTTAGGAAATGTAGTAGAGTTAAAAAGTACATATTTTGTTTTGGAATGCAGTTAAGTGAGAGTAAAGTTTCCTAAAATAATAATACTCCGATAAAGTACAGATACTTAAAACATGTACTTAAAGGTCCCGTGAAGTGCTTTGAAATATGCATTTTTATTCGATGTTTGACAATCTCAACCGAAACATGAAAAGAAAGTGGGACATAATGTGGCCCCTCCCCTTTAAAAAAAAAAAAAAAAAACAGCCAATAGCGTTTCATTTGATCACCGCTCTGCCAGTGAGAGTGGTTAAGCTCAAGCACATCAAATGAAAAGCAAATGAGAAGCGTTTTGAAGGGGGCAAGGCTTGTCAGATACTAGTGAGCATTTGATTGGTTATGATATGATGAGAAACTGTAGTATGGGTTGATGTGAATAAAACCGTTGATCTATTTGGGCGAAAGTGAAAATAATAAATAAATAATCTTATAAATGCAAATTATGTCGCTGTTTTGGGGCACACTAGTTTATAGATATCCTTAAAACGAATAAAGTTGATACTAACATCTAAAAAACTTTATTTTAATTTCATGGGACCTTTAAGTACAGTAGTCAAGTAAAAATTTGTACTGTATTGTTACTGTCCACCACTGAATGGAAGTCACTGGAGTTCAAACCAAACACTGAACCCCATTCACTGTCCCTGTATGAAATAATGTCCTGGCAAAAAAAATAAAGTCACGAGTTTGAAAAACACGAGTACAGAATTGTCAATATTTGGGGATGCACTGTGTCTTTAATAGTTCTCATGCAAGTAAACGCTATGAGCTATTAGCTCTTCGTTCACATGCAGTGTTTATATAAGGGTTTCTCAGTTTATTTACACATGCTGGATCATATGAGTGAAATCACCTGGGCCACAGAGTCACAGTTTGTGTTACTCAGCAGTGACTCTCAGCCAGAGGGGGCAGGGAAGGGAAACTGTGAGGCTCAGCCAAGGAAATGGAGGAAGCTGTCAAAAGGAAACAAAAACTCCCATCTGCCTCCATTTTTTTGTGGTTCGATCCGAATGTGATTCACTGGTTCTTCGACTGAATATGGAAACACTGGCAAGTGGGTGACAGTGGATTGCTCAGTCAGAGTGAGAAATGCACCCCTGCTTTTACTGTTACTTTTTACTCACACAGGCTTAGTCAAAACTTCAAACAAACACACCGTCAGGTTATGAGAGCTGTGGGATATTTATGAGAACAAGTCAGATGCGTGAGTTAAAAAGTGAGACTTTCAATTCATACTTCCGTCATGGTTTACAAGCTTTTGGGTTGGATTTAATCAGTATTTCTTTTTCTCTTCTGTTCATCAAGGCTCCACTTAATTAGGGTGAGCAGAATTCCAGTTTTACCTGGGACAGTCCCATAATTCAGCTCTATTTTTAGTGTTCTGATTCATTATAATTTTTTTTTTGTTTTGTCCCATATTTGATTTTTCTTAAAAATAGTTCCCTTAAAAATAAAAAATAAAAATATCCTCTCTCAAGTGGTTCTAAAGTTTTAAGAATTAATTTCTTATGTTTAGTAGAATGGTGGAAAAATAAATAGCCATTGACATCCATAGTAGGAACAAAAAATATAGTGGTAATTTATGTAAAAACACAGTCAATGGAAGTTAAAAAAAATATTGGCCAATAATTAATTGTAGCCAATCACGTCAAAGTACATTATGAAGAACAAAGTTACCTTAGTGTTGAGAAAGTGATGTACTATAGTCAGGCTCGTAGCCAGGGGGGTTTGGGTGGTTCGAAAGACCCACCCTTCACTGACAAAGGTCCATAATTTATCCCATACACAAGCTAATTTGTCCTATTTTGACTGCTATGCCATAATAAATTGTGAAAATAACCATCAACGGCTTTAAGACCAAGCAGAATCCTCCTTTGGCTGTTGCTTCAGCATGACTGAGAAAAGTTAAATGTGCTGGCCAGTTTGAGTTTGCCTAATAAATGAAAATAGGCTATTTTTAATATAAACTTGAATAGCATCCTTTTTTCTTTTGATATTAGATGCAATAAATTTGTATTTGAAAAATAACTATTATTCTCATATTTTTTCTTCCAAATTTTTAGGAAATGTTTTTGGTACATCATAAAGTGTGGTTCATGACCATCCGACAAGCTAATCCAGCAAAAAAATAGTGCTTAAAAAGTATTTAAACCTTATAATTAAATAGAAAATGAGGCAGTACTTTGCAGGAATTTTGGCCCATTCCTCCTGACAGAATTGGTGTAACTGAGTCAGATTTGTTGGCTGTCTTGCTCGCACAAGCTTTTTCAACTCTGCCCACACATTTTCTATAGAATTGAGTTCAGGGCTTTGTGATGGCCACTCCAAAACATTCACTCTGTTGTCCTTAAAGCACATTTTAACTAATTTGGCAGTATGCTTAGGGTCATGGTCTGTTTGGAAGACCCATTTATGGCCAAGTTTTAATTTCCTGACTTTGTCTTGAGATGTTGCTTCAGTATTTCTACATAATGTTCTTTCTTCATGATGCCATCTATGCTGTGAAGTGGACCAGTCCCTCCTGCAGCAAAACAGCGCCACAACATGATGCCGCCGCACCCCATACTTCACAGTTGGGATGGTGTTCCTAGGCTTGTAAGCTTTCCCCTTTGTCCTCCAAATGTAACACTGGTCATTATGGCCAAACAGTTCAATCTTAGTTCCATCAGACCACAGGACATGTCTTCAAAAATTATTCTTTTTCCCAGTGTAATTTTGCAAATTGTAATCTGGATTTTTTTTGTTGATTCTGGCTTGTTGATTTTCCCATGTTGTCACACAAGGAAGCAGTGTGTTTGAGGTTTTCCTTAAATACTATTCTACAGTTGTGCCTCCAATTAACTCAAATGTTGTCAACTAGCCAATCAGAAACTTCCAAAAACTTGACACCATCATCTGAGCTTTTTCAGAGGCATAATAATCTTATTGTATGTAAACTATTGACTTTCAAGAAAAGTTATAACAATTTCTCAAAAAATATCTCTCTCATTATTCTGCTATTAAGCATAACAGAAACAATTGTGATAATCCTAACTTACCTAAAAGAGAAAATGTTTAGTCTCATTAACATCTGACTTTTTAAAAAAATAGTTATGTGCCTTTTCATACAGTGTAAACTTCTGGTTTCAACTGTATGTATATGTATATATATATAAATAGACCATAGGGGTCTGCATGCAATATACTATGCACATTCATGTGTTCTGTATATGAAACCCTGAGCATTTGATTGTGATTAAGAAAAGAAGTTAATCTGATACCATGATTAAAGTCAATGAAAAATGCATCAGTGTAAGTCTTGAATAATGCAAAGAAACAGAATACTTTGATATGATAATGGGTCAAAATGCTAATTTGTCTGTTTCTTTAACCATGTATTAAATGTCCTTAAAAGTAAGAATGTAAAAATGTCTTTGTCTAATGTTTTGTAGATTCATTTCTTATATTTTTAAAGAACATAATTCGTTTTGAAAAGCTTTTCACCCCAAAATCAAAGAAGATACAACTTCATTAGAATAAGTAATTTTAATATATCTGTAGTGTAACTTTAATTACATTTTTTTCTAATATTTTTGGGTGAACATAATACTATTGTTATGATAATCCAAAATTCAAGTTAAACATATTTTGACAAAGATACTACCCTCAGCTTCATCAGAATAAGTAACTTTAATATATCTGTAGTGAAACATTTTTTGAAAAAAATTATGTTGTTCATGTCATTCCAAACATAAATGGGTTTTATCTGTGGAATACAATGTTCATGTTAATTAAAAATGTTCCTTCATTGAGTTTGCGGTTAAGCTTAGAAACTGCCCCAAAAGCCAGTCCTTTCAAAAAATAATTCACTATTCAAAAAAAAAAAAAATGGTTCATGAATGTGAGTTTTGTGTTTTGACATTTAAATTGGAGCGAGTGAATAAATGAAGAACTATCCAATTATGCAGTTAAAGGTCTCAGTTAAAGGATTTTCTCTTGGTTGACAATGAAAAGCTCTTGGTTATTTCAGCTCCTGATTAAATACAGGCTGATCCAGCACTCCTTTAAATCTTTCAGCTAGGTGACATCATTAGACCTGAACTACATAGTATTTAAATTGTGTAACACTAGAGCTCTCAGGATGTCGAGTGCAGATAAAAACGTTAAACTTGGTGCTGAATTTCACATTGTGTGCTATTAACTCAATCAATCACGTGCATCTAATTCACGTGTTGAACTCGATTACGTTGACCAGTGGTGAGGCTACAGAGAGGCCACTGAACCACTCAGATGACAGCTGGTCCAACTAATCAGATAAGCCAAATAATTATCTGCTGTGGGAAATGAATTGAAATGCATATATTTAGGCAATATTTTTGTCACCTTGAAGAAATAAATAATTATTTTGGCATAAAATGTGTCTTTGGTGAGAGCCGATCATGCAGTTGTGTTCTTGTATTTCATGTTAATCGCTAAATGCAAGAGCTGTCAGTCTGAGGGATTAATTCAATACAAGTGTGTTCCTGCAATAAAACAGTTTCTAATTGGTTATTACTCACCATCTCCACCCACCTGAGGTGCAGTTTATTGGATCAATGTACTAATGTTTTCAAATGACATCATCATCATTTTCATCATCATCATCAACATTATCATTATCATGAAGCGATCATATCCTAGATGTATTGTAGCTTTAGCAATGCATTTAGGTTTATCTCAAGATTTGCGTGTCAAGTTACATTGTGTTTGGCCTCATTTCAAATAAAGAACACACTCTAAATAAATATATATGATCCTCAATGGTTTATAAATGTTTTCTGAAGCTGAAAATGTAAATTTCCCCCCTAAAAAATAAATAAAAATGTCTCCCTTACATGTGTAAGTATGTTTACTTTTAGTATTGTTTAGTCTCTACTTGAAACAATTATGCTTGTATTATTGTAGTTGAGATCGGAGTAGATTGTTTGACAAACATTTCAGATTACAAGTCTAATTTTTAAATTTGTGCATATATTTTCTACTCATACTTTTGACCTTTTTCCCTTTTAGCCCAAAAATAAAACCACATAATTTTTATATCTTTGCAAAAGCTCCACAATTTGACACTAAACACTATCAGAGTGTATACAGGAATCAGAGAGTGAAATTCAATACCTCTTAAGACCTTTTTTAAAGGGGAAATGAAGCACTCAGTCAAGTTTACATTATTTTGTATATTGGATTCCTCTTTAATGAAATTATATTAAACAAACTCGATTAATGTAACCTTTTAGAAGAAAACGACATGTCACGAGGTTGGTATAGTTCCCAGATACAGTGGAGATAATGGACTAAACATGGAGACTGTAAAGCCTAGTTTAAACCAATGCATGAAGTTGTGGATGTGAAACTGGTGCAAATACAGCATCAGATGTGTGTCTAATATAAAATATATATATATTTATTCTATTTTTCTTTTTTCCCTTTTAATTACTGATCATTTGATGCGCTTTGGTCTACTCTCTGTATTACGCTGCCTGACTGCCTGTATGGGTTTCAACCATGGTTTCAACAAGGTCTGCTACTGACGTAATGAGGGCGGGTACTTTCACTTTTCACTACTACAGCTGCTCACCTCTGTTTGTGTTCAAACCAAACTAAGATCGGCGCGGTTTTTCACATGGCAGGTTTTTATCCTTCATACATGTTGAGAGATCGAATTAATCAACTTGAAAGGGGAATATGTCTTGACATAGTTCACAAAGATGTGACTTAGTAAAGCGTGAAGTCATTAAATATTTTAATCGTTGCATTAGTCTGAATGTAAATCCCCTCGACAGGCAGCGCTAGAGCAGTGTGAGAGAGTGGACCAAAGTGCATCAAACGAAAGGTATTAACAAAAGAAAAATACACAATTTAAGACAGTTAAATGCTTGTATTTGTTGTATTTGCACCAGCTCTGCGCTGCACGTGCACAACTTCATGCATTGGGTTAAATTAGGCTGTCCAGTCTCCGTGTTCAGTCCGTTACTACCATGG
The DNA here is from genome assembly GCA_903798195.1 of Danio kyathit. Taxonomy (NCBI): domain Eukaryota; kingdom Metazoa; phylum Chordata; class Actinopteri; order Cypriniformes; family Danionidae; genus Danio; species Danio kyathit. Next base: position 41,135,800 of record LR812520.1, on the reverse strand, counting down.
TTGAAACCCAGCCAGGCAGTCAGGCAGCATAATACAGAGAGTGGACCAAAGCGCATCAAATGATCGGTAATTAAAAGGGGAAAAAAAGAAAAATAGAATAAATATATATTTTTATATTAGACACACATCTGATGCTTGCATTTGCACCAGCTCCACATCCACAACTTCATGCATTGGGTTAAATTAAGTTTTACAGTCTCCATGTTCAGTTCATTACTTCCACTGTATCTGTTCAGCTGAGAGAATGAAACCAACCCTGTGACGTCAGATATTCCAAGATGGCGGCGCCTTAGCTCTAAAAGCTATTGTAAAACATGCCATTTTCTTCTAAATGGTTACATTAATCGAGTTTGTTTAATATAATTTCATTAAAGTGGAATCCAACGTACAAAATAATGTAAACTTGACTGAGTGCTTCATTTCCCCTTTAAGACGCTTTCCATACATTTTAAGACCTTATAACCACTTTTCAACCAGAAACACTGACAAGATTTTAACTTACAGTATATTTACTAAATATTAATGTAAGAAATGAATCCAAAACTAAAACATTATTCATATACTGAATAAAAATCTAGTAAATGTAGCTAATTCAGCAGGTTGGCGCCTATAGAACTGCAGAAATAATGGTGTTGCCTTGCAGCATGATGTCAAATCTAATAGGATTTCATAAACTACACAGCATCCTGATATTCCCAGATATAATTCAATCTTTAGCATACCACCATACACTGCACAATCAAAAATGATATAAAATTTAATACCTTGAAAAATAGCATTTAAGACTTTTAAATACTTTAAGGGCTTTAAATTTCTCTACATTAATTTATCAACTTTTAATACTTTTTAAGACCCCGCGGACACCCTGACTATGCATTTATACACTCAACTGAGTTAAGTGTTGTCCCAAATGACACACTAATGGCAGCACAAGAGAATTTTGCTTGCACAATCCAAAATAAAGAAACCTTAGCCCGTCCCCTTTTGCTATGCAAACAAAGCTGCAACGGCTAAGTTCACAGTTCTGTTTATCGGTTGAATGAGTACATCATCTGCTTCTTTAAAGTGAACTCATTCTTCTTAGAACTTTCGGCATAAATTGACACTATTTATATCACAAAATGTGCGTAAGTATACAATTTGGGATGCCCCTTTTTATTTATATTGCATTTTATAAGTTGCTTTTAAACATGAAAAATAGTGTCAGAGCTTTCAATTAGAAGCAAATTATTATTTTTGAATGCTCCTTCAACATTCATCTCCTCTAGATTGTAATATGACATATTAATGTTGTTTTTCGGTTATCAGAATGTTTTAGACTTATGTGATATTAATGTTCTCAGAATGTTATATCAAATCTTATTAGAACACTCCATCCACACTATATTAATGTTCTAAGAACATTTCCCTAATGTTCTCAGCCAATTCTAAAAACATTATTGTGGAAGGTAATAGAACATTCAAAACATCTAATTTGTTTTTATTTACTTATTTATTTTTATTCAAAATATTATGTTAATATAATGTTATATTAATGTTATCAGAATGTTATTTAAATAGCTAATAGAACATTTCATTCATAATGTATATATATATATATATATATATATATATATATATATATATATGTATATATATATATATATATATATATATATATATATATATATATATATATATATATATATATATATATATATATATATATATATACACACACACATTTCTATCAACATTACAAGAATGTTCCATAAACTTAATTTTAATAACTTTGCATGCTAACATTTACACAACTTTTAAGTGGTAAAGTCTAGATAGGATGCACGGCCGGCCGGAAGTGCTATATGCACATTAATATAGCAGTATTTTTTATGACACGGTATAACAATAATTAATATTTTTACAGTACTGTGACAGTTGGGTTTAGGGTTAAGGTGGGGGTAGATGTTAAAAATATCATTTATTGGGTAATTTAATAAATAACATAAATAATATTACTAAATAAATAATAAATGTACAACAGTTTTTTCACGTTATGTGATGGTTAGGATTAGGGTTGGGGAAAGACATTAATAAAATACAATTAATGGGAAATTTAGTAAATAATATAAATCACTTTTGTTAACTTCTGGCCGCAACCATATCTGATCTAGCAACAACCCTTTTAAGTAACATTACTGAATGTTTTCAGAACGTTCTCTGTTAGCTGGGTCAGTGTTTATGTTTTACAAGGAGATTTTTGTGTCAAACAAGGAGGAGAAACAGGGCCACACCCACATATTACATAATCACCATGGACCAGCAGCAGTTTAAAAGTGTCTACCAGCAGAAACAAATATTTCTTTTCTGTAAAGTTCGCTCGAAAGGAACTTGATATTGACCTGATCATGTTCAGAATGACGTCACTCCAATTCAATATCGCTTCAATTATATCGTATTCATAAATCTTTGGAAACCATTTGATGACAAACACTCCTTTTTCTTCAGAAGTTCTGTACTATAACTATCTGCTCTCAGATTCCCAAAAAAACAAGTTCTTCCTCTTTAAGCACTGTTTATTTATGTTTGCCCCCTAGCTCTCAAAGGTCTTGCCTTTTCAGCTGCCAACATCATGTGTGTTTTTTTTTTTGCTTGACAGCACTTTTGAAACTCCACTAGTTTTCTGACATGCCTCATTCAAAACATGTCCAGACATGCATAAGTACATCTGTCGTTTATTTGCAACTTCCTCAGAATTGTCCTAGTGTTTCGCTTGACTAAGAACAATGGGGTTGAGCATGTGGAAAGATATGTATTTATTGCGACAACAGCGAAATGTTCATCAGATAAGTTGTGAGATTGTTTCAGATGATTCTCACATGGAACGCAGAGATGTTCTGTCTTAAAAAGACAAAGCTAGTCATGGTTTTGTGAGTCAGAGGTGCGTTTCAGGAGCGGCTTGTGTTTGAACATGACTGCAGGCCTCTTTTCCTCTCGATTGCAGTGGAAACAGATGGAAACAGATGGCTCTGCCTGATACCACCCACTGGCAACCAGAGATCAGCACCTTTTCCTCTCTATGAGACAAGAGATCAGTGGGACACACTAAATCCCTTTGTGATGCAGTTCCATTGCACTATTGGAAACAGGGAGATAACCATATTGCAAAACATTTTCCAAAGAAGGAAATTTTGTATTGCTTTCAAGAAGTCTTTTCCACCACACTGAAAAAAATTATTCATTGGATTTACGCAATTTTTTTACGCAAGTGTTAATTTATATGGGCTGAATTTAAACAAGCAAATTATAATTAGTAATGTTCAATATAATTTACAAACACTTACCTTAAAAAAAAAAGCAAATCCAATTAATATTTTTTTTTTTCAGTGCAAGGCTGCATTTGTTTGATAAAAAAAATACATACACTACCTGATAAAGGTCTTGTTAATAACTTGACTTCTAGTTATTCATTTGGTATAAGAAGTGGCTTATATGAAAGGCAAAGGCCTCTAGATTACGTTTATTTTAACAAAATAAAATATGATCATGCCCTGATTTTTAATTATTTAATTAGGACAGTAAGGTCTGACTTTGCTGAGACAAAAGTCTTGTCACGTAACAGTAATAATGTACAGTAAAGAATATAAAGTCATGGTGCAGGGGAAAAATTATTAATATTGTGTATGACTCCCATGAGCTTGGAGGACTGCATTCAAACATCTCTGCAATGACTCAAATAACTTATTAATAAAGTCATCTGGAATGACAAAGTAAGCATTCTTACAGGACTCCTAGAGTTCATCAAGAATCTTTAGATTCATCTTTAATGCCTCCTCTTTCATCTTACCCCAGACATGCTCAATAATGTTCATGTCTGGTGACTGGGCTGGCCAAAACTGGAGCACCTTGACATTCTTTGTTTTCAGGAACTTTGGTGTGGAGGCTGAAGTATGAGGAGCGCTATTCTGCTGAAGAATTTGCCTCTTCTGTGGTTTGTAATGTAATGGGCAGCACAAATGTCTTGATATACCTCAGGCTGTTGATGTTGCCATCCACTCTGCAGATCTCTCACACACCCCCATGCTGAATGTAACCCCAAACCATGATTTTTTTTCTTCACCAAACTTGGCTGATTTCTGTGGGAATCTTGGGTCCATGCGGGTTTCAATAGCTCTTCTGCATTATTTGTGATGGTTGGGATGTAATTCAACAGATGATTCATCAGAAAAATCTACCTTCTGCCACTTTTCCAAATGATCAACTAGAAGTCAAGTTATTATCTGTTGCTCTTACAAGTGAGATCGACAACAAGACTTTTGTCAGGTAATGTGTAAACAGAAATATGATGAAATGTTCTCTAAATTTAAAATAAATGTTTTTCATTTTCATTTGTAGCGTAATCTAATGAATTAAATCAAAGCTGAATTTACTCCAGTCCTTCTGAAATCTATTTAATATGAAGATTTGTTGTTCTGTTATGACAAATTATTATTGTTACTCAGTCATTAAGAATGATTCTTGTTTTGAAAAAGTTTAAATCAATTTAAATAATTGTATTTAAAATATCTTTTTTTTTTTACATTACAAAAATAGTACAAAGTGAAATATCTTTACAACAATAATGTAATGTCTTGATAAGTAAATTAAATACATTTGTAATAATTAATTCTTTGGAATGCCATATAACACAAATCTTTAAAGCAGCCCAAAAGTTTTCAACAGTGAAATAATAATAAATGTTTAATGAGCAGCAGATTATAGAATAAATGCTGATGGTTCATGTGAGACTGAAGACTTAAAGACTAATAATGCTAAAAACAAATCAGACTTAAATAACTGTTGTAATTGTAAATTAAACTCAATAAGATTGTTTTATTATGAATTGAAATAACCTTTCACAATTTTACAGTTAATATAATATAATATAATATAATATAATATAATATAATATAATATAATATAATATAATATAATATAATATAATATAATATAATATAATATAAGTTAACTGGTAGTATACGTTATAGGTAAAAAATGCATTGGACATCAGCCACAGTTGTTAAGTTGATAAGCCAATCAGGCCACTGTGGAAGGTTAAAATAAAAGGCTTTCCATGACTACAAGTAAGTTCGTGGCAGAAATCCAGGTTGTTCAATGCTGTGTGTGAATGATTGCCTGGCTTGTTCAGCATGCCTGCCCATGTAGCCCATTTTGACAATAATTTACGGCCTCTGCTTAGAGATGCGCTCGCAACAGTGAACATGAACCACTTAGTGACAACTTTACTTCAGAAGAGAGTTGCTCATTGAAATACTACAATATTCATATTTTACTGGAGCTTCTGAACGGGTAAGGACATTTAGGGTAACGTTATCGGGGATAGTGAATGCTACATATTAAAGAAATAACTTGGTGGGTTTTTTGCAATGATTTTGACAGTCATATTAATGCTTCTGTTCTGTTTTAATAGACTTCACTTATTTTAAGTTTGATATCTCAGAGACTCCAATGATAATATTAGTAATTTTGGAAATGTACCTATTGATTTTCTCTTTAAATGATTTTTAATGGATCTTTATTATGTATTGAATCCCCTTACCATGTTTACTGCTTCCAAAGTTTTACAAAAAAATAATATTGCAATAATTTGTATATTTATTTCTACACTCTCAGAAATGAAGGTACGTGAGCTGTCACTGGGGTGTTACCTTTTCAAAAGGTACAAATTTGTATCTAAAAGGTCCATTATAATACCTCAAGGGTGCATACTAGTATCAAAAAAGTACAAATGTGTTCCTCTTAAAAACTTTTGGCACTAATATATACATTTGAGATACCAATATGGACCCTTTAAGTACAAATGTGTATTTTTTAAGGCTGTAAAACCCCTCACTACACACTTTATACACATTTCTCAGACAGCCATTAACATTTTTATACTTTTCTCTCTTGTTGAAACTATTGTAGAAAAATAAGTCCAGTTTTATAGAATGAAACCAAAGATCAAAACCTCTTAAGGCGCAAACATTCATCGCTGACTTGCGGCACTGGTGTGCATACCCTGATATAAACCTATGTATATTTTATACAATTCTAAAGTGCATGGCGCTGTGTGGCACAGCACATCCGTGCGACCACCTTTACGATCGTCTTGCTGTGGACAGTTACAACTCTTTTTGCATCCTTGTTGGAACTCACACTGCTAGAGACCGAATATTTATGTCAATTTGGCAAGCTGAATGCATTCTGTACTGTACAGGAGACATGGAGAAGATTGATTGACAATGGTATACAGCCAATCGTGAGAATTAGTGCAGAACACAATGTGCTGTAAAAAAAAGTATGTAAAATTGCACTAAAAAAATCAGCAAAACTGAGAGACCGCAAAAGGTGAACCACGTTATAACGAGGGACTACTGTATATGAAAACATAGACAGCAAATAGTATTTACATTTGTATAAACACACAAATTTTATAAAGTTTACTGCCATTATTTCACTCAAGAAAATCACATAAGAGCTAAGTAATATGACATGAAAACACACATTAAACACTTATACTCAGTAATTTACATGTTTTGTTGGCTTGTTACAAATGGGTACATGAGTTTGTTGCCTCGTTACAAACATACGTGGCAAATTTCATGTTAAACTAACAAAAGATACATTTAAACAGAATATATGCCTATACAAGGTCATGTATGGCCACCTTCTTTACAAAACTGCTCATTTTTAGTCACCTTGAATTTAAAAATAAAATCAGGATAAAATATTGTTGTAATATCATCAAGAAATATTGTTGTAATATAATAAGTAAATATTGCTGTAATATAATAAGGAAATATTGTTGTAATATAATAAGGAAATATTGTTGTAATATCATTAAAAATATTGTTGTAACATAATAAGTAAATATTGTTGCAATATCATTAAAAATATTGTTGTAACATAATAAGTAAATATTGTTGTAATATCATTAGGAAATATTGTTGTAATATAATAAGTAAATATTGTTGTAATATAATAAGTAAATATTGTTGTAATATAAAAAGTAGATATTGTTGTAATATCATTAGGAAATATTGTTGTAATATCATTAAAATATTGTTGTAACAATAAGAAAATATTGTTGTAATATCATTAGGAAATATTGTTGTAATATCATTAAAATATTGTTGTAACAATAAGAAAATATTGGTGTAATATAATAAGTAAATATTGTTGTAATATCATTAGGAAATATTGTTGTAATATAATAAGTAAATATTGTTGTAATATAATAAGTAAATATTGTTGTAATATCATTAGTAAATATTGTTGTAATATCATTAGGAAATATTGTTGTAATATCATTAGGAAATATTGTTGTAATATAATAAGTAAATATTGTTGTAATATAATAAGGAAATATTGTTGTAATATCATTAGGAAATATTGTTGTAATATCATTAAAATATTGTTGTAACAATAAGGAAATATTGTTGTAATATCATTAAAAATATTGTTGTAATATAATAAGTAAATATTGTTGTAATATCATTAAAAATATTGTTGTAATATAATAAGTAAATATTGTTGTAATATAATAAGTAAATATTGTTGTAATATCATTAGGAAATATTGTTGTAATATCATTAGGAAATATTGTGGCCAATAAAACGGTGCATGGGATGTGCATATTATCCTGTGTGGATAGTCAGAGTCTGTATTTTTTTATACTTTTTCTTTTACACAGGATCTACGTGAGAACAAGTAAACAATGGTGTTTGAAGCTCACAGTATGTAATTTCCTTGTATTGGACTCTATTACTATTCAATTATGCCCATGTATATCCAGATTTTCATTCTATGGCACCTTTAGGAAATGTGAAATGTCATTTATTCGTTCATTTTTCTTCAGCTCAGTTCCTTTATTCATCAGAGGTCACCACAGCAGAATGAACCGCCAACTTATCCAGCATATGTCTTACACAGCGGATGCCCTTCCAGCTGCAACCCAGTACTGGGAAACATTCATACACAATGGCCAGTTTAGTTTATTCAATCCACTTATAGCGCATGTCTTTGGACTGTGGAGGAAACCAGAGCACCGGAAGGGAACCCCACGCCAACACAGTGTGAACATGCAAACTCCACACATAACTGACCCAGCCGGGACTCGAACCAGCGACCTTCTTGCTGTGAGGTGACAGTGCTAACCACTGAGCCACCGTGTCGCCCAAAATATAAAATCTGATACTTTTTGAGTGAGTGAGGTTTTTGAAAAAGCCTGTAAGAACGTTTGGCTCAAGTGCCAGATTAGTGTGTTTATCGTTACTGCTCATTACGTGAATGTGACGGTAAAGATGTGCTCATTAAATGGGTTTCTTGGACTGACGTTGTACAACAGCTTGTGTTTATTTTCTAGTGACTCAATCATGAACGTCTCATTCTTACTCTGTGTTTCCCATACACTACCTGTATTTTCATGTGTTTCAAGCACACTCATCAATTGCTGTGACTCTTATGTGTGCACAATGGTAATTGTGGTTGTACATAAATGTTTTATTTTGCCTCCACAGTGTTGTTGTGGCAAAGACTCTCTATTGGAGAGGAAGAAAAAAGCGGGAACCTGAGGTGTGATATACTATTGACTCAGTCTGAAGACCTGAACAACATCTCACAGTAAAGACAGGTGGGAACTTCCCTGACTGTTTTGATCAAGAAACGTGTATACATTAAAAGCACCTCATTCTCTTTAAGAAGCTCTTTGGGTCGGCTTCCAAGAAACAGATGAAACCAGGTGCCCCGGCTCAAATCAATTTGAATGCTTCTGAATTGCTATCAAATGCAATTTAATCTGGGTTTGGAGAGGAAAACCATTCCTTTGAGTCTGTGCGAATAAACCGTTTAAACTGAAATTTATATCCTCTTGGTTATGAAATGTAATCATGAGAATAAAACCTCAGCAAAAGAGATTCATAAAAGCTATTTTTTTTCCGCCAAATAATGTCTCAAGGGCATTTTCAGCCAAGAAATTAGTCATTTTAATGGACATGTCTAACGTTCGAAATCTTTCATTCAAGTAGATCAGCTCCAAACAGAAGTTTAATGGTATTTTTTCTGCACTATATATTTATTTGAATAAAATCTCAAGGGCCTTTTTTAGTCATGAACAGAATCTGTTTAACAGACATCTAACATTGAACAAAATATTTATTTATTTCATATTGAGGCCCTACATCCTAATTATATCTATGACTTAAACTCTTGAACTCATGTGACCTCATTTACAGAGTCAATCATCCTGTGGGTAATTCTCAGTAAATTACGTCTTTTGAGCCTTGATGACTTACTGCAGATTTCACAAATAGGATTCTCAACTTCTCTTATCAGATTTCATAATTACTGTAGTGTTAAAAAAAAATCATAAAATCATCAGCCAATTTGCTTGTTCTTATTCATCACTGTGACATTGTAATGGCTTATGTGGAAATCTATCTGATACACTTCTGGCTTTTATTTATATTGAAATAAAAAGAAGCACAATTTATACTTGTACATTCTTTTGCATTATCTTAAAGACGTTTTTCGGATAACCAACAAGAATACAGCATGTAAGAGAGTTACACACACAGCATGGTGCTTCAGTGTTAGCAATGATAAATAACTATTGCTACTTGCAAAGCTGCAGCTATGCATTTAAAATTGGAGTAGTAGTTTATGAACCAGCCAATAAGAAACCCTAATTTTTAATATTCATTCATTTTCTTTTCAGCTTAGTTGCTTTATTAATCTCAAGTTATCCAGCATATGTTTTACGCAGCGGATGCCCTTCCAGCTGCAACCCATCACTGGGAATCATCCACACACACTCATTCAAACACATACACTACGGACAATTTAGCCCACCTAATTCACCTATACAGCATGTCTTTGGACTTGTGGGGGAAACCGGAGCACCCGGAGGAAACCCACGCAAACACGGGGAGAACATGCAAACTCCACACAGAAATGCCAACTGACCCTGAGGCTCGAACCAGCAGCCTTCTTGCTGTGAGGCAATCATTCTACCCACTGCACCACCATGACGCCCCTTAATTTTTAATAATAACTTGTAAATACAGACCTTTTGTGTGCTCAGAGGTTGGTTATAAATTGTATATCCCTTTGTTGATCCCTTCTGTTCCCATTAATTTAACATATTTAGTGGAATTTGTACAGAAAAACTACATTGCCCATGACGATGCACAGAAAATTCCACCAATCAGGGAGGTGCAGTGAGCAAAGCACAGCAAAATAGATATTTAGCTCCACCCATTCCTATAAAGCAGTGTCAATGATGTAGGTATTTAAAACATTCTCAAAATAAATTTTTATATTTACGAAGATATGCATAGATGAGATAAATGAACTAGATAAATCAGCAACTTTGAATAGTTTGAATTTCGCCGTTGTTTATCATTTCCCTCATTGAAACTGTTACAGTCTTACCTTGTCTGATTCCATATACTTTGCTTAAAATGAAAGATTGTGATGTTATATTCACCTCAGATGTTTTCAATCCTTATGGGAAAAATATTTCCAGCACAAACACTGCTGAAAACAGACTTTAATGCACTCTAAATCTGCTTTTTGTCTTTTTCACTTTACCAGCATAAATAGCTGGAAACAAATGATAAGTAAATAAAATACCTGTCATTAAAATACCACCACCATACTATACCACTATCATTATAGTCACTTTCTGAACAAGACTTACTGATGTGTCTCCTCACAGATTCACCATGTCCAACCAGCCTCTGCCACTCTCTCAGGAGACTTTAGCCCAATTCAATCGCTCCCAGTCCACAGAACCAGGACCCCCAGGACCTCCGAGGCGACGTCTGACCTCCATTTCCACTCGGCGAAGCTCAAAAGACCAGTCTAAAGACCACCCGCACCCCAGACCACTGTTCCTCCGGGCCATGACGGGTCCTTCCTCCGAGTCCTCGTTCATGAGCCCCAGCGTGAGCACCTCTCACATGTCCATGGGCAAACGCTTCTCCTTCGCGGGCTGGCATCAGGGCGGAAGGGTGAGTTTTTCCGGACTGTACCTTCAGCAGCCCATTCAGGAAGTGTATGTGGAGAACACCTACAGAACAGGGCCTGAACCGGGCTGCCGCTTTAGCGCCAGAAGGACCCAGCAGATCTTACAGGCCACTCTGGAAGCGTATTTGGAAGGTGTTTGTTACAGTGCTGACAGTTGCAGCCAGCTGTGTCAGATGTTGGCGGATCTGGTGCTCAGTAAGCTGAAAGATGTCAATCCGCCACGGTATAAACTCGTGTGCCAGGTGGTGGTAGGGCAGAGCGGTGATCATGGTGTAAGGGTGGCCTCTCAGAGCCTGATCAATCCCAACACTGACAACTACACATCCGCCGTTTTCCAAAACCACTCACTGTTCGCTGTGGCTGTGGTGCACGGGGTGTACTTTGAGTGAAGGTCAATTCAGTCCTATAATTACTTCAAAATTACGTCAAAAATAATCTGCTTTAAATCTCAAATATAGCCTATAAAGTAATATATTCCTTACAACAATTAGTAAATATACACATTCACACCAATTTGTGAAATTCTGTTTTGCTTTTAAATCTCATATATTTAACATACACTAATAATTAAAATAGTTTGGAATAATTAAAATATAAAGTCATGTTATGGTCCATTTATATCAAGAATTATAATATGAGCATTCACACCAATATGCAGGGCCGGCGCGCGTCCATAGAGGCGACCTAGGCGGCCGCCTAGGGCATCATAATAGTGAGGGTGGCACTTTCTCCAGATTTAACGTTGGAGTAAAACTTAAGGGGCACCTATTTTACCCCTTTTTCAAGTCGTTTGTGTCTCCAGAATGTGTCTGTAAAGTTTAAACTCAAAACATCCATGGGATTGTTTATTATAGCCTCCAGAATATTGGATTTTCTGCTCTGAACATAATGTAACTGTTTTTGTTGCCTGTGCCTTTAATGCTAGTTCTACCCACCCACCGTTCCCATGTGCCTGTCAGAGTGTGCCTCTATCTCTTCCTCGGCTGCGTCAGTTAAACAGCACAGTGACAGACATGAAGAAAGCAGATCTCATGTAATGTTTGTGGGAAATACAACAGTAAGAACTTTCCCAATGATTATTTGATGTATTTGTTGTGTAGTTAATTAAAGCCTTTCTGCAACGATCAGTCACACACAATGTAGTTACAAAGTTCACGCATGCACACAGTGTGTTTTTGCATGGCAAATGTGACAGGATACACATTAATATTCACTGCTGTATGGATATCCGCTATGTTAATGTACAAAATAATTCTGATTTAAAAACCACAAACTCGGATTGAAGCGTCTTTTTATAATTGTACTGACATGCAGCTGTGGTAATAAAGATTGTAAAATCGCTGTAATTCAATACAAACATGCACGGCTTTACAAACGTTTTAAACTTATAAAACTCATTCTTGATCACATTTGATGATGATTGATAATCACAGAGAGCTGAACAGAGCTTTTAACCCCAGTTGCTTTGCGCACAACCTGTCTTGTTGATATGATTATATGCGTTATTATGGAGACATGTTAATACGCAGCTGTCAACCAATTCTGTGGGCGGGAAAAAAAAAAAATAAAAAAAAATAAAAAAAATAAATAAATAAATCGCACTCCTACGTCAAGTTGCGGTGGGCCTCAAAATGGGAGGGATTTGGATCCCATTTTAACATCCAAAAAAAAAAAAAAAAAAAGATTTTCTGTAGATTATTGTACGCTATATACGCACACAGTTCTGTCCAAACAGCTCCTAAAAGATGATTTTAATCATAGGTGCCCTTTAAGGTTTTACTCTGCAAACTACTGATGACATTTCTTACAGATTTAAAATACGGTCTTTGAGTTGGTTTACAAAATAAATTGTTCCATGTTTTCAAACATTTATTTAATTTTGTTTTGTACAACTAAACATCAATAAGTTAGCTTTAGGATTCTCATTACATATCTGGTGAAAAACAAAAATATATATATTTTTTTTCAGACTTCACACAAAAATTTAAATAGATTAAAACGCCACACAAAATGTGTATTTTCAATAAACTTTATTCCCCCCGCTCTCCCAATACATAAAAAGTGATCATACTGAACATTTCCCAGTGTTGACACCGTACAATTATCTTACATCAATAAATAAAAAACTATAAATAAAAAAATAAATAGAACACGTGCCACAATTAATTAATAATACTAGTTAGGATTTGTCTGAGAGGGTAATGGCTTTCACAATGTTGGTTTTCAGAACACTTGTTTAACACTTACAGCCATGGTCACAGTTTTGAGGACATTATGATTACCTATTATAAATGGAGCATGTCAAGTAAACAAAGCTGGAGGCACACTGAATACATAGTCTATTTTTTTTCTCCTCAAGTACAGACATTAAGGATATAACCACTTTTAAGAGCAAAAAGCTTATATCAGGTGTGTATTTGTAGTGTTTTTTTCCCCAACTCCTGCCTAATTCACTTGGAAAACCGAAGACTATATAAAGGCCCTCTCTCATTCCCTTTGTGACTTAAGCTTGAGATTCAGGGCCATTGTTGTTATTATTTATTATTATTATTATTATTAATTATTGCACAGAGGAATCCATCAGAAAGGCACTTTTTTCAGTCACTTCCACTCCAAACTGCTCCTCCATGAATTACAATTCCACCTCAGCCATTCACCTCTGCCATCTTTAAAACTAATCTCGTTAAAAGTTGAACCATTTGGTGTTCGTAGCTCTTCTCGTTTGTGTACTATTTAGTGAAATAAAATGTCTTTTTTTAAAAAAAGCCAAGTGATCGAGCATAAAAAGCCAAGCACATCTTGCGCAGTGTTTGGGACACATAAGCAAGACGCTTAAGAACCCTGTGAGTTTTTTTTTTTTTTTTCCTTTTACGTCATTTGCACTTCAGTCCAGCTTTAAAACAAACTAAACCAAAATAAAAAAAACCTAATAATAAAAGAACAGGCTCAAATTTTGGTTGTGCACACTGTGAGTCAAGCTGGTAGTGTGATACTGTTGGTGTAGAGGCTCAGTCGCAAAAAAAAAAAAAAAAAAAAACTAAAAGAAAAACAAAATAGTGCACCATAGTTCAAAGAGGCCAGCCGATGACCAAGGACAGGAGATCTTCGTGGCAACATGGAAGCTTCCCCTGATTTTTTTTTTTTGTCTTTGTCAGTCATTTTTTTGCTTCCCGAAAGTAAGCAATAAGCAGCAAATGGTAATATGAAGAAGTTTGGCCGTCTTCATTATGCGTTGGTGTAGTGCTGAAGAAGCTGAACCACGTAATGAAGCCGCTGCCGGAGCTCTGGAGAGCAGCCCAGTTCAGAAAGCACGTTCAGAGGGTACGAATAAGAGACGCGCTCCTTGCTGATGAACGTCACCAGGTATGAGGCGTCCGAGGGCTTGCACAGGATGATTTTTGTGTGGTCTGTGTAAAAGTTGACCTGGAGAGTGAAGGGAAAGGGAATGTTTTAAATTAAGGTTTAGGAAACAATTAGATTGAGAAACGCTCTTTTCAGCTGTGCTTTTTGTCCGATTTGAGACTCACCTGTAGGGTTCGGTTGTCAAAGAGCATGACTAAGGCATGATCAGTCTTGATCCACTGCAGAAGCAGCGGAGAAGAGCTTGAAGATTGGTCCTCACAGTTGATATCTCCACCCTGCAAAAACAAAATATAAATGTTTAAGATACAAAACAATACCACTTTATTACTTTTAATATTACATTATTTGGTTAAATAAAATAATACAAAATTCCTGCAATAGCAAGTTTAAATCTATAAAATTACAAAAAGTTAATACAAAAATAAACTGTATGCTAATGTAAGTAAATAATTATTTTATTAAGCTTGCAATTCAGACTCTCGTCATCAGATGTGAGAAACAACTATATAAACTTGGAATTGAGCATTTAACCCATTAATTAATTCCATTTTTTGCTGATATACAGTTTTACCACAAAAATGCGTATGTATATAATAATAATAATAATAATAATAATAATAATAATAATAATAATAATGTAAAAAAATAAATAAAAATAATAATAAAATAATAATATTGATTGGGGGATTTTTCCCCCTGAACTTACCTCCATTAGGTTCTGCTCCATGTAGTTAGCCATCAAATCCACGATATGTTTCTGACTCTGGAGCTTCTCTGGTAGCGCATTAGCAGGAAAGCTGAAGTGTTTGTTGTTTGTCAGACAGTAATGTATAGTCCTATAAAAGAATAGAAACAAAGGAGACTTAGAACTTTAAGTTAAGCTTCTTAAAACAATTAATTTGAAAGCGAAGACTTTATAAAGGCTAAAGCGCTCTATATGGGTCAATAAGAGCTAAGTTCAACAGCCAAAATTAGAAAAGGAGCACAGAAAGCCGTACCTCCGCTGGTCACAGAGGCTCAGATGAGTGCCTTCGTTGAAAAGTACGCCGACGTTTTGATTGGAAAGCTGGTAACCGAATCCGTATTTGTTGGAGTAGTCGACCCACTTGGTTACCCAGATGAAAGGCTTGGTTTTAACAAAGCAGGGAGGGTTTCTTGAAGCTGGCAGAAAGGAAAAGACAATATTTGAGTACATGATCAATGGCTTAAGAGTAAACCTTGAAGATTGCTTAAGCACTTCAGTAAGAGCAAAGAGTAGGAACAAACCTGTTGGCATGGAAGACAAGCAGCTGTTAAGAACCTTCATGGCAGATTCGGCTACAGCAGAAGGGGTAGGGATGTCGTCACAACCTGAGGAAAGAAGAAAAAAAAAGCAGGATTTTTAATTAGATAAACTATCCACACACAAATATCTGTTGTTACTTAAAATAAAATACAGAACAACAACTAAAATCACTTGCAAAAATAAATAAATCAAAAAATGCAAACTGAAAATAGAACAAATAGTATATAAAAGTAATACAATAAATATTATAACAATATAACACTGCTGTGTGTCTATCTATCTATCTGTCTATCTATTTAGAGAGAGAAAGATAGACATTAAAATTACTAAAGATTTAATAAATACAATATAAATCTCAAAATAACTAATTATAACCAATTATAACCAATTTTAAGCTATAAAAAAGTACTAAATTTATTTATTTATTTATTTATTATTATGAAGGGTATATATAAAGAAATAAAACATAATGTAGGCCAGAATGTATTTGGACAAAGTTGTTCTTAAAAGCGGCCACTGCAAGACTGAAGGGGGGCCAATAATGTAGGCCACACATACACAAGCCATACTATTTGCTGCTGTACATCAGAGCAAAAATAAATAAATAAAAAAAATCAGCTTACCATCAGTGCTGCTGGCCACGGTGCCTTTGAAGGATCGAGACGCAGACTTTCTAGACTCCTCCTCAGCTGGAGTGTCCAGAGGCCCAGAGCTCGCCAGCTGAACCGTTGGAGAAGTGGCCTGAGAGAAGGAAAAAGAGGAAGTTGCATTGTTATTAAAGTCAGAAGTACTTCCTTATGCTCCATTAATCATGCACAGTTTACATTGGTTTTCCATTGTTGTGTCTCAAGCTTAAAAGATCAATTTGTCATGTACTGTAATAACTCAGCGTCTGAGGGTTTGTCATTTTGAATTTGGCTAGAATGGAGTTATTCTGAGACGTTTAGCAAAATAAGCTGAACGACTGCATTCTATTATTCATCTATGTCTGCTTTCAAATCGGGTCCACACTGAGCTTACTTTAGCTATGCCGAAAACAGCATAACGCACAGACACCGCTTTCTACGACAGTCATGAGTCAGTATATGATTAGAGCAGCAAACCTATTAATACACACCAAAGCACAGAGTTAGAAAATGCATTACCTCATTCACTCCCATTGTCTTGTAGCTCATTTGCCGACCGATGGAGTGTTTCACCATGCCTGACACCAGTTTAGAAATGTCATCTTTCTCCTCAGAGGTGGTCTTCTCAACAGCTGGAATAATATTTTTAGGTTAATACCAGACAATAATTTTGGATTCTAAACAAAGCTATTAATTAAAACAAACTTGACATTTGTTTTCCAGTTAAAAGATACTAAAAAGGATAAACCAACTCAAATTGAAAGAGAACTGAAACTGAAAGTAAAAGCCTAATGTGTGTGTATTGTTCCAAACATCTTAAATACAATGAAATATACACTATTAAAAAATAAATTGATGTGAAAACAACAACAACAACAACACTAAAATAAAGATAAAATGTAAATATTTAGACATTTTGTAATCAAAATCTACTAAAAAAAAAAAAAAAAGCAATAAATATATAATAAATAAATCTCAAATAAAAGTGTGGTGTCAGTATCTACATACTTTTCGATTTCTTCTTGCCAAATAGACTTTTAGCCATCTTAGTGAAGAACTTCTTGGCAGGACTGGGTGGATTAAGCTCAGGCACCATCACACAGCTGCTGGGAGGGAGTTTTTCTGGGGTGAAACCCTGAGGGAGGAAAAACAAATATCAATTAGAGACTTTAAAAAACAAATTGCTACGCATCAAGTAAATGCCTTTATAATCTAGTTAAAAGGAAAAAGGTTTAATTACTCTGGGACGGTGATAAATGATTACTCTGTATGCTAACCTTTGTGAAGTAGTCGTGGGCCAGTATCTGATCCAGCGTAAGGCGGTCGCAGGGGTTTTTCTGAAGGATGGAGGAGATCAGCTTCTGTGCAGATGGAGTGAGGGATGAAGGAAGGCTGTATTTCACTTCCTTAATACACTTGTAGGTCTCTTTCAAGTCTAAGGTTTCAAAAGGTGGATTCCCACATAGAAGAGTGTACCTAAATAAACATAAAAAGAGCTTGTCATCATGGCTGTCACATCTAATGCATCATAATTCAAGTATTTATGGATTTTCCATTATATAAATAGCATTCGTTGACACCAGGGATTTCCCAAACTTGTTTTTGTTAACCAATCTAGCTTGCAATGTATACTTAAAGGGCACTGGTAATTTTAAAATATTTACTTATTTTTCGTTTGTTAACTAACTTTTAGTGGTTTCAATAACAGTTAAAGGTATAGTTCACCCAAAACTAAAAAAATTCAGTCATTTACTTACCCCTTTACTTGTTCCAAACCTGTTTGAGTTTATTTCTACTGTTGATTGCAAAAGAAGATATTTTGAAGAATGTTGGAAACCAGTAAAAAAATGACTTCCGTATTAGGAGTTTTTCCTACAATGGATGTCAATGGTTACCAGTTCCTAACTTTGCTCAAAATATCTTTTTTTGTGTTCAATGGAAAAAAAAGAAACTCACAGGTTTGGAATTAAATGTGTAATAATAATAATAATAATAATAATAATAATAATAATAATAATAATAATAGTTAATTGAAATAAAATTAAGTGAAATAAAACTTGTTTTTTTCCACAAGCTGCCAAGTTTCATTTAGTTTAAAAGTACTAAACCATTTAAAACATTATTATAGATATTTAAAAAATATTTACTAATTAAATTAAACATGAAATATACATTTAGTAATATATTTACCACCAATTAATGGTCAACAAAATATTTAATATATTCAGTAAACATTTCTTTATATATAAAACTTTTTTCCTCATATTTTATTATTAACTTTATCAACGCACTCGTAAACCACAGTTTACAAAACAATAACCCTCATAACCCTACTGTAGTGTTGATAAGACTTACATTACACAACCCAGCGACCAAACATCTGACTCGGTCCCATGGCCTTGTCTGTTTAAGACCTCTGGCGCAAGGTAGTTTGGCGTCCCACAGATGGTCCTGCAAAAAAAATTAAAAATTCACATCAACACACTGCTCTAATACATTACTATTGAATTTATGAAGACTGAAGCGAAGCAAACTCACTTCTTCCTCTGCTCGACTGTCTCCAGCTTTGCTGCCAGGCCAAAATCACCCAATCTCAACTCCATGTTTTCATTCACAAAAAAATTCCCTACAAAAAACAAAAGCAGCACATTTAAACCGATTACATTTGACGGCCATCACAAGGAAGTAAACAGCAGCCAGAGGAAACAATAACGCTACCTAGTTTGAGGTCTCTGTGGAGGATGCCTTTGTTGTGGAGGTATTTGAGTGAAGAAATGATCTGTCTGAGGTAGTAACGTACTTCTGGATCGGTCAACGTGTGTCTTGCTTTCCAAATGTGTGCCAGAGACTGCAAACATCGAAGAGTAGGATTAGATCATGTAGCTTCAGTCCCCAAATTCAACCCATGCTTGGTTGACACAACTCACCTTTCTGCTGCAGAGCTCAAGGAAGATGTAAATATTGTCTTGGTCCTCAAAATGATGAGAAAACTTCACTACGTGCTTGTGTTGGAGGCTTTTGTGGAGCTCGATTTCATTAATGATCTACAATGAAAATGGATTAATAAGCATTAGAGAGGTGGCTGGAAATATGACGATTCTACTTTGTGCTAGGTTGTTAATTTACCTTCTCTCTCTGGTGTGGCTTTGAGACTCTGCTTTGAGGAATAACCTTCACCGCATACATCTTGTTGTTTGCAAGATCAGTCATCTCATAGCACCGTGCAAAACCACCCTAAAAATCAAAAGGCACAATATATAAATCACACAGAACGCGTCAACAGGAAACATTGCAGGGGATTTCAATGCAAGGTGATGATTAACTTCAACGATCAGCAGCAGGTGACTGTGCAAACTCAATGACGAACTGAAAGAACAGTTTCCTGTCTGCAGAAGGAATCTTTGGAGATTATGGGTGTTCTTGAACATTTTGTTCATGTTTTCAGCATGACTCAAGAATGTGGTCTAGGCAGCAAGTTTAGGAGTCTATAGATTTTTTTACTCATTTCATATTGGAATGATTCATTTACATCTTATATAGTCACCTAAACGTATAATTATATTTCCTCTATTTAATGTGTTGAACTTCATATTTTACAGTTCATTAACCTTGGTATTTATCATTCTAAAATGCATAAAATGCATTAGATTTTTAGTAGAACATTTTCTATTCATTCACTCAGGCAGTCCCTTGTGGCCCCCTATGTGAGACCTGTCCTCCAATGTCTCCAAAATTGTATGTGATAATGTACACAAATGTAAAATAAGATATTAAAAACGTTAATAAATCAATTCCAGTTAAGCAATTCTATAGTTGACAAATTATCCTTCACATGTGATGCATCAGAAATCTGCATAGAACACCTGCTTTTTTTCCCTACCACCGGTCTTTCAACCAATTTAACATGAATCTTTAACCAAATTCTTTATCTCCAGAAACCAAACATCGGAGGCATTTTTGCATCAATCCTTGGTTAATTTCAGAACCTGGACCCAAAACATGTACAAAGGAATGACGTATTCTTTTCCCAGTCGACCAAGCCCTCCTTACAGCATCGCACAATGATGCGGCACTTTAAAGCCCAGGATTGACGAGACTTCCAATAATCGATCGCTTAATTCATATAAGAGCCTTGTTTTGGAAACAACCCAATGAAACTGAGACGGTGGTCACTGGCTCCAGTGATCATAAAGCAATGCAGCATCATTTCATTGATGCATTGATTCATTCATTCATCCTTTAAAGACACCAAATCAAATTACAAAGCCAGTTCTAAATCCCAAACACAAATCAAACGCAAGGTCTTGGTGTTTGAAAGAAATGCTGCACGCATTGCTGCAATGACCATCAGGTAGATTGTATAAAAACCCGGACAGGGCGGACTGCGGTCCAGTGGTTCTGATGCACCCATGATGAACACCTCACCAAACACGAGACGAACACGAGACACGTTTGAGCAACGCGACAAGACACACGGTGATCAAAACGCTCCAATTTATCCCGTAAATAGAAAACACCGTACCTTTCCCAAAAGCTTTCCTTTACAGTAAGACCTCCCGGTCTTCGCGTCCACCACCACCTGCGCGAGCTCCGGCTTAACGTGCTCTGATTTACTCCGGCTCGGCTTGGCGGGCGGTGGAGCTGCTGGAGACGCTTTAAACATATCCGGATTCATCATTTTACACGAAAGACGCTGAGCTGTGGTGAAACAAGAAGGATCCATTCATTAAGAAAGATCCTTCGCCTTAGAAAATAAACTCCTCTGCGCGAAGTCCTGAAGTCTGGCGAAGTTCTCTAATCCTGTGCGAGTCAAACATGCCCGGGCGCCGGATCCCTGCAGTATATAAACCATCCGTGACGTCACGGGCAGAGGCGGCCCGTCAAAAGGGGACGTCTGGAATAAATCAACGTCATTGGCTACTGGAGATTCAATCAAAGATCACAGAGACGCATATGAAAGTGCAGAAGAAAAGTGAATGAAAAGCCAA
Organism: Danio kyathit; assembly: GCA_903798195.1. Taxonomy (NCBI): domain Eukaryota; kingdom Metazoa; phylum Chordata; class Actinopteri; order Cypriniformes; family Danionidae; genus Danio; species Danio kyathit. The sequence goes on along the minus strand of LR812520.1, from coordinate 41,114,489 downwards.
GAGCACATCATCCTATCACGGCTGACGCGATTATGGACCTCCGGGTGACACAAACAGTGCTTCTGTATTCTTCGGTTTTAGCTTTCTGACATGGATGTTACGTTTTTTTTCTCACGTGATAATTTGTTTATCATGCCAAAAAACTAATCAACTTCACTGAATTCGATTTTTATTAAATAGACAATATATATTAATAACAAAATTTGTATGACATATTTATAACATTTGCTCATGTAACCTGATGTAACATTCAGAGATGAATCAGACATATTTGAAAAAATAAACACAAATTACATTACACCTACTGTATTTACATCATGAGGACGAAGCCAAATTACGTCATTACAAACCTGCATCTGTACGGAACGGAACTGAGAAACTCGTGGATTCATGCGCCCCCTTGTGTATGACAAACAAACAAGGGGGTATTTATAAAAGCGCATCATGTTCTGTTTCTTTTTAGTTTTTCCACTGATACGAAATACATTTTCCAACCCTAAAATGTAAAAAGCATCTATATAGTTTCATACATAATGTGAACATGTATATAAGAAATGAGTATGAAATATTATTTGCAATACTATAGATGCAAAAGTGGAAAAAATATTATGGCAAGCTGTATTAATTTATTAGATACTAGTACTTATTAAATAAATATTACTACTTATTAGATACTAGTACGTTTTAATTATATATATATATATATATAAATAATTTTTAATTAGAGACTGCTAAATACACACTAGAAATAAACACATACTAGAATATACTAAAACTTATTTGACACTAGTACTGATTCATGTTTACAAAATGACAATGTTCATTCATTATTTACAAAAGCACATCTTCCAATTTGTTGATTTACACCTGCCTTTATTATCCTGCACCTTTTATTTTCCTGCCCTCTCATAATCCTATTCGGTCTCCTTTTTCCATTTCCTGTACAGTTTCTCTTATATTGTTGGTTTATACTCAACCAGATACTACAAAATAGAAGAGAAATGCACAATTAAAAAAAGTACTGAGTAACTAAGTCAGAAATTGTATTTGTTTCTAAACAAGTTTATTTAATCTTAGTGACTACTTTATTAAGTATTATTAATTTTATAAAGACAGTAGTATGTAAAAACAATACTAATAAATAAAGAATAACACTAGTAGCTGACAAAAATAAAAACTAGTACTTAGTGGAAATTACACTAGTATGAAAAAACATTAGCATGAAAACAGATATTGGAGTCAGACACACTAAAATGTCCAACTTTTTTTACTCATTATTGTCCTATACTGATATATCCATTTAAGCATCTTTAAAAAAAACACAAGACAGATAAATAATTTACAGGTCTTTTATTTTGTTTTCCTAAGTGCAAAAATAACTCTGACAACGCACTGAATATGAATACCTGTGAAACAACGTAAAATTACAGTGGGGACACAACCACTTTATAGCACTTTTTACACAAACATTTCATTAACAGCCATAATTAACAGTAAAAAAATCTGTAAGGTCTTTGCAATGAAGTGGAATGATGTGTAAAGCAGAGCAGCTGAATTTGGGTGCTTCACTGTGAAAGCAGGTCAGTAATCTGGCTTAGAAGTCAAACTCCTCTGGTTTGGCCTTTTTCTCCTGAGACTCAACCCAGGCCTTGTTGATGGTGCGTTTCATCTCGTCGTCACCATCTGTGTAGATTTTCTTTAGCACACTCATCAGACCCTCGCTTGGATCAGCGTTCTCACCCATGCTTGGTTTGCTGAAACATAACAGTTACCATGAAGTTATCTTTTATATGAGCCAAATGTAGTATAATGCTGATGTTATCCTGATAATAATGCATTCTGCAGACAAATCTTTTTTCTTCTCATGTTTAAATTCAAATAAGCACAAAATACTATTTTAAATATATAAGGGTTCAATACTAAGGATTTTTTCTATTGGCCTAATTGGGCCAGTGGTTCAGATTTATACTTGCCCTGCCAAAATTTGCACTGGCCCCACCAAAAAAAAAGGTTGATAGCTATTTCTTAGTCACATATCCTAAATAATGTGTCAAAAATAATGTCTGTGAATCTAGAATTTAAATATTTTGAAAAGTGTTTTAAAACGTATAATGAGCAAAAAAGTGTTATGCAAACAAAAATAGCAGTATGGAAAGTGTGAAGGTATTTTATTGCAAAACAAAAGGTGGCTGACTTGCCACACTGATGGGAAACTATGCAAAACATACCATAGTTTTTTCGTTGTGTTGTACCTACATAAATGTCTGCTTCCATGATGTTAGAAACAGACATTTTCTTTTAGCTTCATAATTTGATGCTGCCATTATGTTGCTGTCTCTTTGCTGTACTGGTTGTTACCAGGCTATGAAAAAAATAACGTGCTCACAACATCCAACCAGATAAGAGGAACCGAAAAGCATTATGACAAAACAAATTAAAGGCTTAAAAGCACAAAACTTTAGTGACAAGGCAGCACTGGTCCGATCTGGGGTGCATTTCAGAAACCATCGTGAGCTAACTAAGTTCGCAAGTTACATCGTTACAAACATAGTTTGTTGATTTGCCGTTTCCCAAATCCGTCGTGCAAACTGCATCGCAAACTTGTACAATTGCAACTACACCTCTAGAGCTGTAGTTAGAATCATAGTTCCTGGCTGTGTTCTATTCTCAGTTATCCCCCCCATGCCCTATTCCTTTAGAACATTCTAACATTTAAACTTGGAATGATTAAAAAAAAGCATTAAAGCCATCTCTCTTAGGTGCAATTTGCTTTCAAAATGTTTTTACAGTTCAGTTTTAGCGATCTTCATATTGACAATTGTGTTCCCTTCGCAGTGCACTTTGAAAACATTTATGCCATTTTGAACAGCCGTATCTCATGACGAAAGCTATAGGTGACCTATTATTTAAAAGCGGAATTTACGTTACGTCTCCAAGGCTTGTGAAAACAAAAATATATAGCATACGTTAATGGCTTGAATGTGTCAAATTGTAAAAGTAGACTTTTGAAATAAATAAATAAATAAAAAAACAATATCCTACTTAATAATAATAATAATAGTAATTATTATTATTATTAATAAGTAGGACTTTTTTTATTTCTTAAAATAAATAGCCTACTGTAAATTAGGCCTACAACCATTAACGATTTATATGATTTATATATGAGATTAGAATACGTTAGCTTATAGTGATTTTATATTCTCACTGGAATATTCTCAATAATATTTGTAAAGGAAACATAGGCCCTTTACGTGTCATTTACATATATTTCAATAAATCTTTACCAAAACTAATATTGGATTTTCTTTAAGTGCGTGTAAAACAATTTAATTTGCACAAAACATTATGGGTATTTTCTTTAAAAAAAATAGTTTCTCCACCCCGTTTAGAGCGTCATTATGGACATTTTACATTATAACGTTGCATCTGCGACAGAGAAACTACGGTTTTAGGAAACACTCCTCACTACATCGTTCTTTTCGGAAACGATGAATCGTACTACGATAGTTCAGAGATTTGTCGTTGTTTGGGAAACGCACCCCAGACTAGTAACGATCCTGTCTACTGTCCCGAGTGTCTTTTTTTTTGTACTTAAAAAAAACATTTTACACTAAAATATCAATGTATAAATGTTTAAATATACATTTCTTTGTTATATTTTTATTTTATAGAATAAATCTACACAATTCAAAGTCTTGCTTTTGTATACAAATGTAAAAAGGAACACAAAACGAAAATGAAAGTGTGTGGATTTTACTTACTCTTTCTCTTTGGACTGTTTTTCAACTTGCGTCAAGCAGTCCCACTTCTTTGCTGACTTCTTCTTGCACATGATAAGTACCATGTCTGTTTTTATCTGTAAACAAACCAATTTCACAATGGTCTCTTTTTGTATATTTTATTTATCTATCAGTCAAAACAGAACTATTTGAAAATAATTAAATAAATAAATAAATAAATAAATAAATAAATAAAAGAGTGACAAACCTTTTTACTACTCTCTGCTGCAATAATGGGGAATAAAAGGTTGCTGACTGTCATTTGATGGTTCTTCCCATCCAGATCTTTGACTAGGACATTATATCCTCTGTGAAAACATGAAAGTAGTGTTTACACTCATTGACATGATTCATCTTTGCCCTTTAACCTAGTAAGCTGTGGAAAATCTTTGGAACATGACCATATGTTTACAAAGGTAATCGCTTGTAGGAGAGAGAAACAACCAAACAGTAATATTGAATTTTTATGCTCAATTTGTGAAAATAAGTTCAAAATTTACTTGGGTTTGTGATAAAGAATACTTTTATTTATATAATAGACATCACAATATTCTTTCTTAATGTATATAAATCTGCAAAGTAAAATGTTTACCACAATAAAATTATAAAATAAACCAAAGTTGAGCAATATTAAATCTGAAAGCACACCTCTCTGTGAAGCTGGTCTCTACATTTTCAGCTGGAATAGTATGCACTCCTTTTAGTGTGATGTAGATTTTGACAAATTTGTCAGACTGGTCCCATCCTAAAAGACAGAAACAATATGTGTATTACCATGGGGTTTCAACCTTTTTCATTTTTTAAACACAACGATTTACTCATTTTAATTAGATTTGTATTATTCATTTCACCAATAAATGTTTGTTTTTTATTAAATCAAATATTCCTTTATTTAATTAATTATTCAATTAAAGTTTATTTTAGTTTTTTTTTTCATTTTTAGTTTTTTCACAAACAATTATTCATCATTTGAATTATTATTTTGTTTCTTTTATACTAATTAGTAATTTATCTTAAATCAAATGTAAATGTTATTTAGATTTTTTTCTTTCATTAATTAAAATTTAAAAACTTAAAAACTACTAATTAAAAAAAATAAAAAACTTTTTTTATTTAAAGGCTATTTTCATAGCAAGAACATTTCATTAATAAATATACAATTAAAACAACAAACAAATGAATATTTAAATTAAATAAGATATTTTTTTGCGTTAATACATGATACATTTTTTTAAAAATTGATAAAAATGTCCTTAAGTGAGTTCATTTCATTAAAAAAAGTTTTCAGCGTTCATTACAAGCAGAACAGTTCAGTCAAATGTGTTTTAAAGAAACCATCTGATTAATATTGAATTGTTAGCCATGTGAGAAAAAAGACAAAATTGGTAGTAAATGAAATGGTTTGCTGAATGATACGCAATGACTTTAGGCATTTGTTGTAGGCTATTAGTACATGCGTATTTAGAGCAGATCTTCTGTATTTAGTATTCAAGTTTCTTAATCTCATAAAATAACTGGCAATTTCAATTCATTTAGAATAAAAAAGCATTTTGATATTTGAGAAATGGTCTGCATCTCTTGTGATGCATTAAAATCACTCCCATATTAGCCGTCATTGTTGCGTGGACAGGACTCCCACACATTATATGATTAGTCCTTCACATAAAAAAATTAGAATATTGGCCATGTGTAATATAATCCACTCTCAGAAATTGTACTCAATTTTCAAATATGCATCTCTTAAGGTTTGTATCTAAAAGATCCATATTTGTATCTTACCTAAAGTACCTAAAGTATACATATTAGTCACAAAAAAGTACAAAAAGCTTCCCTTTGGACCCCTTAAAAATGTAAGATCCGGAGTGGTAAGATACTGATTATGTAAATTAGTTGTAAATTATTATTTTTTTAAATTTAATTTTTACTTTTTACTCTAGCTAACACTTCTGAAGAGCGGACCCCTCTCTGGTGGTTCGAAATGCCCGTGTGCAAGACCAAAGCTTATCACAGTAGAAACAACATGCCTGTGATCACAATATATAATACTAACATACCATAATTATTAATTTTGACTGTGTATCCTTTGACTGTTGTTTCAGTTTTGTCTCCCGACTCTTTCTTTTCTTGCTGCTGTTTCTGCTGTCGTTTCTGTGCCAGCTCTTTCTCGACCTTCTTCTTCTCTTGTGTTAATATGTCCCGCACGCGTTGTCGTTCACACTTCTCCTGCAGACTCGTGATCTCCTTAAGATCACTCTCGAGACCTGCGATCTGCAGAAACAAGACAAATCCGACATCAGCTTCATTTCAGCACAGGTGAGCTCAAGAGTCAGCTGTCTATGGCAAACCCTTTTATTGTTGTTCGGTCCAATGATATGTGCTCTTAATATCAACAATTCATTTTCATTTGTTAAATGCTGATTCTTTCCATTGGGAATGCTACTCCACCAGTAACAATAACAATGTTGTTTCATATTACAATTTGTCAATTCTTCATTTCACAGAAGTGGCTCAGTGCAGTGGTTAACACTGTCGTCTCACAGCAAGAAGGTCGCTGGTTCGAGTACCGGCTGGGTCAGTTGGCATTTTTGTGTGGAGTTTGCATGTTCTCCCTGTGTTGTCGTTGGTTTCCTCCGAGTGCTCCGGTTTCCCCCACAGTCCAAAGACATCCATTTTAGTTGAATAGAATCAACTAAATTGTCCGTAGTGCATGAGTGTGTGTGTAAATGAGTGTGTATGGGTGTTTCCCAATACTGGGTTACGGCTGGAAGGGCATCCGCTGCGTAAAACATATGCTGGAATAGTTGACGGTTCATTCCGATGTGGTGACCTTTCCGCCGAAGGAAATTTAATGAATAAATCGGAATAGGAGCCTACATGATGACATTTAACTAGTGAAAACAGTTCTTGATATCAGGAATCCCATTTTTTTTATTAAGTGAAACAAAAATAAGACATCTGCGAGAGATGACGTCATTGTTGCCATGAAGAATTCATATTTTGGCGGAAATGCAATTACTTATATTAAAAACTTGCAATTGAAACTAGTAGTAATATAATTCATGATATGAAGAATCAGCATTTGAACGAGTGAAAATTGAACTGATAACGTTACGTTACCGAGAAATGATGAATCAAATCATAAAAAACTGCTCTCCGTATCTTTCATCCCACAGCATATTCACAGAGCATCCCATAAATCATCACAATAAAACATCATTCACATTATAAGCTAAGTTACATAATGCCACTATGAGGTTTAATGTGAACGTACAGTACAATGATAAACAGTAACGTAAACCTGACAGGACTGCTTGTACTCTACTAAATTGAGTAAAATACTTGAGAAGTGACCGTTTACCAGTTCATTGATGTCCATTGCTGTCTTGGATAGACCTCTGTATACAAATGATCTTAAAATGTTTTACTGAAGTGATGAAAATGAACTTTGCATTCAACCGGCGCTGCGAGTCCGCTGATATGCGTGAAGCGCTGTTTCTAGAAGAATTCCTACTTCCGCATTATGGCAAAATAAAAGTCCTTATTTTAGTGGATTGTGAGAGATGACCACCAGCGCACAACAAAATATATATAATAACAGTAATTCAAAAAAAAACCCAATAAAAATGTATTAAAATCTATTTGATAATGTAAACCTTTTATGAATTACAGTGTTACAAGTTTCCTACTGTATGAGATAACATGATTCTTATCATAATAATGTTGCGAGTAGGCAATATGGTAGTATAGTAGGCAGTATAATACTGCAGGCAATATTTAAAGTTGATAAAAATAAAAGGTTTTCAAAACTGTCCTAAAACAAATAAGAATGGGTGTTATTGGGTAGTTTTAGGACAACTTTAATGAAAGGTTTTGATTCACTTTATCACTTTCTACTATCATCCACTATGAATCATAAAAGATCTAATTATCTAAAATATACAGTAAATAGTCCATAATAGTATTTGCAAAATTATTAACTTAATAAATTATATATTAAATTAGATTACATTACATAATTCCTGTTCAATATTGTACTCAGTTCTTTCATTTATATTTCTTAATAGCATTTATTAATCATTTTAATCTATTTATGTGTTTATTTATACATTCCTTTCATTTGGATTATTCATACATTTATCTAAACCTCATTAAATAATATTTTTGTGTTAATTATTCATCAGAATTATTTGCTTATTTGAATTAAAACGTATACTTGTTTTGGGTTATGGGTTTATATGAATGTGAATTTACCTTAATTAAACCTTTAACTATTTACTTCAACCATATTTTCTGAATTTCACCAACATTTGAAACATGTCCAGACATCATGTTGATTAACTGATCTTTCTTATTAGCTAATGCTTGCTCAATATAAGTAAATCTTCTTTAAGTGCAAAAATTAAGTGATTGAATTTGTATTTTAAAAATAATTAAATGATTTAAAGCTCTTCATATGGCTGAAATGTATCTTTTTTATATATATACTTTTTGTAATTATTTTATTATGCCAAATTAGAGCTTATTTTTGTATTACACCAATACAGAAGCATTGATAATAGAAGCTAATACTCTTGAACTTTAAATAAACTCACAAAACATAAAACACATTACACCTTTTTTATTGTATCTACAATAACATTACATTAAATTTGCCATCGGTCTTTAAGACAAAAACAAAATCAACAATAAAAACTTCAAATCTATTTAGCAGAGAAATAACATATATCATTTGAGTAGATGCTTGATGAATTTCCTGCTCCGTCTTTTCATGTAATATGAATATTTTCTCTTTCGAAGGCATACCAAGCTCAAGTTCATTCATAGGTTGAAAAGCTCACACACTGAAGGACAGTGATGTAGAACAAACACAATGTCACGGCTGATCACCACATTGATCTTTGTACTCCAGACATCTGGCTGTGGTCTGCTAAATCACGAAAAACTATTCGGCTAAGACGCCATCTGCGCTTCACTGCACGTGGACGTGAGGTCAGCACACACCTGTTGCGAATGCGCACAGGACAACTATCTCGAGGCAGAGCGGCGATTTCTTTATCTGCTATTTCCTAAAAACAAAAACATGACAAACATGGACAGCATTATTATTATTATTATTTTATGACACTTCATTCATCTGTTAATGATAATACTCTATAACTCTCTAAATGGGTTTCAATTACTGCTAAATAAAAATGTGTTTTTGCTGTATATAGAAAACAATGTTGATGAACTATAAATCTCCACTGAATGGAAACGGCAAGACTTTGAATGTACCTGTAGCTCTTTTGGCAATATAGTATTCTTCCTAATGGCATTGATGCGCAGTCGTGTATCTGCATATTCAAATGCCATCTGTCGTCTTTTCACATCCCTCAACATCCTCCAGTCGACATAGTAGCTCCTGACCTGCTCCATCACTCCAACTGGACTTCTGCAGGCCTGAAGGACATCAGATATTTTATATTTATAGATAGATTTTTAAAATACAACTTGTCACAAGGTTATTATTGCTGTACATAATACTTAAGGTGGTATATTTAATGTTCACATGCATAACTTCACTAGGTAGATAAGAAACAAATGTTTATAAAAAGTATGCAAATCCCCATAGTAAAATTACATTGGTTAATGCTTCTTATATAAGGATTATGTAGCCATTCTGTCTTTACATATGCAATTTTAATATTATATTATTACACAAATAGTATACTATTATACAAAATATTATAAACACGCACACAAAACAAATTATACACATTTGAAAAAATGTCAAAATATTAGGGCTGCACAATATATTGTTTTAGCATCAATATTGCAATGTGATCATTCGCAATAGTCACATCGTACGATATGCAATGCTGAGTGAGTCTATATATTATATATTAGAATTTGCATGTGTTTCACTGTGACTGTATGACTATAAAAGCATTCACGGCTAAGAAACTGTACTGTTCGTAACTTTAATAATGATTAATTTTATTGAATTATTTATGTTTTTATTGTTCAATTACTGGGGCGACGCAGTGGTGCAGTAGTTAGTGCTGTCGCCTCACAGCAAGAAGGTCGCTGGTTCGAGCCTCGGCTGGGTCAGTTGGCGTTTCTGTGTGGAGTTTGCATGCTCTCCCTGCGTTCGCGTGGGTTTCCTCCGGTTAGCCAGTTTACGGTACAGGTGAATTGGGTAAGCTAAATTGTCCATAGTGTATGAGTGTGTATGGATGTTTCCCAGAGATGGGTTGCAGCTGGAATGGCATCCGCTGTGTAAAACGTGCTGGATAAGTTGGCGGTTCATTCCGCTGTGGCGTCCCCGGATTAATAAAGGGACTTAGCCGAAAAGAAAACGAATGAATGAATGTTCAATTACTATACCCAGGGTTTCTACAGGTTTCATAAAGTCAAATTTAAGACTTTTTAAGACCATTGTAAGACCATAATAAATGGAATTTCAGACTTACACAAGGCTAAACGCTAAAGATTTTTTTTAATGGTCAAGATAAAACCTTAAAAAAAGCATTAAAAACAAATGTTATTGTGAGGAAGATAATTAATCCACATTAATAAGTAAATAGAGTTAATAAATAAACGTTTCTTAAAACTTTTATTGAAATATAGTGTTAGGGATTGAATGGCTGTTGACACGATTGGGTACAGCTTTACATGGACATAGGAAAATTAAGACCCGTTCAAAATTATTTAAGACCTACAACAAAATATTTTAGTGGATTTAAGACTTTTTAAGGCCTAAAATTAGTTTTTGAAATTTAGAACATTTTAAGACTTTTTAAGACCCCGCAGAAACATTGTATACCTGAAGACTATTAGACTCGGAAAATGATAAAACATTGTTTATTTCAATTGTATCTGACTTGTATTTTTTAATTGTATTGATCGATGCTTGTAGGTGGTTATTTATATTTTAGTCAGATGCACTTCTCATCTCAACCGATACAAAATGACTAATCCTTTCCAAATAGAGATATTCAAGTCATCTGCTGAAATTGTAATAATATCATAATATATATTGCAGAATAACAAAATATCGCGATGATCGATCGATATCGTGCAGCTCTACAATATATCCATCTTTTTGTTTACTTACGCCCTATACAAGTATAAATATTATAGTAATTTATAGTAACACTGTTTTAAACCCTACTATAGTAAAGTACACGAATTAATGTGTTGTGGTAATACAACAAGAACTGTATTACATTTTCTACAACTAGGTATATTATACTAAAATACCACAGTTCACCATAGTAAAAATAAAAGTATATTACAGTATTGTCAGTTACATATTTGAATTGGTTAGATATAAAATTCATACATTAAACTGTTCTCAATATCTATATATGCCTTTACGTTTCTGTATGGAAAGCTATAGTTGTTTACACTTTATAATTAATTATGGCTAAGTTAGCCCTTACAAAACGACAACAAAAAATGAAAACAACAAATTACATGACTTACAAATGTCATCAGAATGTGTTGATTAGACATTTATACTACCAAACCATATCGCATTCTAAACCACAACATAATCAAAACAAATATTACGTGTTTAAATTTACAAACGTGCATCTTCAAAGACAACTTACTTGTCTACTAAATGACAAGGACGAGTGCAGAAAGCCCATGCCCGTGCTGAGGAGCTTCCACGCCGCCATGTTGATCTGCAGTGGCAGTTTGCAGGGTGAGAACTGAAGGGAGTTTATCATTACTGCCACCTGCTGGATATATTAATGTTCATCCAAGCCTTTAAACATTGTCAACGATGATAAACAGTGATAAACTAGTTGAAAATTTTGAGACTTTGTCGTTATATATCATAATAATGTCGATCACATTTTTTTTCATGACGAATAACATTTGAACTGTGATTATTTTATTGTGAAGTGCAGGAAACTGTAGCTCTGCATCTGGAATCTTATGGACCTTCCTGGAAGGTCCTGTAAAGTTTAGTTCCGACTAGTTTAGACCTATTTTATACAGTCATTGGTTTAGACATCTGGGCTAACTAATCAAGCTCTTACTAGGCATTCTAGAAACACCCTTGCAGGTGTGTTAATGCAAGTTGGAGCTAAACGCAGTAGGACACTAGCCCTTCAGAACTGAGTTTGGACACCCCTGTTCTAGACCATCCATAAACATAGAACTGAACAAGCACAGACTCACAACACAAGAAAAAAGATTCGTAAACAATTCAGAGAGCATGAAAATTAAGAAAGTTTCAATGATTTTAAAAGTTAATAAGTTAATAATTGTATGTAATTGCAGTACACAACCACACGATGGCAGGATTTACCTTTACTCAACTATACTTCAATGAATTAAAGAGTCCTGAAATTACTTTTATTTTTTACACGCCTATTTCAGTGGACCATAATGGGTTATAACTATGGGTAAGATGTCATTTTTATGAACATTATAATAAGAGCTTGGCAAAACTAACTTTAAAACTAAACTAACCTTTTCACTATATGTGACTATAGCCATACCTGCAGGTTGTAAATAATCTTTTTTTTCCCCGAGAGTAAAACAATAATAATACAATGTAAAATAACATTTAATATTCAGTCCTTTTATCTAATTAATAAAAAAAACTTTAAGCCACCCTGAGGGCTTAAAAAATATAATAAAATAAAAATAGAAGGTCCTTTGCAGAGAACCACTAATAAAATGTATGCCACAAGCTTCCTCCTATGCACTCAAAAAATTATTACTGCTGCTTTTTCAAACTACCTGTTTAAAATGAGCTGAAATAACACAATTCTTGTCATTTCTTTGGCTATTTTCTTTGTTTTATGTTCGGTCCACTTACATTTGTAAACCATTAGGCTAACCTAAGTGTTTTATGTTGGGACAACATGAAGAAATTGTTTTGATCCAACTACCTGGTTAGGGAATTTGTAGTTCCCAGGATGCTTTGCGTGTGATTAAAAGAGGAACATTTAAAAAAAAAATTCTGTAGGTTGCAACGTCCCGAATTTTGCTTGCTAATCTTGAGCCAATTGTAATGGATTGTTTTGGTTCAATTTGGAATTTCCCCAACCCGCTGGAGCCCAGGGGACCAGAGTGAGTGCTCCGACTTGGCCCCCCCTGCTCCAAGAGAGGAACATTTTGACAATAAAAGTAGTCTTAGGTGTTTAAAGTTAATAGACAGACTTGTTAGAGTTTAATCTCCACTTTAGTTTGAAGATTTAGAAGATTTTCATGTAATGCTTTGAGTTTACAGAGTAGCACCTTGCAGAAGCACCCATGCTTTGTGTGTTGGCAGCTTTATTGGCAAAAACGCACGTTGTTGCTTTGCTCAGTGAGCAATAACTGTCCTAAAATTAGTTCTGAGGTCAGTCTCAATCAACTGTGTAACTCATGAAATATAGAGATTTCGAAATGTACGACACATAATAGACATACATGATATAATCAGACCTTTAAGTTAAATAAATATACAAATGTATTTAAACTCATTCATTCATTTTCTTTTCAGCTTAGTCACTTTATTAATCTGGGGTTACCACAGCGGAATGAACCGCCAACTTATCCAGCAAGTTTTACGAAGCGGATGCCCTTCCAGCTGCAACCCATCACTGGGAAACACTCATACACTGTCATTCACACACATACACTACGGACAAATTTAGCTTACGAAATTTACCTGAACCGCATGTCTTCGGACTTTGAGGCAAACCGGAGCACCAGGAGAAAACCCACGCGAACTTATATGGGTTCCATGACTCTTTTCTGTAATCATGAATACAATGTTAATGTCTTTTATAATATTCATTTAATTTTAGTTACCACAATACAGTTTGTTTGGATTTTAAAACAATATACATACCGAGCACAAGATTTATGATGCAGTTCAGTTCCAGGCTGTTTGAAGACAAATAAACTATTAAATATGAATTTTAAATATATATATTTAACAAGGTTCATATTTCAAATACATTTAGCCTGCATTTTTATGTCCTTCATAAATAACACCTGCTCTTTCATCTATGGATTATTAAAATATGTTTTGGCTTTAAAAGGTTTCAATAATTCAATATATTTAGCAATATATTGCACATCATTCACATCAATCTACATTGTAAAGCGCTATAGAAATAAAGAGAATTGATCTGAATTGAATCGTCACGAATTCAGCGCGTGCCGGTGCGGTTACGAGCGCTGCACTGCCCTTGCGGTTTTAATGCAGACTAGCCGAATGTCTCAACAGCGGGCAGTAGTGTCCACTACATTGCAGAGTTAGCTCAAACCCTGATAAAACACACGAACACCTAGAAGTGAGCGTTTGTTCAGTGGTGAAGCAAAAACTTGCGGGGAAAAAAAGCGGAATCGGCTCATATCAAATTTCCGTTAAACATGTGCACGCGCTTATTCACGCTCCCTCTCGAAGCTCGCCTTCAAATAACACGGCTGTGTTATTGTTATTGGTAGTTTAATTAATATTGACAAAAAAAGCGAGATTGTAACTATTTCTAATACAAAGCAGAGCAAATTCAACTACGCAGATTTCTGAACCCAATGGTGACGATCGAGGTCATCAGTAAGCACAGCATTATCCATATAACGTTACTCCCAACCCCCATATTCAGTCTGTATCACCAATAACAAGAATTTCTATCAAATAGAAACATTAACGTTACCTCATAATCGAAATATTTCATTATTATAATATTTTAAAATTAATAACGTACCTGAATGATGAAGCTGAAATATTGGACTTCTCCTTTCAAAAATTACCGTCACTCTCGACTCGAGGCTCTCACCACCAGTCCACCAATAGGAATGACGACACCAGGGCTTTTTTATGATTATTAGTTTTAAATAAATTATTAAACCATAACAACGTGGTACTGCACAGTCTAAATAACTAGTTATTTTATTTATTTCACAAAATAATTTGTCATAATGTTAAATATTAAGTATATAAACATGCTAATGTACAAACCTGCATGAAAAAAAATTCCATCATACTGTACTTTGATTAGGTTTTTGACCACAGCAATCATTTTATTACGTTTGGACTCAAAAATCATTGTCTCTCTGTCTCATAGCTTATAATTATTTTATAATCTTTAATAATTATCTAATAAATCAAAAATTATAGAACCATTCAATCAAAAAGGTTCTTTGCACTCAAAGGGTTCTAAATAGAACCATTTTTAGGGTAAAAGGTTCTATTTGCCAAGTATAGAACCCCAGGGTTCTATATAGAACCTCAATGAACCTTTTTTTTTAAGAGTGACATGTTCATATAATGTGAGTTATCACAACTGTTTCAGTTTTCATCATCTGAAAATGATGGAAAATGATCTGCAGCATTGTGAGATCGTCTGTATCCTGCACCTGCACTGTGTTCATAGCAGTTCAATACAAGAGAAACAAGCTGCCTTACAGACAACTTTCTGATTGTAATGCAGACTGGCTGCACACACAAGAAATCATTTAGACAGCTAATTTGTTGAGCATATTACAGGCCTACAAACTATAAGGATAAACAAGGGAGAGAGAGTGAAGGTCTGTTTTAATATTCCTTCCTCACAGCTTGATGTCAGAGGTAAGTTTGCTCATTTTGTGTCTGTTTACCAGATTTCATGGCTTTTTCTTATGCCCGTCTACCATTCTGTCATTACCACAGAATAAATACCCATATAAAACAATGGTAAAATAACACAAAAAAGAAGAAAAAACAAAACAAAAGCAGACAACAATGAAAAAACAACCGACAAATAGCCCCTTGTGTGCTTCTCTGCATGACATTGGTTAAAGTTCAACCTCAAGGCATTCATAAAAAACTGTTCTAGTAAATTCCTGTAGAATTTCCCAAGCAATCAGCCTTTGTTAAAAGATACTAGGAGATGTGTTCTGAGAAAAATACTAACATGTGTCAAATTGCCCGACTTTACAAAGAAGATCCATTATGTGTATTAAAACAGATTGAGTCGCAGTCTAGACACCAGGTTATGCTGCTATAAATCAATTATTGTGATATTAGGTTGATTAATAGGAACAGAAAAATGTAAAGGAATAGTTCCGTCATCAGGGGCAACACGGTGGTTAGCACTGCCACCTCACAGCAAGAAGGTTGCTGGTTCGAGTCCCGACTGGGCCAGTTGGCATTTCTGTGTGGAGTTTGCATGTTCTCCCTGTGCTCACGAGGGTTTACTCCGGGTGCTTTAGTTTCCTCTACACTATAAAGACATGCGGTACAGGTGACTTGAATAAACTAAATTGGCCGTAGTGTATGAATGTGCATGTGAGAGTGTATGGGTGTTTCCCAGTACTGGGTTGCAGCTGGAAGGGAATCTGCTATGTAAAAACATATGCTGGATAAGTTGGCGGTTCATTCCGCTGTGGCGACCCCTGATAAATAAAGGGACTAAGCTGAAGGAAAATGAATGAATGAATGAGTTCTGTCATTAGAAACTCGCCTCCACTGGTTCCAAACATGTTTGAGTTTTTTCCTTCTGTTGATCACAAAAGAAGATACTTTGAAGAATGCTGGAAAGCGGTAGCCATTGACTTCCATGGTGGTATTTTCTTCTGTGGACGTCAATGGCTATCTGTTTCAAAAATTGTCTTTTGTGTTCAACAGAAGAAAATGAAAGAAAAACCTTTATGCCTGCAGGCACAGTTGCTGACGGCTGTAACTTTGTTTTTCTATTTCAGATACCCCTTCTGTACAAGTAGACGACATTGCAAAGAGCTTTTGACAATTTTCTTTAAGTTGTGTCTAAATGATGATATATGGGGATAATTCATGAGCCATTTTTGGATATTTAATCAACAATAGAGATGTTAGTGAGGAACAATGCTTATCTGAATCTCTCCTTCACTTTCTTTGAGAGTTTGGTAACACTTTAAGTAACCATTCTTACTAATAGCTACTGGCTACTTATTACCTGCCTACACTGTAAAACCCAGTAAGTTAAGGTAACTCAAACCATTTGAGTAAACCGATTGCAACAAATCATTTAAGTTTAAAAACTAATCCTAATGAGTACTGTGAAATTAATCTATTTGAGTAAACGAAGCAATTTGAGCACAGTAAAACCCAATAAATGAAGAGAACTCAAACCAGCTGAGTACTGTAAAACACAATAAGTTAAGGCAACTCAAACCATTTGAGGAAACCGATTTCTACAAAAAATTTGATAAAAAACTAATTTAAATGAGTACTGTGAATTTACTTCATTTAAGTTGAAGTAATGAGGTATTTTATTAACTCACTACCTTCAACACTGAGTTCAAAATCTTTTTAAATGAGTAGAATTAACTTTCAGTAAATTTTGAGTCACATTTCATTTGATAAAGTTGACTGTTGGGTTTTAAAGAGTATACTATTAAGATTTTATAATTCATTCATTCTTTTCAGCTCAGTTCCTTTATTAATCTGGGGTCGCCACAGTGGAATGAACCGCCAATTTATCCAGCATATGTTTTGCACAGCAAATGTCCTTGCAGCTGCAACCCATCACTGCTACTCATCCACACACACTCATTCACACATACACTACGGACAATTTTTGCTAACCCAATTCACCTATATCGCATGTCTTTGGACTGTGGGGGAAAAAGGAGCACCAGGAGAAAACCCCTGCGAACATTGGGGGAACATGCAAACTCCACACAGAAATGCCAACTGACCCAGCCGAGGCTTGAACCAGCGTGCTACCCACTGTGCCTCAGTGACGCCAGATATTATTAAGATTAATTAATTATTATAATGTTTATTAGTACTTATAAAGTATGATTTTACTACTCAATACCTAAACTAACCAACTATATCAACTACTTTTACTAACTATTTATAAGCAGTAAATTAGTAGTTTATGGAGATAAATGTCTCAGTCAATGGTTTGTTAATAGCGAGAATTGTACCTTAAAATAAAGTATCACTTTAAGTATTAATACGAGTTTACTGACCAAGCAATTTTGTGTTTCTTAAAGACGTCTACTAGATGTCTAAACATAGATGTCTATACATAGACTTGGCCAAAACAAGACTACATTAGGACTGTCAGATTAGACTGATTTTTCATTCATTCATTCAGTTTCCTTCAAAAAAGGGACTAACTTATTTATAGGCGGTGGCCACAGCGGAATGAACCATCAACTATTCAAGCATATGTTTTGTGGATGCCCTTCCAGCCGCAACCCAGTACTGGGAAACACCTATATACTCTCTCATTAACCCACTCACTCATAAACTACGGCCAATTTAGTTAATCCAATTCACCTATAGCACATGTCTTTGGTCTGTTGGGGAAATCGGAGCTCCTGGAGGAAACCCACACGAACATGGAAAAACAAACAAACTCCACACAGAAATGCCAACTGACCCTGCCTGGATTCAAACCAGCAACCTTCTTGCTGTGAGGCAACAGTGCTAACCACTGAACCACCATGCCGCCGGACTGACTTTTCATTACTGTCTATTTTGAAATTATTGTTAGATGTCTATTAGATTTTCACTGACAGCCCAAATTTATCTTTGTTTTAGCCAAGATGTCTATGTTTGGATGTCTATTAGATGTTTTTTAAACACAAAAAAGCTTGCTGAGAAGCACCCATTAATAACTAAAATGTCAATAAATAAATAATCTTTACATGAAAAATACAATCCACAAATATAAAACATGCAAATCCTTTTCTTTACGACATCTGTCTGAAATACTTTAAGCACTAATGTTGTTAATATAAAAGGATTTCTGTTTATTTTGAAGCCACCGGTATTAAGCAGAATGTCTGTGTGATGCATGTGCTGCTTTTCTAAATCCAATATCTGCAACTCTGTCATCTGAATACTTCTAAAGCAAAGGCTTCAAAAAATATTTAGCACATTTCCTGCTGTTCACAGGCCACTTGAAATCCTCGTTGCTTTTAAATGAGATCAATGCTTTCCAAAAACAAAGCAGATCCAGTCAGGGCTTTGTTCTTTCACAAATAAAAAATTAAATACATCGGTGTGAAGGGCTTGACTTCCCCTGAATTCATATTCAGACATTCCATGCTGATCCCCACTGGAGTGTGAAAATCAGAAACAAAACTGAACCTTGATGTGATTGTGAAACCATGAGTTTGAGATCAACATTTTGTAAGCTAAAACTTTTCTCTTTCTTTCTTTCTTTCTTTCTTTCTTTCTTTCTTTCTTTCTTTCTTTCTTTCTTTCTTTCTTTCTTTCTTTCTTTCTTTCTTTCTTTCTTTCTTTCTTTCTCTTGTTTTCCTGGACAGGAAAGATGTGGACATCCTGGATATCTTTAGATCAAATATCTAATAAATGTCACTAAAGATGTCAAGATATGCTTTTAAATAATCTTGTTTTTCCATCATATAATTTTTTGTCCATTGGCAGATATTGATTTCTTGTTTAATGCAAAAAAAGTAGTGTCATTTAATTTTTTTTAAACATTTTATAATACGTAATAAGCAGCCCAGGCTCATTATGGATACGTACCCCTGTATAAATTTCTGGAGAGTGCAAAATACATCCCAAGAGGTACGTTTTTTACAGTTTTTATTTTCACGAATCCACCAGATGCCGCTGTGTACGCATTTTGAGATCTCAAAATTCTCTCGCGAGTGGCATTCACGCCTGCTCTTCTCACGTAAATCCACCAGAGGCCTGACTAACTGACTGACTGACCGATTGACCGATCCCAACCAAACCGATAGTGTTTTCAAAAGCAATCCAGAAAGCTGCCTGATTTTTACCACATTTTCTGATCTTTCCACGTTATCATCCTGTTATTTACTTGTTTATTTAATTTTTTGCCTTTTGTTGTAGTTTTACCTGCTTTCTGGAACCGTTCTTTGTCGAACTCGAACCCCGTCGTCATGGTCTACTCCGCTCTGTGTCTGTCTGCCGACGTACGTTGCGAGCCACTGGACAAACTGGTAACAGTGGAAAAGTCATCCACACGGAGCCAAGTGGTCAGCTGGTAGCGCAAAAAGGAACAGAGGCCATCAGTGGCATCATACTGCATCGTAGCGTTTGGATAAAAGAAAAAATGCAGCCATACCTTTGGCTGCATAATTCGTGCTCTCCAGAAATGTATACGGGGTATGTATTCACAAGAAGCCTGTCTTGCAACCTGGTAATAATATGTTATTTTGCAATTAAACACTTAATTGCGATACTAGGAAAAACAAGAGTTAACATTTAAGACATTTTCTTCTAAATTTAGTTTGATTTAAGAATTATTAGACATTTGTGTGAAAAATCGATACAAAAAACATCAAGAAATAAATAATTGCATAATAGTTTTAATTCTATGTGTTAATTTTAACATTTTTAAATCAGATGTTGGTATTTTAATTGATCAGGATGTAATTTTTGTTTGTTTGTTTATAGGCAGTGTCCATATGTTTCCAACTTGAATGTGTGACATGTCTTAATAACAAAAGCCTGTCTTAAAGCTCAAGTTCCCCAGGTGCACTTGAAGGCATATTTCAGAAAGTTCCCACAAATTTCACTTAAAAGAAATTCAGACGCTGCACACATGTGGACATGCATGTTCTGAGCTTTTTACCATATGTCGTAACAGGTGATTTGCATATGCAACCTCAAGATTGTTTATTTTCCACATCAGTCTAGCTTTCTGGACCAGTGGCTTTTAACGTTTGTTTTGATTTTTAACAACAGAGAAGTCATTCATATCTGCTCTAAAGCTCTTTTGGGCAAAAACTTTATTTTGATGGTTTCCTTTAGAAAGTCTGTTAACTATAAGTAACTTTTATAACCTCCTAGGGCCCGAGTGTCCACATACGTGGATAGCACATTTTTAGCTCTTAAGAGGCTATTTAAAATACTTTGAATGTTTTATATTTTGTTACAGACATACAGTGTCATCCGGCAACTGTTTTGCAGCATATGAAATGTCCCAAACCCTATTTTTAACTGTCCAAAATGGGAAAAAAATTTGTTTTTACTCTCTGATAGTCAAAGCAAGTTCAAAAAAAAAATTCTATGTTAAATAAGCATAAAAGAAAATTCAGGAAAAATTGTTTTATGTAAATTCGGAACACAAGTCCACATATATGGACATCATTTTTCATTAAGTACATCATATCAACAGATGATACTTAGATTTTTTTTCTAATTAGGTTCCAATAATAACATTTTAACTTTTTTACAAATGTAGGTGGATTGAACAAACAATTAAGTTGTCCCAAAAAAATCCCTCAATAATTTTTTTTCAGCTCATTCAGGGGGGGGGGGGGGGGTTTGCAACGGTCTCGTTTTTAATCTTGTTTAGTGTGGTCAACTGTGGTGGCATCTTTTAACTATAGGCAGAATTATTTAAAGGGTCTATTACTTTCTTGTTTTAGGCATTGAAACCAAACTCTTTTTGTATAATCTATTTTACATCTTTTACATTATGTGCCTATTGCTGTTTTGTTTATTATGTCTATACTGCTTGTTTGTATTTTCTCTGTAAAGCACTTTGTGCGGCCTTGTGGAAGTTGGAAACATACTATATAAATAAATTGAACTTAAACTTGAACAAACATCAAACGTAAATTTTTGAGTGAAAGTAAATTATTATTATTTTATAAACATAAAAAAATTCAATCCATAAACAAACATTTGAGGAAATACAATGTCATTTGCTTGTCTCCTTCTTTCTTCCTTTGTTTTTTCTGCTATACATCTGTTATCATGCAGATGTCACTTTTAAACGAACACACACAGCACAGACTTGATTTATTGATACTTTTTTCATCCCCTTGTTCACTATGTTCATTCGAGACATAATCAAATGCCTTTTTAGTTTCTTTTTAAATTTTGGTTGGTACACATGATTTTGTGTATTTTAGATATGAGAGTGATGAATTGTATGCTGCACGAGGTTTCTTTTGCTAACTGCCTTACGATAATGACAACTATCTAATACTACTTACTAAATAATTTATCCTAAGGTACTTAATACCATAAAGAGCACTAAGCACTAAAGTGACTTCTTTCCTTGGTTTTTGTAGTTCACAAAAAGCAGATTGGATTTAGGAAGATCTGTCACATGATTTCTTTACATATAATTAGTGCCAGACAGAATCTACAGACTTTTTTTTGCTATTTCTGCGTAGAATTTCGTAAAAAAAAAAATCTGCAGATTTATGCGGAATGATTTTGGGATTATTGTAACTAAAAACTTAAAACATGACAAAAAAAAACATTTTTAACTTTTATTTAATGTTTACAATGCAGATCCAATTAGATCCACTTATTTGGTAAACAAAGCAAGTCTCTCATAAAATATATCTACTAAAAGACTGAAAATATTACTTTACAAACTGTATTGTAAATAAATCAAATTAACGTGTTCATTATAGTCAATAATATTACTGAAATTATAAAAAAACTGAATAAAAATAAATGTACACACATTTACACCACTAAATAAATAGACTCAATGATGTGCTAATAATCTGCAGAAATCTCTGCGGGCGCAGATTCCATGTGGGCCTACATATGATCAAAAACCATATTCGGTACACTGTAAAAAATGCCTAGTTGACTTTACTTAAAAAAGTGAGTAAACCAGTTAATATTTTTTCTAATTATGCACATAGTTATTAATTAATTAATTTTTATTTATTTATTTATTTTATAAATTAATAATTTTAAGGGAACAGGTTTTCTCGCATTTTTAAATTAAAGTCCACTAATCACTTTAAAAGCAGTGATAAAGTCAACTAATATTTTTTTCCAGTGTTAACTTGCTGAGACTTTTATTTTAGTTTGTTAATGTACTTCCAACTGAAACAGAAAAACTGAGTAGGGGCTGTAACGCAGGGAGTGACACTGACAACAGGGGTGTGGATCCAAATGCAGGATTTATTAAAGAGGTGGTCAGGCAAGCAATGATCAGAACAGGAGCAAACAGATGAATGAGGGCAATCCAGAGTCGTGGTCAAAGTAGCAGGCAAATGGTCAAAGGCAGGCAGCAGACAGGATAAACAGACAGACGTGGCAAAGGTCAAAACCAGGCAAACTAGACAAAGGATAAATGCGTTGTGGTGTCACTGAAAACAGATAACAAGACTCAGCCACTATTGTGTGTTTGAGTGCTGACTTTATAGTGCAATGAATCAGTCCTGAGTGGCTTCAGCTGTGCCAGTCTAATCAGTGGAGACGAGCAGGTGAGTGCGTGTTTGTGGCCTGACTGGGTATTGTAGTCCATATTTCAGCAGATTTGTAGTCCTTGTGAGTGTGTGTGTGTGTACCAGCGATCTCTAGTGGTTAGATCTCGCTGGTGACCATGACAGGGGCGAAGCTTTGTTTTTGCGCACCATAAAGGGTGTGTGCTGTAAAAATCCTATGTGCTAACTACTTTAAAAAATGTGGTAACAATATTACACACATTATTTTAAAGTAATTTTCAAGACTTGATTTTAAGTAGCAAAAACTACTTGAATAAATCACGTGAAAATTACTACTTTATTTTAATAATAGATGATGATTTTAATATTATTAGTAGAATGTGCTTTTATAGTTTAAGCAAATCAAACCACAATCAGCCGATTTGAATGTTATCACTCGATTAAACGGGTGTTATTAGTGGTTATCAGCTTATAGATATGGGCCAGTACAGGCCTTCTGCGCCTACTAGTAGGCTCAGAAGGCTGTTTTCATCCATCCACATGGTTAATCAGCTATAGATCACATATGGCTGCGGCCGGAAGTTAATGATAACTATTTATATTGTTCAATAAAATTCCCATAATTGTATTCTATTAACATCCATCCCTACACCAACCCTAAACCCAACCATCACAGTAATGTAAAAACAGATCTGGATCTGGAGTCTTCTCTATTAGTATATGTGATTAACCATGTGGATGGATGATAACAGCCTTCTGAGCCTACTAGTAGGCGAAGATGAGACGTTAAACCGAGGTCCTGACTCTCTGTGGTCATTAAAAATCCCATGGCACTTCTCGTAAAAAGTAGGGGTGTAAACCCGGTGTCCTGGCCAAATTCCCACCATAGGCCCTTACGATCATGGCCTTTCAATCATCCCCATCCATTGAATTGGCTCTATCACGGTCTCTTCACTCCACCAATAGCTGGTATGTGGTGAGCGCACTGGCACCGTTGTCCTGTGGCTGCCGTTGCATCATCCAAGTGGATGCTGCACACTGGTGGTGGTGTGGAGAGACCCCCTCTCATGATTGTGAAGCGCTTTGGGTGTATGGCCATACACAATAAATGTGCTATATAAATACACATTACTTACTTACTAGAAGGCCCCTACTGACCCATATCTATCAGCTGATAACCACTGATAACGCCCATTCAATCAAGTGATAGCATTCGAAGTAGATGATTTTTATTTGTGGAAAACTTATGTACAGTTCAAATGAGAGCTTCTAAGGCCTCAAAAGTGTGTCTCTGTTGTTTTAGTTAATGGTGAGGTTTAGTGCATATGTGAATTCAAGAAAAAATGTGCACGTACTAACCAGATTTTCCAAGCCAGCCATGACTTGCTCATCCTCCAATATAGTGCTAAAGTCCTCATGATCCTCCCTCTGGCAGACAGCAAATTTCTGCACATCCTTATTCTCAGACTACACAATAAATGTTTGTAACTTTGTAATTATACATTTCATTTGTTTAAGGTTTCCTGATAAAAGCTTATAATGCAGACATTTCAAACAAACCATTTCTATATATCTCTATGAACTCTGTAACTCTCCAAAATGTTCAAGTGGACTGTGCTGACTGACACTATAACATAAACTCAAGTATAGTTTGACTAATAATAGACAGGATGTTTCTAAAATGTAATTTACTGACACTATAGTGTACAAAAATATTTATACAAGGATTTTATGGCATTCAACAAAGTGGAGATTGTAAAAAATATCAAAATATAAAATGCAGTTTTTATGAAAACCATAAATATCCGAAACGGTTTAAGACATTGTATAATCTTGAACGAGGTCTTCCTCCTTTACATTCAAATAGATCAGCAACAGACAACATCTCTTATTTTTAAATCCAGATTTACAAATTTTATTAAGAAAATATGCACATTATTTCTAATGATCACATCAATTTTTACAAGTTACAAGTTTCAAGATTGGCCAAAGTTCATCATCAAACTTTGTTTAGTGGATTAAGATGCACAGATTAATTATCAATGAATTAATTATCAAAATAAACATTGTATTTTTTTCACACAGACTTTAAGCCTTATTTGTAATTCTTGTATTATAACTTTTCTGTTAGAGGACAGTTACCATAAAAAAAGTTGGAGTCCAGTAGTAATGAGAAATGATTGATATGTAAGTTATCAAAATTACTTCCTAAAGTTGGAATTGTGTTACGGTGACCAGCATTTTTGACAAACTCATTGACTACGTTTACATGGACATCAGTAATCGAATTATTTGCTTTAATCTAATTAAGAGAATAATAAGACTAAGGTGTTTACATGAGTTGCTTTTTGAGTGTTACTTTCATGATCGTGTTTTACATGGTATAGCACATAATTCGATTAACATCATTGCGTCACCACGCTATCCGCATTTCCTCCAGAGTTTCATGTAATTTCAGGTGTTTGATTTTTAATTTGTCGAGTTTAACTGCAGTTTGGCACTTTCACTTTCATTCACGAACATTTCATGCATGCCCCCCGTGACAAATGAGATATTGGATGCAACTATGAACTGCTGGAAGAGATGTTTTAATGGAAGTTCATACCGCATGCTGAATGGAAGAAAAAAACCTCCGCATTTCACGATGCAGGTGTCTGTGGTCTGCACTGACTCAGTAGGTGCAAAGAGTGCCAATCAGCCATGCATGTGTGTGTGTCTGGACTACCCTGTCGCAAAAAGCGGCTTAAAGTCCTACATGATGGTAACAGTTCGATTAAGGTGTTTACATGTCTGTACTGCACTTCAATAATGCGACTAAAATTGGCATACTCCACGTCTTAATTCGATTTCTCTTTAGTTCGATTATGACCTAAATCTGATTAAATTAATCAATAATCGCTGTTTCATGGTAGACTCTTAATCAGAGTATTCTCTTAATCGCATTAAAATCGAATTATTGGTGTTCATGTAAACGTAGTCACTGTTGACTTTTTTTGATCAATGCTAACTTTCCACTGCACTTACTTTTGTTTCATTCAGCCCTCCAGCTATGAGGTGAAGCCCCTTTTGGACTCGAGGTCAAGGCTTTCCTCAATGCTGGAATGTGCTGCATTGCTCCCTCAGGATGGTGTCAATCACGTAGCAGGGGACTGATGCCTACCCCTCGCTGAACGAGTCCATATTTCGACGGAAGCCACCGTTCCTCTGTCTCCATGGGTCAGTGCATGTTTTCATCTGTGTTTTACACCCCGGTCCTTCTGTTCAACAGATGCTGTAGCTGATGAATAGAAAAAAAATGAGAACATCCATCCCGAAGTCCCATTTAAGTAGAGCATCTACTTCAGTAAACAAACAAGGGCTCCTTAGAATGAGTTATTAACGTTCAACCTCCAATCTGAGCAAAGAAGTATGACAAGTATTTGATTGATGTTTTGTTCGCAAGTCTGCTTATGACATTAGATTAAGAAATAGAGACATCAGAGGGAATGAACCTTGCACGGCCAACCATCACAATCAGAGCGATCCTGTTTTCCAAACCTAACTGTTAATCCCATCAATCACAGCACAAGGACTTTTATGATGAGTAGGATCCAAAATGAAATATAAAATGATAACTGGTACATTAGGCCTCTTTAGTGTTTTTTTTTTTTTTTTTTTTTTTGTATGAGCATCTGTGAATTCGTTCAAAGGGACCACCAAGGTTAACAGGAAGCGTGTTCTCAGGAAACCTCAGTGGAGCGGAGAAACCCAACACAATACTGTGGAATAAACCTCACAAAATCTTTTATTGACTCTGGTAATTGAGAATAGTCTGCAGAAAGAAAGAAAAAATGTGCAGGTCAGCGTGGGTTTCTGACCTGTTTTAACCATTTAACTTGGTTGGCAAATTTAATCTGTAGATGTTTTGGGGGAGCTGCCATTGGGCCAGATTTTTTCATGCCGCGGTGCATTATTTTCAACAGTACATCTATATTATGTAGCTTTATGGAGTTGTGGACAGCTGAAGTGTTGTATTTCTGCACCCACCTGAGTGGGTTGGTTTGGGGATATCTAATTCAACATGGAGAATGTGAATGGTGAAGTACTTTAGTTAATTTGATTAGACTACTGGAAACATTTCACACATGATCTTGCATGATATCTGTCTTCTGCATACAATGTTTTTCATTTACTTCTTAAGTGCGCTTTCAGTTGCAGTGAGGGGGCTTTTATTATGTAAAAACAAGAAACTTACATTTGAACTGTATAAATAGGCCTACTTGCACTTGAAGTTAATCTGAGTAAAATATGGACAATCCTAACTGTTTGGTAAAATTAATTCTAAAATGTATTTATATTTATACATTAATTAATTAATTCATTTTTTCATTTTCTTTTCGGCTTAGTCCTTTATTAATCAGGGGTCGCCACAGCGGAATGAACCGCCAATGTTTTATGCAGCGGATGCCCTTCCAGCTGCAACCCATTACTGGGAAATGCTCTTATGCACACACATACACAACGGACAATTTAGCTTACCCAATTCACCTATACCACATGTCTTTGGACCGGAGCACCCGGAGGAAACCCACGCCAACAAGGGGAGAACATGAAAACTCCACACAGAAATGCCAACTGACCCAGTCGAATGACCTTCTTGCTGTGAGGCGACAGCGCTACCCACTGCTCCACCACGCCGCTCTATATTTATACAGTATTTATTTATTTTATTTATTATTGATTGATCAACAGCCAAAGAGTAGCAAATGATTACATTATTCAACGTTTTTTATGACGCCTCTCTACTCACTAAAACTGCATTTATTTGATCAAACATACAAAAAAAAAAACAAAAAAAAAAACAAGCAATATTGTGAAATACACGCACCGGCCACTTTATTAGGTACACCTGTCTAACTGCTCGTTAACACAAATATCTAATCAGTTAATCACATGGAAGCAACTCAATCCATTTAGGCATGCAGACATGGTCAAGACGATCTGCTGCAGTTCAAACCGAGCATCAGAATGGGGAAGAAAGGGGATTTACGTGACTTTGAACGTGGCATGGTTGTTGGTGCCAGACAGGCTGGTCTGAGTATTTTAGAAACTGCTGATCTACTGAGATTTTAATGCACAACCATCTCTAGGGTTTACAGAGAATGGTCTAAAAAAAAAAAAGAAAATATCCAGAAGAGCAGTTCTGTGGGAGCAAATGCCTTGTTGATGCCAGAGGTCAGAGGAGAATGGCCAGACTGGTTTGAGCTGATAAAAGGCAACAGTAACTAAATAACCACTCGTTACAACTGAGGTATGCAGAAGAATATCTCTAAACGCACAACACGTCAAACCTTGAGGTGGATGAGCTACAGCAGCAGAAGACCACACTGGGTACCACTCCTGTCAGCTAAAAACAGGAAACTAAGGCTACAATTTGCACAGGCTCACCAAAACTTGACAATAAAAGATTGGAAAAACATTGTCTGGTCCTGAGTATTATTGCTGACCATGTCCATCCCTTTATGACCACAGTGTACCCATCTTCTGATGGTTACTCCCAGCAGGATAATAAATCATCTCAGACTGGTTTTTTGAACATGACAATGAGTTTACTGTACTCAAATGTTCTCCACAGTCACCAGATCTCAATCCAATAGAGCACCTTTGGCATGTGGTGGAACGGAAGATTCGCATCATGGATGTGCAGCCGACAAATCTGGACCAAGTCAATATGGATTAAAATCTCCGTTCAAAAAAATCTATTTCCAGTACCTTGTTGAATCTATGCCACAAAGGATTAAGGTAGTTCTGAAGGCAAAAGGGGGTCCAACCCGGTACTAGTAAGGTGTACCTAATAAAGTGGCCAGTATTTTTAGTAATACTATTTACTCCTATTCAAACCTATTTAAAGCTGATTTTTAAAAAGTCATTTTATCCAAATGATTTTTGAACATGAGTAATGACACTGAGATTTTATTTTTTAACCAATTAGTAGTTTTGAACAAAATATTTGAGTGAGCTATTCAGTAGCTAACGTCTACACAAATACATTTGTTTGCTTTTGGAATGAATGCATGAACAAACCGATTCAGTGAATAATTCAATGATTCAACCAGACACTTATGCTGGTGTAATTGTATGGCCTTCATCAAGAGTCACTGAAAAGGAACATGCTAACAAAGACAATCTGAGTGATTCACAAATGATGAAAAGAGCCAGTGCTGTTGGATTGTCAGCTTCTTATGCCATGTGGGGCACTTCTTTTCAGAGATTTGACCTCTGCTATAGCTATAAAGAAAGAATGCATTTTTTTGCGGCATGCATAGTGGTAGAAACAGCATGCTTCAAGTCAAGTGTCCAGATCACATTATATCTGAGGAGGTAAAAAAACACGGTGGCCAACGAGAAACAGGTGAGAGAAGACATACGTTGAACTCTTGGAGGGAGGTGAGCTCTTTTTGTACTGCAGAAATACTGTTATCAGGTTATTACGTGACATTTTTGGTGGCCTTTGCTATTAAGATGGTTAGGGCCATACAGTATGAAACATTTTGAATTCTGTATTATTTTTCTCTCTCCCCTCCTACCATTTCTATTTTTCTGGAATGGATTCTTGTGCAGTTTTGTTTTCTTCATCTGTGTTTTGGACACAATTTTTTAATGGGTAAAAATACATAATAATTACAA
Source organism: Danio kyathit (assembly GCA_903798195.1). Taxonomy (NCBI): domain Eukaryota; kingdom Metazoa; phylum Chordata; class Actinopteri; order Cypriniformes; family Danionidae; genus Danio; species Danio kyathit. Next base: position 41,084,931 of record LR812520.1, on the reverse strand, counting down.
AATGTATTTAATTCACAACAACACATTAACATCAACAAAACTTGCAATTTTATTTTATTCCTGTTCAAATGAAAACATGAACAGTTTTGTAATTATATTATCTTACTTCATTCTTGTACTGTAATCCCTGTACTTTAATGTGACATGAACCATTTAGACATTTATGCACATCAAATTAGTTCATTACTTACAATTACTTCAAATTTCCCACCTAGAATTTCATTCACCATTCAATTTCGTCCCAGAGTCTGGGCAGATCCTGCATAACTAAGAGATTTTATATTGCTTTGAGTCAGCAGTGTTTAAGTGAAGTTTATGTATAAACTAATTTCGAGAGGATCACATGCTTATGATTGACCACAGCTGGTCCTGCATTAGCTAATATATGATTTACCAATCAGATGATTCCTAATGGCCCATTTCCACTGAGTGGTAGAGCACAGTACGGTACGCTTTTATGGCCGTTTCCACTGTCAAAAGGCGTATCGAGCCGAACCGTACCACTTTTTCGGCACCCTTTGCAAAGGGTACCAAGGGTATCAAAAGGCGGAGCTAGACGCGTAGCTGAACGCTATTGGTTTACAGAGATACGTCATTCGCTTGCGCAACAAGCCAGAACGAAAACAAAGGAACTGCAGTGTTTTAAATACAGAGTCGAGAGATTACACCGTAATAGTATATACATATAATAACGAGCCATGGTCGACCCGAGCTCAAACAAACCTTGTCGTCTTCTTGATGAACAGCCACAAAGCCAGGAAGAACAAAATCTGCTGTGCCCTGTTGTTGTTTTACGAGCCCGTCTAAAAGTGCGAGCGGTTTCACTTTGTCAAGAGCTCTCGTGATCGCGTCTATATTTGAAATAACGAATTTTTTTGAGCTCATATTAATAACGTGAGCGTGATTATTGAAGTGCTTTGATATCCGATCCTGTCAGAAAGGAACAAATGCGAGAGTGACGCGAAAAAAAAACAACTTACTTTCTAACAAGAGGTTACACGTGCTGCTGAAGATTAAAGACACATATGAGAGGTTTGCACTGACTGTGGGCTATGTAGCGTGTTGTTTTTGAACATAAATAAAGACTAAATGTATGCTTTGTGTAGTTTTTCTGTAAGTGGTAACCTATCGGAGACTGTAAGGGTCTGTATGTGTTCATATATGTTGCATTAATTTATTTATTTTGTTTAATTCAGACATTTATGTGTATAAAGCATCTGTTTTGTGAGAAGTGCTTCTCATATGATATGTGAATGACCCATACAGCTTTACTGTAGGCATTTTCTCGAGCGAAAATGAAGTCGTCTGAAACTTTCTGTCGTACACCACACCCACCAAATAATTACCATTGTTACCCTTTTAGCAGTGGAAACGCAAGCCTGATAAAGGTGACCCGTCCTGTACTGTACCACTCAGTGGAAACGGGCCACAAGTCACCATAAATAACCATACCAGTTTTCTTTGTTTTAAAGAATACGCCCTTCCACCCCTACTCCTCCCCCTTTTCCTAGATTGGATGGCACAACGACCCAGTGGTTAGCACTGTGGCCTCACAGCATGAATGTCACTGGTTCAAGTCCTTACCCGGTCAGTCGAAGTTTCTGTGTGTTTACATGTTTTCCATGTGCTCGTGTGGGTTTCCCCCGGGGTTCCCCCAACATCCAAAGATATGCGACATAAATGTATTGACTAATCCAAATTGGCACCATAGATCTGCTCCTAGTCAGCAGTATATCTCTTCATACCAATTGCTAATTTGTCATGAGCTATAAACGAAGGGGAGTTCTCGAGATCTACCTGAGCTCAAACTTCCCTCTTGCCCTGCAAACAGGAGGGAGCCCCAGGCTCGAGGATCTTATGAGCTCAGGGCACTCCTGGGACAGCATGCCAAAAACCCTTTATAATCAATCATCAGCTAAGTGTGAACTCTTGAAATGAAGCATGTTTTCCCCAACCAATTAAAACTTTTACTTTTATTGGTTTAGCTTCTCTGAGCTCATCTCACCTTATCCTATAGGAAATGCAATCAAGCCCGTCTTGGTCTGTCGAGATGAATAAAATATATTGTTTAACTATAAAGTTTGACTGTCTTCAATAAGTTTAGAGTCTCTAAGAACAGTTACATTAACACTTGAAACCGTTTTCAAAACCATTGTTGGCTGTTTAAAAAAAAATAAAACCATGTAGAAATATTTATTTATATTTTGTTGCACATAATTAGATTTATTTATTTTTTGCATGTACACTATCTTTTCAACATCACAGGGTGTTTTAGAAGTAGATGTCTGTTTATGCATAAGCATTAAAGGGATACCCTAACCCTAACCCAAAAATGAAAATGTACTCACTATTTACTCAACTTAAAAGTTGTTCCAAACATTGTTTTTCACACAAAAGAAGTCCTTTTAAAAAGTGTTAAAAACCCAACCAAGGCTCATTCTGAAAACGTACTGCTATATAAATGTTTTGGAGAGCGCCAAATACGTCTGAGGAGGTATGTTTTTTTTGCAGTTTTTCGACTCCACCAGAGACCGCTGTGTACACTTTTTGAGATCTCAAATTCAAGATCTCGCGAGTGCCTTTCACGCCTGTTGTCGACTGACTTATTAACTGACCGATCCTCCTTCCCTAAACCCAACCAATAGTGTTTTAAAAAGCATCAATTGACCATTTTCAGAATGAGCCTATGTTGTAAAAACCTGTAACCACTGACTTTCTTAGTAGGAAAAACAAATACTATGGAAGTCTATGGTTACAGGTATCCAAAAATTTTTTAAAAACTTCTTTTGTGCAAAAAGCAATGTTTGGAACTACTTGAGGGTGCGCAAATAGTGAGTAAATTGACATTTTTGGGTGAAAATTGAAAATGTCCATTTGTAACTTAGTGGCTAATTCATAATTTGAATGATCTCATTCCTACATTTTAGTACAATTTGTTCATCTCATAATGAGGGGTTGGTTTAAGGGAGGGGTTTGGGAATATGTCTCGAATTAAAATGGTATGTTTTCATACAAATAAAAACAGAAATCGTACAAGTTAGTCACTTTTCTGACATAAAATACTTATGTTTCCTCATCAGATCAGGAAATGTTTGTGACAATTGAATGATGAGTAAACGAGGACATAATTTTCAGATTTAAGTGAACTATTCCTTTAAATTCTGTATTAGTTTCACAAAGGGAAAGACTGTTGACAACCTTATTAAAGAAATATCAATTTTGAAATATCAATATGACTTTTTTTCATACTTACAACACGCTGTTTGGAAGAGTCCTGCAATAGATTTAAAATACATCAGCTTCACAGAAGTCTGATTCAATGAGAAGGCACAGATGTGAAGAAAGCTTTTTGTGCTGAACTTAAAGGTCACCTGCATGCTGGCATGTTTATTGCCAAACATATTCCTGTGCTGAGTTACAACAGCAATTTTACTTAAATCTGTTTGTTCAATTAAGGCCATCAGTCATCTTAACGAAGAGCAAATTGTCAATAGTAGGATCGCATTTTCTCAGATCGTTAATGCTAACTACTGTATGTCTCGGTTCGACAAATAGAGGATTACATGACAATGTTGGAGGACATCCCATTCGGTTTCTCCACCAATGCTTTGGAAAATGTGTATTATTATCCCTGCAATGGAGACAGACAGATAGATGAATGGATAACATATCTCGAAACCTACTGTTGACAGTGTGATATAGAATATGGGATGTGTGTCTCACACGCATGTGATTTGGTGGAAGGTTTATTTGCAGAGCTCGAGACCTTATGGCTTTGATTTAAATTTCGTTTTCCCTTCTCAGTTCTGTTTTGGTGGAGTTGACCTTCAAAACCAGGCTAATAAAACCCAGAAGCATTCCATCTAAATATGTTAAAGTGCAGAGATTTAATTTTCTTTGATAGATTTCCTTGCGGCTTGTCTTTGTAGCCTTAAGTCTCTGCGCTCCTGGTAGACTTTAAAACAAACACGCTCTAATAAGTTTAACTTCCAGCAGAAGAAAGATGGGCTGTGAAGCTATTTTGCACCTCAGAGTGTAAACATGAGGTCTGCTTATAAATGGCATTTATGTTTTTATAGCTACAGGTTATTACTAAGTAATTGTGATCATCTTAAACCTCCAGCATAGCAATGAGCATTTTTTCCTTCTCCTTATCCCTTCGTTTTTTTATCCTCCAGACCTCTCACGTAGTCTTCGCTGAAATATATCCCTGTTTCCTTAATACACAAACTCTTGCTGAGACACCGCCTCATAAAAATCATGGTGAAAGCCATAAGTCTGCTTCACGCTATGCCACATTTCTGCTGCATTCTTGTACACAAACACTGGCGGCCAAACACATTAATCAGTGTACACAGATCCTCTTCTCAAATAAACTGAGAGAGAGACAGAGAAAGGGTTGTTGGGGCAAAAAAGAGTGACGGATGAAAGTCGTATTTCTTTTGCGGGTATCGTCTCAATAGCAGAGTTGAAAAACTGCAAAACAATTCAATAATTCAAAAGGGAAACGGGTTTGATATATTTGAGGATGCGTCTGGCGGGACCTCCAACATGTGTACCTCTCAAAGAGTAAATGATTTAGAGCTTTCTGGAAAATCTAAAACATGCAGCACCCAGATCTTGACCTCAAAACGAATATATCATTCTAATGCAGTTCATTGGTATGGGGTATTTAACTAATACGGCCACATTACATTTTTGATCAAATGTTTGGGGTCAGTAAGATATATGGGGGGAAAAACACAGTAATACAGTGCTCAGCATACAGTATATGAGTACACCCCTCACAAATCTCTCATTTAAATTAATATTTTCTATAAGATGTTTTACAATATTATATTTGTGCATTTACATTAGTCAGTACTAAAGCCAAATCTGGAGCTAATCTCACAAAATTACTTACTATAATGGTTCAAAAATTAGTAGCGCAAATTTAAATGTTATAGAAAAATATTAAATAACATTTTCAAAAAATAGCAAAAATCAAGAGAAACAAAAAATATATATTATAAAATATATATGTTGAAATGTAATTTGTAATTTTTTTGCAATATTTAGCTTGAATTTAATTGTATTATTTTTCCAATTTTTTTTTTTTTTAATTATTATTATTATTTTTTTTTATTATTTTTAGGGGGTTTTACCTTTATTTGATAGGACAGTAGAGAGTATTGACAGGAAAGAATGGGGAGCAGAGAGAGGGGAAGGATCGGCATAGGACCGCGAGGCGGAATCGAACTCGACATCAACACCCTATATCAGGTGTGCATAATTATTAGGCAACTTTCTTTCCTTAGGCAAAATGGGTCAAAAGAAGGACTTGACAGGCTCCGAAAAGTCAAAAATAGTGAGATATCTTGCAGAGGGATGCAGCACTCTTAAAATTGCCAAGTTTCTGAAGCGTGATCATCGAACAATCAAGCGTTTCATTCAAAATAGTCAACAGGGTCGCAAGAAGCGTGTGAAAAAACCAAACCAAAAACCAAGGCGCAAAATAACTGCCCATGAACGGAGAAAAGTCAAGCGTGCAGCTGCCAAGATGCCACTGGACACCAGTTTTGCCATATTTCAGAGCTGCATCATCACTGGAGTGCGCAAAAGCACAAGGTGTGCAATACTCAGAGACATGGCCAAGGTAAGAAAGGCTGAAAAACGACCACCACTGAACAAGACACACAAGCTGAAACGTCAAGACTGGGCCAAGAAATATCTCAAGACTGATTTTTCTAAGGTTTTATGGACTGATGAAATAAGAGTGAGTCGTGATGGGCCCGTGGCTGGATCGGTAAAGGGCAGAGAGCTCCAGTCCGACTCAGACGCCAGCAAGGTGGAGGTGGAGTACTGGTTTGGGCTGATATCATCAAAGAGCTTGTGGGGCCTTTTCGAGTTGAGGATGGAGTCAAGCTCAACTCCCAGTCCTACTGCCAGTTTTTGGAAGACACCTTTAAGCAGTGGTACAGGAAGAAGTCTGCATCCTTCAAGAAAACATGATTTTCATGCAGGACAATGCTCCATCACATGCGTCCAAGTACTCCACAGCGTAGCTGGCAAGAAAGGGTCTAAAAGAAGAAAAACAATTGACATGGCTTCCTTGTTCACCTGATCTGAACCCCATAGAAAACCTGTGGTCCATCATCAAATGTGAGTTTTACATGGAGGGAAAACAGTACACCTCTCTGAACAGTGTCTGGGAGGCTGTGGTTGCTGCTGCACGCAATGTTGATGGCGAACAGATCAAAACACTGACAGAATCCATGGATGGCAGGCTTTTGAGTGTCCTTGCAAAGAAAGGTGGCTATATTGGTCACTGATTTGTTTTTGTTTTGTTTTTGAATGTCAGAAATGTATATTTGTGAATGTTGAGATGTTATATTGGTTTCACTGGTGAAAATAAATAACTGAAATGGGTATATATTTGTTTTTTGTTAAGTTGCCTAATAAATATGCACAGTAATAGTCACCTGCACACACAGATATCCTCTTAAAATAGCTTAAACTAAAAACAAACTAAAAACTACTTCCAAAATATTCAGCTTTGATATTAATGAGTTTTTTGGGTTCATTGAGAACATGGTTGTTGTTCAATAATAAAATTAATCCTCAAAAATACAACTTGCCTACTAATTCTGCACTCCCTGTATATACACATACACACACACATATATATATATATATATACACATACATACATACACACATACATATATATATATATATAGTACATATTTATTTATTTATTTATTTTATATGTCACTGAAATGCTACTTTAGTAAACTATAATTTTTTTAGAAATAATAAAATAAAATAAATATACAAATATAAATAAAAATATTTATAATTTACATTTAATATATGGTTATAGTAAAATATAAAACTTATTTTAAATTGTTTTGAATTATCTCAATATTACTTTTGTTAATGTTGTATTTTTGACAAAGTAAATGTATAATTTGTAATAACAGACTAATAACAGACTTTCTTAAATAATAAATAAATCAATAAATAATAATTAACTGAAAATAAAATCTTATAGACCACAGGTATTTAAATGCATTTAATAAATTATGAAAACAAAATACAAAATTTAATATTATTATGATTATTATTATTAATAACAACTACAACAACACCAACAAGAACAACAACAACAACAACAACAACAACAACAACAATAATAATAATAATAATAATAATAATAATAATAATAATAATAATAATAATAATAATAATAATAATAATAATAATGATGATGACTTGCATGACTTAAGTATTTTAAACTGAATGTCCAATAAAGCTGCTGCTTTTCTATACAATGAAAGTGAGTGGCAACCATTCTGTAACCCTAACCCTAACCCTAAACCTAATTTATTTGCCTCACACACAGTAGTAATTTGAGTTCCAGAAGACTTGGAATACTGCAAATCATATTTATGCTTTAGTGTGCCTTTTGCTCTTTATAGAGTTTGCCAGTTTCTGTTCACCATTCATTTTCACAGTAAAAGCAACACAGAGGTATTGATTATTGTTAATGTTTTACAGAGCAAAAGCACATAACTTTGAATGACACTTTCAAATAGCATTGGCAGAAATTCACAAAAAATATCCTCTCATTTGGAAACAGATTTACATATTTATTCTCAACATTTTTATAATGTCAGTTTTATATCCCTGTCACACCCTCAAATAATGAATAAGTTGGTTTTGTTTATATTATTAGTCTTAGGCTTTGTTTATATTATGGAGCATTCACAGCTGATAAGCACTAGACTTCATGCCTCTTCTAAATTCAGATTTAAACCTTACCTTCTTTTAGCCTGTCAAATCCCTCAGTGTTCAAACCATAGTGTTGCAGTTAAAAAGCAAAGTGGCATGTAATTAAAACCGGTAGTGACAGTGCTTGCTCTGCTATAAATTATAATTAAAGACATAGACCCACACGCAATCACTTAACCAGAAAATCACTGCAGAATGAGAGCTACTGTAAACTAGCATGCCTTTGTTTCATATAGCTTGACATTTGCTGACTGCAGAACAGTTTCTCCCTGTTCTTATTCCCTACATATTCCAACCACATGTAAAAGTATCCAAATATTTATGGAGACGATCAGGTGTGCCAAAGACTTTTTTTTATAGTGTTCAGGGTCTACTTTTAGCCCATAACAAATGAAACATTGAGTATGTCAGAGCTGCTGTGGGACCGAAGGGATGGTTTTAAGGCCTGTAATTGTGATTTTGCTCAGTGACGACATTCTTTGAAAGTGCTCCAAGAGGAAGCTGCTGCTGTTTCTATCTGTTAGAGGAAGAATATATGGTCACATTATGTATAAAGCTGGACCCCTGCTTTCCTTTAAAAAACATTACACCTGGCCTGCTCTCCAGTTTCAGTCCAAGTATTTCACCTCTGTGTAACACAACACCCAACAGATGCCTGGGAAATTATAGCCAAACAAGCTCAGTGATGACTCTGATAATTGGTCTTCTGTTGCACGTACGATTTTGATTATAGGCTGACAGAAAAATATGTGGAGTTGGTGTGCAAACAAATAATTTGGTCCAAATCTGTTTTCTTTTTATATGCATTGTTGTGTGATTTGTATTATTTATGAATGATACATATATTTGGACCCTGTGATTTCCATGATTTAGAAAACCACAGATGGAGCTGCAGAATCCGATGTTAAAAATGGATTATAATGCTGAAACTGAAACATTTTGATGAATAAATCAAAAGTAGTGTCGTATAATCAAATTGTGATGTGGAGTAGAGTCTATGAATATTTAACAGCAATAAGACGATTTAAATTCTGCATGTTTTGAATGTAGATTTGAATTGATGCCATGGTTTGTTTATGTAAACATTTTCAGCATCTATTGTCACAGGACATCAACACATGAACTTCAATACTGCTTCTTTATGTGAGAACAATGCATGTCATATTATGTATTCACAGTTAGTAAAAATAGTAAAGTTTTCAGCATTGCATTTCTGTACATTTGTAGATTTCTGTATTATAATCTGTTTTTAAAATTGATTCTGCAATTCCATCTGTTTTTCTAAATCATGGAAATCGCAGAATCCAAATGTATAATGCATATTTTTACAAATTACAGAACAATACATACAATAAAAATGATTTTCATCAATGATTTGTTTACAATAGAATACAGTATAACTAACTAACTAACTAACTAACTAACTAACTAACTAACTAACTAACTAACTAACTGGGTTTCTGCATGTGTCACCAAGTTAAATTTAAGAAATTTTTAAGATCATTATGAATGAAATTTTAGACTTATACAGAGATAAATGCTAAGGATTTTTTTCAAATATCCCAGTTAGAAAAGATTTTAACTTGCCCAATCAAAAAAAATTGTTGAAATGTCGTAGTTTGTCATTTTTTTTTTGCAATATTTTGCATGAATTAATTGTATTATCTTTCCATCTATTTATTCTTTAAAATGCTGAATGTCAGTGAAATATGTTAATTTAGTAAAACTTTAGTAAAAAATCAGAAACAATAAAATTAAATATACTGTAGAAATATAAATGATAAACAGGCAACGCAGTGGCGCAGTAAGTAGAGCTGTCGCCTCACAGCAAGAAGGTTGCTGGTTCGAGCCTTGCTGGGTCAGTTGGTGTTTCTGTGTGGAGTTTGCATGTTCTCCCTGCGTTCACGTGGGTTTCCTCCGGGTGCTCCGGTTTCCCCCACAGTCCAAAAACATGCGGTACAGGTGAATTGGGTAGGCTAAATTGTCCGTAGTGTATGAGTGTGAATGAGTGTGTGTCGATGTTTCCCAGAGATGGGTTGCGGCTGGAAGGGCATCCACTGCGTGAAAACGTGCTGGATAGGTTGGCAGTTCATTCCGCTGTGGCGTCCCCGGACTGATAAAGGGACTAAGCCGAAAAGAAAATGAATGAATGAATGAAATGATAAACAAAATATTTATAATTTACTTTTAATTTAAGATTATAGTAAAACTTAAAACTTACTTTAAATTGTTTTGAATATTTCAATATTACTGTTGTTAATTATTATTGTATATTATATATATTATACAAAATTTATTAATTTGAATATTTAATTAATTGATTAAATGTAATTAATTTGATATATCCATTTCACAAACCCTATAATCCTTACTAACAATACATACAATAAAACTGATTTTCATCAATGATTTGTTTACAACAGAATACAGTATAATTGACCAACCAACCAACCAACCAACCAACCAACCAACCAACCAACCAACCAACTAACTAACTAACTAACTAACTAACTAACTAACTAACTAACTAACTAACTAACTAACTAACTAACTAACTAACTAACTAACTAACTAACTAACTAACTAACTAACGGGGGTTCACCAAGTTAAATTTAAGACTTTAAGACCCAGTTTCACAAACAGGGGTTATTTAAGCCACATTTTTAAAAACAGCCTTAGAAAAATACATTACTAGTGTGCACCTGTAGACAAAAAATGACACTGACATATTTTAAGACATCTCACTGCAAGTTATTTTCAGTTGAGACAGCTCAAACATGCTATACACGAACAAAGAAAAATTAGGTCCCGTTAAAAAAAAGATTTAAAATCTACAACAACATTTCTGTAGATCTAAAATGTAACTTTTGAGATTTTAAGACATTTTGAGATGTTTTAGGACCCCACGCATACCCTGAACTAATTAAATAAATTAAATTAGTAAAAGTAATTAAATAATCATAATCAATTAAATAATAATTAAATGTGATTTTTAAAAATAAATGCCACAGTTTTTCCTCCATATTTTAATTTTAGTTAAAATAAAAAAATGACTAAAATTTAAGAAAAAAGTCATCCTAATTTAACAAAGCCATGGTAATATATTATTTTTTGATTTGATTATGTGTCAGGATTACAATTTAAACAGGAAATTTTAATAAGTTTTTAAAAATGTTTTGGAAAATTTATACAGCTATTTATATGGCCTAATATACAGTGCATTCGAAAAGTATTCATAGCGCTTCACTTTTTTCACATTTTTTATGTTACAGCCTTATTCCAAAATGGATTAAATTAATTTTATTTCCTCAAAATTCTACAAACAACACCCCATAATGACAATGTGAAAAAAGATTTTTTTGAAATTGTTGCAAATTATTAAAAATAAAAAACCTGAAAAATCCCATGTACATAAGTATTCACAGCCTTTGCTCAATACTTTGTTGATGCACCTTTGGCAGCGATTACAGCCTCAATTCTTTTTGAATATGATGCCACAAGCTTGGCACACCTGTCTTTGGGAATTTGCTTATTCCTCTTGGCAGTACCTCTCAAGCTTTATCAGGTTGGATGGGAAGCAACGGTGTACAGCCATTTTCAGATCTCTCCAGAGATGTTCAATAGGATTTAGTTTTGGGCTCTGGCTGGGCCACTCAAGGACATTCACAGAGTTGTTGTGAAGCCACTCTATTGATATTTTTGTGGTGTGCTTTGGGTCATTGTCCTGCTGGAAGATGAACCGACACCCCAGTCTGAGGTCAAGAGCACTCTGAAGCAGGTTTTCATTCAGGATGTCTCTGTACATTGCTGCATTCATCTTGCCCTCTATCCTGACTAGTCTTCCAGTTCCTGCTGCTGAAAAACATCCCCACAGCATGATGCTGCCACCACCATGCTTCTCTGTAGGGATGGTATTAGCCTGGTGATGAGCGATGCCTGGTTTTCTCCAAACGTAATGTCTGGCATTCACTCCAAAGAGTTCAATTTTAGTCTCATCAGACCAGAGAATTTAGTGTCTTACGAACTGAGAGTCCTTCAGATGTCTTTTGGCAAATTCCAGGCGGGGAGTGGCTTCTGACTAAGGCCCTTCTCCCCTGATCACTCAGCTTAGATGGCCGGCCAGCTCTAGGAAGAGTTCTGGTGGTTCCATAAATCTTCCGTTTACAAGATGATGGAGGCCACTGTGCTCATTAAAACTTTCAGAGAAGCAGAAATTTTTCTGTAACCTTCTCCAGCCTTGTGCCTCAAGACAATCCTGCCTCAGAGGTCTACAGACAATTCCTTTGTCTTCATGCTTGGTTTGTGCTTTGACATGCACTGTCAACCCTGGGACCCTTATATAGACAGGTGTATGCCTTTTCAAATCATGTCCAATCAACTGAATTTACCACCGGTGAACTCCAATTAAGCTGCTGAAACATCTCAAGAATGATCAGTTGAAACAGAATGTACCTGACCTCAATTTAGAGCTTCACGGCAAAGGCTGTGAATACTTATGTACATGCGATTTTTCAGGTTTTTTATTTTAAATAAATTTGCAACAATTGAAAAAAATATTTTTTCACATTGTCATTATGGGGTATTGTGTGTAGAATCTTGAGGAAATAAATGAATTTAATCCATTTTGGAATAAGGCTGTAACATTAAAAAATGTGGAAAAAGTGAAGCGCTATGAATACTTTCCGGATGCACTGTATATTTCTGATATGCTTACATTTTATTCATTTGACCATATCCCTGCATTTTCATATATTTTTCTAATGTTCAACTGTAAGTTAAGCACTGAACATTTTTGGCAGTGCAAAACTAAAAAGGTGTAAATTAAATAATGCATTAATTTCCATTTGTACACTTATTCCACTTTTCGAATCAAGATGGAAATTTATGAAAAGGACACATAAAACATCACTCCTACGACCATGTAGTTTGGCGCTTTAAGTTCTGGACTATGTTGACTTTGGCTCTACATGCCTGTCAGTAGCTATATATCACAATTCCTGGAAAACAGATTGATTTGCAGTGCTACTGTAAGAAAAGCTCTGAAATAAAAATGGCATGTTCATTAAAATCTACCTGTGAGAGCTGGCGGTTATAAGCACGGTCTAGTCTTATTAAGTTTGTGTAAGTTCCAGACAATGTCCAGCAGAGAAGTGTCTCATTACCTCCCTGAGTCGATTTTTGGGAGTCTCTGAAGCCACACCCAGGCTGGCCATTGGCTCAGGGCTGCAATGAGGACATTTAAAGTGTTTGAAGGCAGAGAGCTGGAGGACTCGGGACATTGCTGGTCAGGAGGGCCCTGAATGCCCAGTCTGAGCTTGTAAACAGGTGCTTGCAGTAATAGACGTCAGGCAGTGAGCAGGAAAATTACTGTGGCAGGGAATATTCTGGGGTAAGGCATCTGCAGATTCATTATAGCCTGTGCATGAGCCTTTTCACTTTTTACAGCCTTAAAAGTTGTTTAAATCAGTTTGAGTTACATTATAATGTTTGTAAAGGTAAATACTTTTATTTCATGAATAATTTTTCCTGTGTTGTTTTTCCTAAAATTTGCCAATATGCATTTTTAATTTGCTATAAAAGGCAATGTCAAACACCTTTTGTGAATGAAGTAGATTTATTTAAGTGACAATAATTGTTTAATTTTTAAATCAATTTAATGTAATTTACTGTTAAGAGTCAGATCAGGTAACTATAGTGCACTAATATGCTGCAAATCAAAATCAAAAAGTTTATTCAAGCTGGAACTAAAAGTTTAAATGTGTAAAAAGCATTGAGAGTGATTTAGATGTGTTATTTGGTGCAGTCTCTGATTTGAAAGGAAAATCAACTCTAAGTTAATTTATTAAACTTTACGTGAATATATTAAAATGACTTGATTTATATATCTTGCACACCAATGGGTGTCCCAAGCTTGACAATATCCCTTTGCCTGCCCGCTTTTCCAAATGGTTGACCATTTTTTACTGTTTTTACTTTCTTTAAATGACTGCTTTAAAGCACTACTACTTGTATTTGGTTTTATTGTAAAAAAAAAATAAAATAAATAAATACAAGAAAACATGTTAAATGAAAATCTGAAATATTTTATGGCATACTTCAAAAAAAAAAATTAAGATGATTTACTATTCAAAAATGTTTTATTTTGATTATGTCTTTAATTAAATTGGTCTTACACTTCTTATTTTCAGAATTTTCATAGAATATGTATTAATTCCAGTACTTTTACCATCAACCGACATATCAACCATTTGGTAGAGGTTGATATTTTAGAAATTAGGGGATGTGTTGACAAAAAATGCATTGTGTGTGTTAACTAGCGACATTAGAGTCCATCCAGTTTTTTTTCTTGGTGGGGTAAAGACATGGACAATGCATTATTCTGGGCAGCATGATTTATAAATTAAAGCATTTTTTGTTCATAGTGGTAAAAAATAAATAAATAAATATATAAAATAATATATATAATATATATAATAAATAATAATTTTATATTACTGTATGTCTGCTTATGAATTTCCTCTAGCAAAATAGCACATTAAGATAATATTATATATACACACACAGTCTACAGTGTTCAGCATATATAAGTACACCCCTCACAAATCTATCTTGTAAATTCAAATTTTTAATAGGAAGCTTTACAATGTTATATTTGTGAATATACATTAGATTAGTCAGTACTGAAGCCAAATCTGGAGGTTATCTAACAAAATAACTTACGATAATGGTACAAAAAATAGTACACCCAAATGTATATGTTATAGAAAAATATTAAATACAAATTTAAAAAAGAGGAAAAATCAAGAAAACCAAAAAAATGGAAAAATTTTGTTAAAACAATCTTTTGCAACATTTTGCTTGAATTTAATTGTATTATTTTTCAATTTCTCAATATGTTTGGTGACTAAAATATTATTTTAATAAATATATCTGTTTAATTAATCTGTTTTGTTTAAATGCACCAAAATACATTGCCTTTATTCACTGAGAAATGGATCAAAATATTCATTATCAAAATGGGGTGTACTCAATTATGCTGAGCACTGTATATTGATTTGGATGGTTATAAAAAACATTAAATCTGCTGTATAATCTGTAATATGAGTGGAAAATGAGCTTGTCATTTCTCTGTCTCTCTCTATTTCTTACTCATCCCTTCTCCATGCTTTTTTTCCTCAAGCCATATGCATACTACTTAACCTGCGTGGACCCTGCTTTCATATAAGATCTAAGCTTCATCCTCGTCGCCTGTCAGATTAGCAGCAAAGGCTACTGTTTTGGCTTCAGGTACTATCAGAAGCCCAGATCAGATGAACAGCAGATGTTGCATTCATTCCACTGGAGGTTTACTATTTGCTGCCTGCACATTGCACATTACTAAAAGAGTTGATTTTCAGCATCTGAAAGATCCTCTAAGGCTGCTGTGGTTTCTTTCCCCAGTGGTACATATTGTGAAGAGGAAATGAGTCTCTACCTAGACTTAAGCTTAATTGCTTTCAGCTCTCATCAGCTGAAAAGCGGAGGGGAAAATCACTAGTCCTGCATGTTTGCGGCTCACAGACTGCACTCCTCACCTCTGTTCCTCTTCTCTACGTGCATCGGTAAACCCCGAATCTCCTTCCTAATGGTGCAGCCGGGGCTCCGCTTCAGATGCGGAGGAACAGACTGTCTTTGTCTTCTTTTTAATGTGTCTCAGGAGAGGTGAAGGCACAGACTAGCTTTCTGTTTTCAACCTCACTCAATTTATTCCCCTCTCAGAATGTGATTTATACTGTTCACAGTCTGTTTGTAAGCCTTATTGCTTGTAGGTCTTTGCCCTGTAGTTCCTAAAAGCCATGAATGAGTCCCAGTCACAGTGCTGAAAGCTTGTATTTTGAAATCCAAAAAAAAAACAAACAAAAAAAAAGGCACTTAGCCGCCTGCACCTTCTCTGTCTCATACCCTTTCTATCCTTTCTAGTACTTCATGCTGCAGGGATTTCAATAGGCACAGCTTGCTGAAATCAAATGCTTACTGGGTGTGGAGGACAATATTCAAACATCACTATGTCCAAATTGCAGTCATCTTGTAAAACTAAAAGGTATTCTTAGATGATCTACCATACCAAAATAAAAAATAAAAAAATAAATAATTAAATAAATACATAAGATAAAAGTACATCTGAATAAATAATTATTAAATAAATAAATATATATTTTTAAATTTGTTAAAATATTGAAATGTTGATAAACACAGTTTAAAGTTGGGATAAAAATTACATTTTTATTATTATAATATATATTTTATATATTCTTAAAATTTTAAAAATGTGATCCATCCTTCCATCCATCCACACTGTAAAACCCAAAAAGTTAAGCTAACTCAAACCATTTGAGGAAACCGATTGCAACAAATCCTTTAAGTTCAAAAACTAATCCTAATGAGTACTGTGAAATTAATTCATTAGAGTAAATGAAGCATTTTGATCACAGTTAAACCAAAAAAAATAAAGAGAACTCAAACCAACCGAGTACTGTAAAACCTAATAAGTTAAGGCAACTCAAACCGTTTGAGGAAACTGATTGCTACAAACCATTTGAGTTAAAAAACTAATCTATATGAATACTGTGAACTTACTCCATTTAAGTTGGATATTCAGATCTGTCATTTTAGACAACAACCATCTCTGGTCTATTTTATATTGAGATTTCAATTTTAATCATTTATATGAGGATATTTTGCAGGAAATAATAATTATAATATTATTCAGAAAAGTGAACAGGTGCTTTTTATTAGGGATGCATATAACCGATAACGATAACTCTTTAAATTTAGAGGCCGATAACTAATATATATATGCCGATAAATATACAGTTGAGGTCAGAATTATTAGCCCCCTTTGAATTTTTTTTTCTTTTTTAAATATTTCCCACATGATGTTTAACAGAGCAAGGACAGTTTCACAGTATGTTTGATAATATTTTTTCTTCTAGAGAAAGTCTTATTTGTTTAATTTCGGCTAGAATAAAAGCAGTTTATAATTTTTCAAAAACCATTTTATGGTCATTATTATTAGCCAGCTTAAGCTACGTATATTTTTTCGATAGTCTACAGAACATACCATCGTTATACAATAACTTGCCTAATTACCCTAACCTGCCTAGTTAACCTAATTAACCTAATAAGGCTTTAAATGTCTCTTTAAGCTGTATAGAAGTGTCTTGAAAAATATCTAGTCAAATATTATTTACTGTCATCATGGCAAAGATAAAATAAATCAGTTATTAGAAATGAGTTCTTAAAACTATTATGTTTAGAAATGTGTTGAAAAAATTCTTCTCTCCGTTAAACAGAAATTGGGGGGTGAGGGTGGGGAAGGGTTAAATAAAAAGGGGGGCTAATAATTCAGAGGGGCTAATAATTCTGACTTCAACAGTAAATATTTTGAATATATATATATTTTTGTACAGTGAACAACTGATTTTATTTTAAAAACTTCATAAAAGTTTGAATTGATCTTATGAACTGAATAGCCTACTCAAAGCAAAAAAGCAATAATTTCAAAAATGCAAGGTGATTATATAGACCTATTCTCGATTTCACATAAATCAGCATGCCAAAAAATAAATTTATTTTCTTCGCATAGCAAATTAACAAGCAACTTGACTGTTGCATAAAAATAATAGGTTAATAACAAAACGGGATTTCATTAACAAACAAGTTAAATAAATATATTTTAAATAAAATAAAAACGAAAATGAAAGAACTAAAAACTCAAACCAGCTCAAATGTTCTCGAATAAAAACTGTTACAGTAATGTACAGTTGTTAGTCATTTGACGCTTTTATTACCGCACTCCCACAAGATGCTCTCGTGCTTACAAGGCAGGCAGTTCTGTACAATTACAAATTTTATTGGCTTAAAGATATCGGCCTAATTTTGATATCGGGCCGATAATGATAACATTAAAAATGACATTTTTCTGCCGATATCGATATGGCCACCGATGTATTGTGCATCTGTACTTTTTATAAATGTGCACATAATGTAATTTATTAATTTGTATAAGCTGAAGTTTTTGCATTGTATTGCATTTGACGAGAATTATGAGATTAAAACAAGATAATTTAAGTTGCAATATCTTTCACAAGCAATTCTGTTTTTTTTTTTTGTCATGCATTTGACATGTACATGCCAAATGTGGTTAAGCCAGACTTTGTGGATTTTAAATATACAATTTTATCAAAGAGTATCTGCTTTGTTGCATGTACAATATATTTGTCCATTCTGGTTCAAACAACACCTCAGTAGTGGTAGAAAAAAAAAGTTGGCAGGTTTTTCCAGCGCCTTCTCCAAGATAAATAAAAGAGCAAAAAAGAACGGTGAACATGAAATAAAAGCCTCTGACAGAAAGCAATAAACGAGACCCTCAAAGGGCCTTGCAGCTCCAGCATGTGTGTGGTGTCTGGGTCTGTGATGTGGGCTACAGCAGGACGGTTGGTGGACCTCACCACTCAATGCCTCAATACTACACCATCCAGTCTAATTAGCATCAGGGAGCCTGTGAGGTCATAGAGAAATGTTCTTGATTGTTCTAAAGGAACCCCCAGTATTAACACTTGTATGTTTTAATGTACGCTAGATATGTTTTAAATATGTTATTTAGATATATTTTACTGAAATATGTAGTTTTCATTAAAAAACATAAAAAAAACATTCATTTTGGACTATGGGGGTGCCATTATTCACAGTGCAAGATGTCAATGGTTGTACTCTGTGATCTACTGGTGCTGACTGTTTCAGATTTTTACAGCAATTAAGCCTATATAATGCCACATTGTATGGCTTTCGGTTGTAATTTTTCAGACTTTTTGGAAATACGAGCCTCCGTCTATGATTTAGCTAAATGTATAAATATTGCTCCAGGTACATTTCTTTGCAAGTTTCAGATGACAAATCCACTAGAAGGTGCTGTCTGCAGTTGTGCGAATCTGAAATACAGCTATGTTTTGTTTTGCTTCAGATAAACACCCTTGAGTAGGCGGGGCTTGTTATTCAGATCACCTAGACAAACCACTGACCTAAACCCTTTCATAAACCCAACCAATAGTGTTTTTAAAAACAAATGTAAAAGAAAAGTGCATGCAGTCACATAGTTTTACCTTGATTTTACATCAGTTATGCTTTTGTGGAACCGTGCTTCATAGGACTTAAAACAAGTTGCATCACAAGTACAACACTATAGGCCCTATCATACATCCGGCGCAATAAGCGTAAGACGTTCTTGGCGTGATTTGTTGCTATTTTCAGACTAGCACAACCCTAATTTTCATGTTTTGCGCCACGTTGTTTAAATAGCAAATTCAGTTGCGCCACTTTGTGGACTCATGGGTGTTCAGGTCTGAAAAGGAGATGTGTTAAGGTGCATTGTTGAGCGTTGCTATTTTGAGGAACTGAAATAGACTGCGTCACTGACCGATTGAAAGTCCAGCACAGAGCGCGTTAGTTATGTGCCTAGGCAGGTCCAAATGCTTAGACATTGCTTAACACACATAGTATGTACAGCAATACGCAAATATCTTTACATATGAAGAAAATTAAAGGATTAAAATATTACAAAAATGATTGTTTTCTACATAAATATAAAAACCCCTGCCTCCATGACTTCTTCATGTCGGGGGGCTTTTTTCAGTTTATTGATGGCAATTTGCATAATGCTATTATTATTATTAGTATTATTTATTAAATTCATTCATTCATTCATTTTCTTTTTGGCTTAGTCCCTTTATTAATCAGGGTCGCCACAGCGGAATGAACCGCTAATTTATGCAGCATATGTTTTATGCAGCGGATGCCCTTCCAGCTGCAACCCATCACTGAGAAACACCCATTCTTTCTCATTCACACTCATACACTACGGACAATATAGCTTACCCAATTAACCTATACCGCATGTCTTTGGACTTGTGGGGGAAACCGGAGCACCCAGAGAAAACCCACGCATACAGAAATGCCAACCAAATGCCACCCAGCCGAGGCTTGAACCAGCGACCTTCTTGTTGTAAGGCGAGAGCGCTACCAACTGCGGCACCGAGTCTGCCTATTTATTATATGCATATTTATTTCCACCGTTTTCTTATCCATGAAAGTAAAGAAGTAAAGAGCAAGAGTAAATTAAAGAGAAAGTAAAGAGGCCGAATGGAGGAGGCTCGTTCTTTATCCCCGCGCAGATGGTCTGTTTAACTGTTTTCTCGCTAGTAAAGCATTCAGTTTTTCCACTTATAAAGTCCTCCATGTAAATAGCAAATGTGCCATGGCGTGACGTAACTGACTCTTAAAAGGAATGGGAGATGAGACTCTGATTGGTTTAATGCACGTTACGCTCAAAACACACCCATAACTCATTAAGAGAAGAAGCACAACCCTGTTAGACCATGCGCCGGGGTGCAGAACGTTTTTTCCATCCTTAAAATTGCAAAAGTGGATTCAGATATGCCCATAATGCTTTTGTGCCTTTGCGCCTAAATCGTTAAAATAGAGCCCTCTATATTTGAGTCTTGATTATAATTTGAAATTGTATTTTCGTTGGTTTATAAGGTTATAATATCTGGCAAACCTACCGACTACCAATAAAAGCTAGCCTTTGGGCTAATTTGGGTACATTTACATTTTTGAAGATTGTTGATTAATGTAAACTGTCCTGTCATTGTGAAAATAAATAAATTGAACACATTATACAAATCAAATAGCAGCAAGGGAAGCAATTAACTGTAAGTTTTCACTATTTGTCAGGTGTCTATGTAAATAAGTTTCAACTTTTTTGGCGAGCAGTAAATACTTTATGAAGCTTTTTTCATCCACAGGCATGTTCCTATTTGTTGGTGCTCTTCTTAGAGCTAAGAAACAGTAAAGAACATCCTTCGCTTTTTTGCCATTCAGCTAAAAATTACAACTAGTTTATTCCTCATAATTTAGATTGAGTATTTTATTTTCTGATTTGCATTAGCAGTAGCTACCATCTGATGCCATGCACTGTGCACCTAAAATAATGGCACCAATTTTGTTATTGGCTCAATGCCTAAGTGTTTAAATATAACCCACCATGTGAGTTGAATTTCCTCATTTTGGTGTATCAATTCAAATAGAAAACACACAGAGAGATATTTGGATCCAGTATGCAGCCTCTATTGAATCACAGATGTAAATGGCTTTAAATTGGCATTCTAGACCTGCACTATTCCCCAAAATAATCACAAATTGCTTAAGTAAACAATTTCATATGAACTGAGCTGCTGATTTGTTATGCGGTTACTGTTACTGTTTTACTCCGTGTAGTCATTCTGCTTGTTATATTGATGCAATTTTTGAAGTGGTTCTTTCTTTAAGTAGTGAGGCTAAGTATATTTAAAAATTTAGCAATATAAATCTGGGTTTCATTGGCAAGAATGCATTGACTGGATGTTTTGGATTTAGCAAATGATTCATCTTGCTTTAATAGTTATTATTTGGCAACTCGGGAGCAAAGAATGGCCGTTAGTCAGTCTCAGATTTAGTCTACTCAGACTAATGCGAAGGAATGGATCTCTCCACATCTGCAAAAGAGAATCTGTCAAAAACAACAGCCTCCAGCAATGTTTTCTGCTCGGTTGGTTGATCCGTGTGGCATGAGCTCCAGATTTTTCTCTGCTTCTGTTCACATTTCTATCTTGCTCCTGAGGGAGTCCTCTGTCTTCTCATTTCAGCATTTCTGCCATTCCACATCTGCTTCTGAACTTTGATGTGTGTTGTTCTGTGTTTATATTTAAGCGCCACATTTACAAAGATTGCCTTAAAGTTTCAAAAGAAAAGTGTGGAATGAATAAATGATGCAATAATGTACTGAATGTTTAAGCTATTGATTTTATTATCAGAGCCTGTGATTGATCAAAGAAAAACAGAAATAAATCAAATCAAACCTATAAAGGAAAAGTGACTTGCAGAGGTTTGTCTGCTGTTTTCTTAGGTTATGCAATGTCTGTGGAACTATTTGTCTGTAAAAGTAAAAGTAGATGACTGTCATTTTAGGTCCTTTAGGCTCACAGGGGCCCTCGGCTTTGCATTATGTAATAAGATGTATGAGTGTCTTATATTCTGAGGGTTCATTTTAACTGATGTGTTTATTAGGATTTATTCATTTGTCTTTTTAATCATTTAAAATATAATACTAGTTATGAACTTTTATACTATTCTTTTGTATATTTTAATAAGCACAGATCAGAATAAGTATTACTTTTAAATAAATATTATATATGACAATTTTAATGTTACATAAAGATATTAATGTCACCCCTATTGATATTTTATTTAACATTAGAAGGTTGCTGGTTCGAGCCCGGCTGGGTCAGTTGGCATTTCTGTGTGGAGTTTGCATGATCTCCCCATGTTGACATAGGTTTCTCCTCTGGCTGCTCCGGTTTCCACTGTGTAAAACATATGCTGGATAAGTTGTTAGGTCGTTCTTTTTGGCTTATAGTCTCTTTATTCAGCAGGGGTCGGTGACCCCTGCTGAATAAAGAGATTATAAGCCAAAAGAAAACCAATGAACGAATGATTTAATATTAGATAATTTAGGGCAGCATGGTGGCTCAGTGGTTAGCACAGCAAGAAGGTCGCTGATTCGAGTCCTGACTGGGTCAGTTGGCATTTCTGTGTGCATGTTCTTGCCATGTTCACATGGGTTTCCTCCGGGTGCTCCGGTTTCCCCCATAGTCCAAAGAAATGGGCTATAGGTGAATTGATTAAACAAAATTTGCCGAAGTGTATGAGTGTGTGTGTGAATGTAAGAGTGTATGGGTGTTTCCCAGTTCTGGGTTGTGGCTGGAAGGACATCCGCTGCGTAAAAAACATATGCTGGAATAGTTGGCGGTTCATTCCACTGTGGCAACCCCTGATTAATAAGGGACTAAGGAAAACGAAGGAAAATTAGACAATTTACTATAGAATATATATATCTTTTAATATTTAAACAATTGTAATACATTTTATAGTATAAGTTCTAACAGATTTAGTTATATGCATTATGCATTTACTGAAGTATAAGTTTCATTAACAGAAATAATAAATATATATTTATTATCTTGGGATGTACGATATTGGAAAAATCTGATATTGCGATATTTAATTTTTCTGCGATAAATATTGTAATATGAATACAGTTTCACAATATAGTTCGAATAGCTTAATTTAATGGTTTTCTGGGGAGTCTAACAGTATTCAGGTATAGAATTTGAATAATCATAATGCAAAAAATGCCTTTATTACTTTGCTTTGTGTAGTTTCTAGTCCAAACATCAAAAAATTCTTAGAGCAAGTAAAATAGTGTTTTTCTTTCACCGTCAGAAGAAATGAGTGAAAATTAAGAGTTTTTCCTTAAAACAAGCAACATTATCTGCCAGTTAAGTAAGTGAAATAATCTTGATTTCTCTTTAAAATGTAGATATTTGGAATAGAAACAAGACAAAAATTCTAAGTGAGAAAAATGTTTTTTGCATAAATCATATAAATTTGCTATAAATACAGTAATTAAATACAATTCTGTAGCTCCTGGTCAACTATAATTCAGACTCAACATTGCATATCTTTGCGATGTGACTATTATAGATGCGAACATTGCAATATTAATGCTAAAACTATATATTGCGCAGCCCTAATTTGCACGTTAAGATCAGAAAATCACTGTTAATGAATTACATTCAGTTAGATGTGCCCTGGCCACATTTTATTTTATTTTATTTTATTTTATTTTTAAAGCAAACACATCCCAGCTGGCTCTCCAAATGTTCATTTTCTCTTTTATAGAACATACTGCTTTTTATGTATTAAAAGCTCTGAATGACATAATTGTCACAGAGATTACATCATTTAGTTAGAAGGATTTTCTGCTCCCAGAAGCCCTTGTGGTTGTGCATGTGCAATTAATGGTTTGGATGGAATCTGCTTGGCAAACATATGGTTTGCCCAGGTCCTGCTGTAGGATCAGACATCTCTAACTCTGGCCTTGTAAAACAGATTTCGCTCCATTAAATATAATGCGATGTCTTTCGCATTGATTTTTCGTGTGGGCAGCATGCAAATCAAGCTACTTACTGGAAGGTGAAACCGCAGACCATAAGGAAAGTTTGATATTTTGAGAAAGAAACGCTTGTAAATTCAACCACACGATCATCGTAAGATTCTCCAAGGGTTCATGTCTTTCTGCTTTCTTTCAGAAGCCATGGCTGTTAGATTAAACCGGCTGAAAAGAGGCCTTTTTCTTCTGGGGACGCTCTTTATGGTGTCCCATATTGTGCTCTCAGAGGAGGCGGTGAATGCAGAGAAAGAAGTCACTTTCAGCCACGTCTACAGGATTGACTCCGGTTGTAAGCAGGGTTCTCAAGTAGGTCAACTTTCCCAGGACCAGGCCTCAGAAGGACAGTTAGTCACAGTGAACGGAGAAAATGACATTGTCTTCAAGCACAGCATACGCCTCCAGCCGGCTGGTTGTGGATGTGCAGATTCGGAGGATTTCAAAGCTCTGCTGTACCGTGTAAATGGCCTGGAGGAGGAAGTCAACTACTTAAAGAGCCAGTGTGCTCAGGGTTGCTGCAAAGGAGGGTCAGGTAGTAGTCCAAACATGGAGATCGCACCTTGTCTTTGAGAAACTAAAGCTTAAATCTGGTAAAACGGGCCATGTACAGTGCATCCGGAAAGTATTCATAGTGCTTCACGTTGTCCACATTTTTTTATGTTACAGCCTTATTCCAAAATGGATTAAATTCATTTATTTCCTCAAGATTCTACACACAATAACCCATAATGACAATGTGAAAAATGATTTTTTGAAATTGTTGCAAATTTATTAAAAATAATAAACCTGAAAAATCCCATGTACATAAGTATTCACAGCCTTTGCCATGAAGCTCTAAATTGTGCTCAGGTGCATTCTGTTTCAACTGATCATTCTTGAGATGTTTCAGCAGCTTAACTGGAGTTCACCTGGGGTAAATTTAGTTGATTGGACATGTTTTGAAAAGGCATACATCTGTCTTTATAAGGGTCCCAGGGTTGACAGTGCATGTCAAAGAACAAGCCAAGCATGAAGACAAAGGAATTGTCTGTAGACCTCAGAGACAGGATTGTCTCGAGGCACAAGGCTGGAGAAGGTTACAAAAAAAAACTTCTGCTGCTCTGAAAGTTTCAATGAGCACAGTGGCCTCCATCATCGTAAGTGGAAGTATTTGGAACCACCAGAACTCTTCCTAGAGTTGGCCGGCCATCTAAGCTGAGTGATTGGGCAGAAGGGCCTTAGTCAGGGAGGTGATCAATAACCCAATGATCACTCTGTCTAAGCTCCAGCATTCTTCTGTGGAGAGAGGAGAACCTTACAGAAGGACAACCATCTGTGCAGCAATCCACCAATCAGGCCTGTATGGTAGAGTGGCCAGACGGAAGCCACTCTCCGCCTGGAATTTGCCAAAAGGCATCTGAAGGACTCTCAGACCATAAGAGACAAAATTCTCTGGTCTGATGAGACTAAAATTGAACTCTTTGAAGTAAATGCCAGGCCATACGCTTAGAAAAAAACAGGCATCGCTCATCACCAGGCTAATACCATCCATACAGTGAAGCAAGGTGGTGGCAGCATCATGCTGTAGGGATGTTTTTCAGCAGCAGGAACTGGAAGACTAGTCAGGATAGAGGGAAAGATGAATGCAGCAATGTACAGAGACATCCTAAATGAAAACCTGCTTCAGAGAGCTTTTGACCTCAGACTGGGGTGACGGTTCATCTTCCAGCAGGACAATGACCAAAAGCACACCACCAAAATATCAAGTGGCTTCACAACAACTCTGTGAATGTCCTTGAGTGGCCCAGCCAAAGCCCAGACCTAAATCCCATTGAACATCTCTGGAGAGATCTAAAAATGGCTGTACACCGTCGCTTCCCATCCAACCTGATAAAGCTTGAGAGGTACTGCAAAGAGGAATAGGCAAAAATTCCCAAAGACAGGTGTGCCAAGCTTGTGGCATCATATTCAAAAAGACTTTTTTCACATTGTCATTATGGGGTATTGTGTGTAGAATTTTTAGGTAATAAATGAATTTAATTCATTTTGGAATAAGGCTGTAACATAAAAAAAAATGTGGTAAAAATGGAGCGCTATGAATACTTTCCGGATGCACTGTAAACCCAAATATGCCCCAAATTTGGTATAGTCAAGTCAGGTTTTGGACTAAATCTATAACTGGCATCATAACCACCTGCTTGACATTTTGTCTATAGGTTATTATTAAAACAAAAACAAAAAACTCACAATTTGATTAGAGCAAGGTTCTTAATAGTTTTGCATTTTTAATAGAGTTTTTATTTTGACACAATTTGTAAGTTTGCTGTAAATTTCTGTTTAGTTTAAGTTTATTTCATTAATGGTTTTGTTAGTTTTAGTTAGCTTTTTTTTGTTTGCTCAAGGATTCAGATGGCAGCAGTACTTATTTAAATAAACCACACAAACAAAGCTTCTGCACCATGATTCATTTAACAGAAACAAAACTCCCAAGAGTGAATATTGAGTACTTGCTAAACAGACTAAATTGAAGTGGTAAACCTGGCCCAATATTTGAACTAGGCATGTTTAACATTCATTAATTTTCCTTCAGCTTAGTCCCTTATTTATCAGGTGTCGCCACCGTGGAATGGACCACCAACTATTCCGGAATATGTTTTTTACATAGCGGATGCCCTTCCAGCTGCAATCCAGCACTTGGAAACACCCACACACACACACACACTCATACACTACGGTCAACTTTGTTTACCCAGTTCAGCTATATCGCATGTCTGTGGACTGTGGGGGAAACCGGAGCACCCGGAGGAAACCCACGCGAACACGGGGAGAACATGCAAACTCCACACAGAAATGTCAACTAGGCCAGCCGTGACTCAAACCAGCGACCTTCTTGCTGTGAGGTGACAGAGCTAACCACTGAACCATGGTGCTGCCTAGCTACATACATGATCTTTAATATGAAGAAGTTTGTCTGAATTTTTCATAATGTTTACTTTTGTTTGATTAAAGGCTGATTTATACTTCTGCGTCAAGCGCACGCGTATGCTACGGCGCAGCCTACGTGTGGACACATAGCCCCTCGCCGTGGCCGTCAGTGACATTGACGCGCACCTCTCAAAAAATGTAACACGCACGCGTAGCGCAAGCTCTGTGATTGGTCGGCTTGGTAGCGCTGACGAGTGTGGGCGGAGGTCAGAGCTGCTCGGGCCCGATGCAGCGAGTGTTTACAAGTGTGGAGTCACGTGAAGGAGCTGCGGATGGAGACTGTTGTTTTGTGTTTACCTTATGATTGAAGTTGTTGCACGTCCGCCGGTTCCAGCCTCAAAATGAGCGAATTGAGCCACTTGTACATTAAGGAAGTGTTCATAAAAAAACAAAACACCAGCGAAGAAACTCGACACAAAGAAACATTAACACCTACTGCCAGCTAGCGTTTCGAAAGTGTATTGCAGAGAAACGGAAACAGCGTGCAAAAGTTTGAATGCACGGCTACGCACGAGGCTTGCGCCGTGGGTCACGCCGATCACTTGACGCAGAAGTATAAACCAGGCTTGAGTTGCATTTGTGTGGTTTTTGTTTTTGTCTGTTCAATCTATTTGCACAAGATTTAATGTAAGCAAATATTAAAACTTTGCTTTAGTTAAACTAGAATGACTAAAACTAAAAATGAAACTAAATATATAAATAAAAGGTTGTTTATATATTTAGTTTTAGTAATTCTAGGATTAGGGTGGTGTCAAGAGCACAATTTTACCAAAGAAATTGGTCCCAGTTTTCTTCTTAGAGTAGAAGTGAAAGGATTACTTTAACATCAAACTTTTTTCAGCCTTTTTTTTGCAGTTAAGTAGATTTCCCTTTCTGTCGAGATTGGACAAAGTGGACCACTTCAACTCTGTTTAGAGAATGTACTCACACTATTCACTCTTGACAGAAGCGTTGGTTGTGTGGTTTATTTGAATAAGTAATGCTGCCATCTGAACCCTTGAGTGCACCAATTAAACTCTGGTGAGGCTCAACTGAATTATAAACACAACATTGGCCAAAGACGTCTAAACAAACCAAAAACAAAGCATGATGCCACAAGATGTGATTATATACAATATAGAATGCTCAAGTTGTGATGTTGTCACCCATAACAGTTCAATACAAATCCTGACGCAGTTTTGACAAATTTGAAAAGTTTAAATTTATTTCTATGATTTTCCCCCTATCTAAAAGTCTTAAAAGTTCCAGCAGTGTAAATCACATGCAAGCACACCATTCTCTGATGTAAATGCACTGCATTTTCAGAAATGTGTCTAATTTCTTGCTTAAGCACTAAAATTAAACAGTTTAGTGTACTTCAACCTTCAAAATCCTTATTTAAGCCTTCTATGTGCTATCTTCAAGTGCACTAGGTTAAGACTGTTCTTTTCTGCCAGGTGTGGACACTAGCTGCAGTGGGCATGGCACCTATCAACAGGACTCCTGCAGTTGTAAATGTAACCCAGGTTGGGAGGGTCCAGACTGCTCCATCTCATCCTGCCCCGATGAATGCAATGACAACGGGCGCTGTGTTGACGGACGCTGCGTATGCTATGAAGGCTACACCGGTCATGACTGCAGCCAGCTCACCTGCCCCAATGACTGCAAAGATAAAGGCCACTGTGTGGATGGGAAATGCGTGTGCTTCAGTGGATTCTCAGGAGAAGACTGCAGTATTGCCACCTGTCCCAATGACTGTATAGGAAATGGACGCTGCGTGGATGGGCAGTGCATCTGCGATGAGGGCTTCTTTGGAATCGACTGCTCCATGGGTAAGAATGACTTCACTGTGAAAATGTTAATTTGGTCTAGCAGGAAGTTCTGAGAGAAAAATATGATAGTGGTGTGCAATATTTATAGTCTAAAATAATATTGGAATTGTCATTTGAATTTTGTGTGACATTATTATTTGAAGTTTTATAAACTAATTTCGAGAGGAGCATGTGCTATGATTGATTGTGGCTGGTCTCACATCTACAATCATTGATAAACCAATCAGATGAACCCAAGCATACAATAAATAGCCCATTTCGTCTTACTTCCCTTATCTTAATTTTTTGAAGAATACCCCCGTCCACCCCATCTCCCTTTTTTCCTCCTTTACAAGGGGATCTCTCAAGACCTACCTGATCTCGGACCCCCTTTTATGCTAAATGACAAGGCGGGAGCCCTAGATTCAATTATCTCTGAGCTCAGGGTTCACTCCCGGAACAGAATGCCAAACCTGCAATTAGTATAAAGCAATATCTGAGGGTGCTTTCAAATCGGTAGTTCGGTTAATTTGGTCCAGACCAAGGGCAACAAATGATACATTGTAGCATTTTCTGCCATCTTTGGGTCTTTTTCCTACCACACTGATTGCTTTGGTCCGAACCAGTTGAAAAGAACCAAAATGCAATCATCTAACAAAATCCACATCACTCACTGGCCATATGTTGCTAAACGTATTTCCGAATCTGCTTATCGATTGGTCAGATTTCACGTGCGGGAAAATGCCAACGAAACTCCAACAAGTAAACAAAGCGGCAGACACAAAATAACGCTTTTGACTATGGAGCTACGACTGCGCTGGCTGATTGTATCCCTGCTCATATAGTTTGTATACATAACTTTAGACAAACTATACATTTCGAGAATGAAGTGCGGCTGCGGCTGAAAAACAATGTTTTAAGAGCGGCATTGCAAATGGCAAAGGCAAATCGTACATCACTTCAGGAGAAGGCGTGAATTAATTTAGCTAAATTGCAACAAGGTCATCTTCCGGAAACATTACCAATGATCCATCAGGTAATGTTTCCCCCCTCTCTCTCTCTCTTTTGGTGAAGCGCTGTCAACAAATGTTTTTCCTCCACATTCCATAATGCACAGCGCATCGGCCTACGGCAGCTGGATTAGTCCAAAAAGGCGCAGTACTTTTAGCGGTTGGGTCTGTTTAAGCTCGGATCATATTCTCACCAGAAACGAACCGCTCCAGGGTTAGTTTGAAAGCGTACTGTGCGCTTTTTTGGTCCGCTTTTGGTGTGCACTCAAGTACGTTTGCTACATTCACACCTGCCCAAACGAACCGCACCAAGAGGGAAAACGAACTCTAGTGCGATTCAACCGAACTATATAAGGCAGGTGTGAAAGCATCCTAAGTGTGAACTCTTGAAATCACTCTATTGAAACAAAAACTTGAGAGTGTGTAGCATTCAGAACAAAGCCTTTCAGATTGCAGTTAGAATAATCTATTATTTATATGAATTATAAGAGCTGCGACCCAGTACTGGGAAACACCCATACACACTCATTCACACACTCATACACTACGGCCAATTTAGTTTATTCAATTCACCTTTACCGCATGTCTTTGGACTGTGGGGGAAACCGAAACACCCGGAGGAAACCCACGCCAACACAGAGAGAACATGCAAACTCCACACAGATATCTGAGACTCGAACCAGCGACCTTCTTGCTGTGAGGTGACAGCAACCACTGAGCCACCATGTCTCCCAAAAAGTTTTTTTCACTTTTTAAAAATAATGTACTTCAGTAATTTGACACAAGAAAGAGTGTTGTTTTGTTAAATATCAGTGTGATTGCAATTGTGCGACACTCATTTTAACAGTTTAAAAACTACAACAATAACCAAGAAATAGATTCAATGAAACTAGAAAAGAACATTTGAAAAGTTCAGATGCGAAAAAACCTCTAAGCGCTGTCTGAAATGTTCTTCTAAATGAGCATTTTTCTCAGTCTCCAGTTTGTAGGCTCAGTAATTTCACTATTATGGCAAAATAAGATTCTTTGTGTAAAGTGAAATAACTAAACACAAACACAGGAGGCTGAGAAAAATGTTTATCAGAGAAAAATTTTCAAACAGCTCAATGTTTTTGCATCTAAACTCTTCACTTGTGTTTTCTTCATTTCACTTTAGTGTTTAATTCTTAATTGAGTCCATTTTTAAATGTACTGAGTGAGCCAGCAATTCAATGATCCATTCATATGGTTCTTTTTTAAATGAAAAAGATACATAATTTACATATTAGTGCTGCCCAATATTGATCAAATCTGAAATTGCGATATTTGATTTTTTTGCAATAAATATTGCGATATAAATATGTTTCAATCCAATTCAATTTGTGTTTATTTCTATCATGCTTTTACAATGTAGATTGTGTCAAAGCAGCTTAACATAGAAGTTCTAGTAAATTGAAACTGTGTCAGTCCAGTTTTCAGAGTTTCAAAGTGCAGTTTAGTTCAGTGTGGTATAAATTTCACTGCTGAAAGTCCAAATATTGAAGAGCAAATACATTGATGCACAGCTCCACAAGTCCCAACCAAATAAGCCAGTGGTGATAGTGGCGAGAAACAAACTTCACTGATTGACGAAAGTGAAAAAAAAAAAAGGTTTCACAAGATGATTTGAGCTTTCTGAGGAGTCTAACAGTATTGAGGTACAGATATTGAATAATCACAATGCAAAAAATGCTTTTCTTACTTTGCTTTGTCTTGTTTCTAGTTCTAAATTTAAGAGTCAAAATAAGTCAAAATTAAGAGGTTTTTACCTGAAACAATCAAAAGTATTTGCCAATAGGGTAAGTAATCTTATTTTCGATTAAAGTGTAGAAATTTAGACTAGAAACGTAAAGTAAAGAAAAAGATTTTTTCCATAAATTGTATAAAATTCTGAATAATTAATTAAATGCAATTAATCATTGTCACACCTCCAAACATCCTCATTTTTTGAGCCCAACTGTTTTAAACTCTCTTGAAATGCTGAATCACAGGCCTTAAAAACACCTGTAGATGATACATTTTCACTCTATTATGGTTAAACTCAGCAGTGACTCCACAAATCACATGTGTTCTGTAGCTCCAGAACAACCAAATTACCACTCAACATTGCATATCTTGCAATGTGACTATTGGGGATGCGCACATCGCGATATCAATGCTGAAACTATATATTGTGCAGCCCTATTACATATTATACAAAATATTGTATAGTTGTTATCAAAATCATCCAAAAATCCTATAAAATGTGTACATCCCCATAATAGAAGTCATTTTTCTGGTTTGAATCACACAAGCGTTTGTTCTGTAATCAGACTACACTGGCTGTGCCGTTTGCGTTTGATTCACTTAAAAGAAAAACACTTCTTAGTCTCTCTGTGTGCTTAATTAAAAAATTATAAAAGACATTAATCTGTTAATAATAGTAATCTGAAATTCTCGTGTACTACTGTAAAACTCATTTCAAGTCTCTCAGAATTGCATGCATACTTTTTAAAGAAGCAAGATAACAAAGAAGCAACTTTTCTAACTCAAGCTTCAACATAAAAAGTTACTATCACCATGAATTTACTGCAACTCACTGCTCTACTTTTCCAATTAGCACTTATATAAGCGCTAAACAGACACACAGAAGTAGTTCATTTGCTTATATTAGCTATTTTTTTTTCGGTCTCCTGCTGGAAGAAAACAGTAAAAGATAGGCCTCATTAGCACAAGGGAATTTTTTTTTTTCATCAATCCTATTCAGTTCCATGCGTTTCGCTCTCAGAGCTTCAGAAAGACGTGGAGTGCCTCAGAGCTGGAATGCATGGATAGATGAGCTGAGTTTCAAAAACTATTAGCCATGGCCAGAGCCTTAGGGTGTGACATATCATCTTTGTTAACACTTCTGAAAGGCTTCTTAGGGGAGTTTGGGCACCATGTAATTTACTTCAAGAATGATAATAGCAGGGAGGTAGACGCAAGCACTGCAAACTAGTCAAACAGATCAATTTAGCCATTACAATCTCATGATCTTGACACTAATTGGTTTTGCTATATTACTTGAGGCTTTCAGCTGTCCATAACTCGTCTGAAGGATTTTCCATATCTAACGCTATAGGGAGCTGCCAATGTTATTAAACCACACTCGTTCCTGCATATATGGGGATGTCTGACTTGTAAATTCTTACAAGCATTTTAGGATGATGCTTTAAAAGCCATGCCATGAACACCAGATGCTATAAAAATATAAGGATTATTACAGTGTATATATTAGGGTTTATACTTTTAAAAACTGAAACAATGTCTACAATATTTTTTATGTGTCTATTTTGCTTATTTCATGAATTTGGAAAAATGGATTCAAAATATATGTAAAATTTGAAATACAATTAATTATATAATTATAAAATTATTTTTCAAAAGTAATATATTTTCAGAAGCTAATACTCCAGTCTACACTCCCAGGTTTCAAAAAAGTGCAATAAAATACATTTTTAAGTCCACTTAGTACACTTTCATAATATACTTAAAGTGCTCTATTTTCGGCTACTAATTTTGTACTTAATGTACTAATAGTCACACTTTAGTGCTATTTAAAGTAAACTTAAGATGAACTAAGTGCACTTGACTGCTATTTTAACACACCATTAAGTTGAAATAAAATATACTACTTTTAATATTTAAAAATATATTTCATACTACTTTTACTACAAAACTAACCATCTTTTATTGTACTTTTAAATATGCTATCTGTACAAATAAAATAAACTTTAGTATATAAATATAATTATATATACAGTTGAAGTCAGAATTATTAGCCCCCCTGTTTATTTTTTCCCCCAATTTCTATTTAACGGAGAGAAGATTTTTTTTCAACACATTTCTAAACATAGGTTTATGCTTATTTATGCTCAAAACTCATTTCTAATAACTGATTTATTTTATCTTTGCCATCATGACAGTAAATAATATTTTACTAGATATTTTTCAAGACACTTCTATACAGCTTAAAGTGACATTTAAAGGTTTAACTAGGTTAATTAGATTAACTAGGCAGGTTAGGGTAATTAGGCAAGTTATTGTATAACAGGGGTTTGTTCTGACTATCGAAAAAAATATATAGCTTAAAGGGGTTAATAATTTTGACCTTAAAATGTTTTTTAAAAAATTAAAAACTGCTTTTATTCTAGCCGAAATAAAACAAATAAGACTTTCTCCAAAAGAAAAAAATATTATCAGACATACTGTAAAAATGTCCTTGCTCTGTTAAACATCATTTGGGAAATATATATATTTTTTTAATTCAAAGGAGGGCTAATAATTCTGACTTCAATTGTATCTTTAATAAATAACAATAAGCTCTCACACAATCTTTCAAAAATATTTTGAATAGCATTTTATTATTTCATATTTCATATAACACTGTTAAAAATGATGTGCTTTATATTTCAGTAAATGTTTTTCCACAAAAAAAAATCTGATACATTGATGAATACATAAAAAAACGGTAAAATCAAACCAGATCAAAATAATTGTAAATGGATCCTTGTAATATATTTTAAACAATTTTTAAAAGTATATATTTTTTGGATTAATATAAAAAAGTAAAAAGATATAATTCAAAATAGATATGTAAATGTCACTGTTGTCACTTTCAATCTATTTAGGAAATACTTCATAAATTAATTTGGTTTATAACAACAATAAAAGAAATCTTACAGAGCCCAAACAGTAGCATATATATAAATACATTTACTCTGCCAGCCCAGACTGACTGGATTATGTGGAAGCGATTACAAACCCACACAGATTAGACCTGAATGAAAACTGGGAAAACACCATGAAACGATTCTACGTTAATTGTGAATGCAGTCGATCATCAAAAGATCAGCATGGCAACTTTGTTCTACCCACAATGTGAGAGTGAGGTTTTGGTGAATGTCTTAATGGCTGATCAACACAATGCAGATGCAGACGATTAGATTTACTTTGAAAACAACTGCTGTTGCGATAAACCCTGCATAAAAGTCAGTCGTTTTGTTGAATAAAGAGAAAATGTAACCCTGGACCACACAACCTTAAGTTGCATTTGAGGGAAGAGCCAGAAATACACTGTATGGGCCAAAATTGTAAATTTTACTTTTAAGGGAAACATCATAAATATGAAGTATAGATCATGTTCCATAAACATATTTTTAGTAAAATGTCCTACTGTAAATATATAACCACTCCATTTATGTTTAGTAATATGCATTGTTAAGAATTTAAATGCTATTTCCTCAGTATTTAGATTTTTTTTAACCCTCAGATAATAAGATTTTCACACTGATGATTATCTGGTTTAAAAAAGGATCATCGCCAAACTAAACACAATGGGAAACACAATTGCTTCATGTTTTCCCAACACAAATCGATTAAGTTAACTTAATTGTTTTTAGAAATGTACTGTAAGTGTATTAAAGATAAAACATTTAAGCTGTCCCAAAAAACACCCAAGAACTGTGTTGATTCAGCTGATTTTAAAGAACTCATTTGAACAAGCAGCAAAAATAATTCTTTGAGTGTTGATCATCCCTCACAATCAATCAGTGGAAACACACTTATGCTTTCATTCCAGTTGGCTGATGATAATTAATTAGTTCTGCTGGCTATTTTAAGTATTATTAATGGGTGAAAATGTTAGCAAACCCTGGAGGGAACCGTAGGAACGGCGGTATGAACTGCCACTGGATGAAAAGGTTCCTGCAGAACTGAAGAAAAACATTTGACTTCCTGCCCTCTCGCCATGTGGAGCAATGTCCAAACCTGCTGTTCATTCTTTCCTGGGTAATGCGGTCTCCGCAGCACACTTTTCTCCCCCTCATGGATTTCCCTCTTCTTTTTTTCCTCTCTTGCGGTGTTTCCTTAAATCCACCATCAACTTTACGTTTTACTTTGTAAGCCAGTGGGTGATGTGTTCATGGAAACTTCACTGACTGTCTGGGAATCCTGGTTTGGACGCCTCCCTCCTTTTTCTTATTGCACAGATGTGCCGTTTTTGTAATGATCCATACTTATTAATGAAGCCTCAAAACCACAAAGAAATCAGAGTGAAAATGTATCTGCCTGAAATAGTCAGCTCAGATGTTCAGCAAACCTCAAGATCACCTTGTATTTGGCAAGATGAGCTGCATAACAAGCTTTATAAATGAAAAAAGAACTATTGAAGTGATAACCATCTTGCATGCTAATATTATTCTGTGCAAAACTTGGACATGAAACTCATCCGTCACTGATTGTTTCAAAGATCATCACAACATTTTCAATTATTAAAAAGGGGTGTGCAATGATTTCTGTAAGAGATTATTCCTGCAGATTTTTCTGTATGATGTTTGCACATGGGTGAAAAAGCCACAGCAAGCATTATTTAGGTTTTTCTTCAAAAGAAAAATATACACTGTATATTTAGTCCATAGTGTTGTGCTTCCTTCTATTTGTGAAAAACAGTAGTCAACATTTGAAGTGGGTCAAAAAAGGAATATGTATTCATGCATATGCAATTAGTAATATGCATTGTTAAGAACTTTAAATGTGATATCCTCAGTATTTAGTATATAGATTTTCATATAGCTGTATAATTTTTAGTAATTTTCCAAAAATTGATATTTATGAAATATCATTTTAGTCATTTCTCCAACTTATTTCATGGCTACTTGCCACCAAACATAAGAATTAGACACAAACATTTTTTCTGAGCTGTAACAGCTTATTATTTCCTTAATTAAATGCAAAGCTGTCAGAAATAAAAGCGGCTAATGGACATACAGTACACTAACCTGCGCTCACTTTATTAGGTAGGTTGTGCGTGAAAATCCCAGTAGATCAGAATATTCCGAAAAACTCAAACCAGTCCGTCTGGCATCAACAACCATGCAATGTTCAAAGTCACCTAAATCACCTTTCTTCCCCATTCTGATGTTTAGTTTGAACTGCAGAAGATCATCTTGACCATGTCTACATGCCTAAATGCATTGAGTTGCTGCCATTTGATTGACTGATTAGAAATTTGCGTTAACGAGCAGTTAGAGAGGTGTACCTAATAAAGTGGCCGGTGAGTGTATAAATTATTCAGTCAAAACATGGTGCCAAACTGTTAAGAAACAGCGACATGACAGACAAGCATATGAATATGGATATGAACGTATTCACTGAAGTACCTGGATGTTATTACTATTCAGTGGTTGTTATCTAGTAATAACATACCTCTGAACAAATCAGAATCAAGTTATCTAGGCAGCTGTGTAACAATAATAGATAATAAAGAATTCATAATAGTATTATTAATAGTAGTAATAACAGTTTTCGCTCATATGTGCCTTATTATTGTTACATTTCACATTTACTTCATACTTCGTTACACCAAAAAGTTTTTCTACTTTAAATGCATAATTAAATGCAAAGCTGTCATAAATAAAAGCGGCTAATGGACATACAGTACACTAACCTGCGCTCACTTTATTAGGTAGGTTGTGCTTGAAAATCCCAGTAGATCAGCAGATTCTGAAAAACTCAAATTAGCCTGTCTGGCACCAACAACCATGCCACGTTCAAAGTCACATAAACCACCTTTCTTCCCCATTCTGATGCTCGGCTTGAACTGCAGAAGATCATCTTGACCATGTCTACATGCCTAAATGCATTGAGTTGCTGACATGTGATTGGCTGATTAGAAATTTGCATTAACGAGCAGTTCGACAGGTGTACCTAATAAAGTGGCCAGTGAGTGTATGTATTATTCAGTCAAAACATGGTGCCAAATTGTCAAAAACAGCGACATGACAGACAAGCATATGAATATGGATGTGAACGTATTCACCGATGAAGTACCTGGATGTTATTACTATTCAGTGGTTGTTATCTGGTAATAACCTACCTCTCTAAACAAATCAGAATCACGTTTTCCAGGCAGCTGTGTAACAATAATGAATAATAAAAGTATTATTAATAATATTATTAATAGTAGTAATCACAATTCTCATTCGTACAGTGTGTGCCTTATTTTTAATGTTACATTTACGCATTTACTTCACATTTTGTTATACCAAAAACTTTTTCTAATTTCACATTTAATTTTGTTTGCATTTTTGTACCCTGTTTGTTTTCCTAACTAACAATTTACAAATAAATATAATTCCAAATTATTCCTATTTTTGGTTAAAATAACATTTGCATAAACAGGACCTCAATGCATAGACAAAAACGGTGTCATCTGATATTCAAAACAAATCACACTGACAATATTGCTTCATCTTTCAGTTCTTGGACCAAAAGGCCTCCGTCTGATCAAAGTCACAGATGTATCTCTGCTGGTGGAGTGGGAGTCTGTGAGAGGAGCCGAGTACTACATCCTGTCCTATCATCCAAAGGGAAACAAGGGAGCCATTAAAGAGGTCCAGGTGGAAAACACGAAAAACTCCTACCTAATCACAGGCCTCAAACCCGGAGTCACGTACATGGTGCAGGTGTACGCTGTCATCAGGGGCATTAATAGTGAATCTGACCAGATAACTGCCACAACCGGTAAGAAAAATGACTTAAAATACTACATGTGTACTTGTAATGTAGCATTAAAGGCTATTTGTAAATTATAAATTGATGGTTTGTATCCAGTGCTTTGTAAACAAAGAAATCTGTCCAGTCCTTAAATGGCTTAGTCATAGCAGCAAACAAGCAGTGGTATTTATGTAGTGTTAACCATAATGCCAGATGTAACTAAGCTGGTAGAGTTCAATGAAAAGCCAAGCTCTCTTTTTCACGGAAATGAAAGTCGTTGTGCAACAATGGGATGAGCATTACACTTTGATGTGGTTAGTCGTACATTCCCCACAGCACATTAGACTCCCATGAGAAAGTGCTGATCTTCTGGATGTGATGAGGAAGATGAACAGTCAGCATGGGACACTGTCAGTCACCGGCTAGCAAAGGGTTGAAATGTCTGAAAGCATTTCCGTTTCAAAGATGAAAAGGACTAGCTCAGTCAGAAGTGGTAAAATACTTGGCTGTAACTCATTTGTGTCATCCGGTGGCTGAATGTCAAGGATGGATGCTTGTAAGAGGAGTACCAGAGACACCCAGTCAAGATTTGCATCCATTTGCATTGTTTAAAACCTAAAGGCTGCTCTTAAGAAATCTTTTGGAGAGTTTTTTCATCTCCGTTGT
This sequence comes from Danio kyathit, assembly GCA_903798195.1. Taxonomy (NCBI): domain Eukaryota; kingdom Metazoa; phylum Chordata; class Actinopteri; order Cypriniformes; family Danionidae; genus Danio; species Danio kyathit. The sequence continues at coordinate 41,046,112 of LR812520.1, read as the reverse complement.
TGAATTAATGGCAGTTAAGGATTCCCTTGACTTTCATTCCTTTCATTTTCAATATAAGCACATGACTATTTGATAAGAAAAAATATTTTTAAATGGATGAATAAGAAACTAATCCCATATATTGAATGTACAATGCAATTCAAAATATGGTTAGTAAGAAATTATAATTTAATTTAGCAGGTTTGTGTTAACTTGATAAGAAGATACATTACAGTACAATAGATTTCCATTTAAAAGGGTGCTGTTGTTTTGAACTTTATATTTATCAATGAATCTGCATAGTAAATAACAAATTGTAAATAAAAGTGTGTGACTTAATTGCCATCACAGCAGTACATTCATGTAATTCATTATTTTAATTAAAATGCATTTAAAATGCTTGTAATATATCTGATAAATTGCACACTATTTAATTAATTTTGTTTCAATACATGAATCATGTATGCCAAGTATATTAAATTAAAGGGAAGTTTAAAGGGATGGTTTAATTAACAAAATAAACATTTACTCAGTATTTACTCAAGAGGTTCCAAGTGGTTATGAACCTCTTTCTTTTGTTGAACACAAATTAAAGAGCCCCTATTTTTGCTTTATAAAAGGTTATATTTTGGTGTTGATATGCATGCAAGGTCAAAAAACACTTTCATGTTGGCGCCAATAGCCTAGTGGTTAAGTGTGCTGACATATAGCACTATGGTGCTTAGGGCGACCTGAGTTCAATTCCCGACTCGAAGTCCTTTGCCGACCCTTCCCCTTTCTCTGCTCCCAATACTTTTCTGTCTGTAACTCCCACTGTCTTTTCCAATTAAAGGTGAAAAAACCCAAAAAATAATCATATATTAAAAAAAACACTTTAATTGTCTTATAAATGTATTTATTTTTAACTAATTATTCCAACAACTCCCATATGATTTGTTCAGCATTTAAATCTGTAAAGGAAGAAGCACACATTGCGCTTTCAACATGGTTTTGGACGCAATATGTGAATAGCCCATAAAGATTTAACCTGAGAGATACAGTACAAGCACTGATCTTTAAAAGTGATTACAAGCCGCGCAGGGTGATTATAACACACAATTAAATACATGTTTTGCAAACTACAAAAAACGAGGCAACAATTTTAATTACACTTACATGTTATGATGAAAAATCATAAAAATGAAAGGAACAAACACAGCACACGCTTGGCTATACTGTGGTATTGTTATGAAAATGAACTTTAACCCTTTATTCCCCACAGCCGAATCTCCATCTGTCAGTGATTGTCATCTTTGTGTCATGATCAGTCCCGTGATTCCCCGTGCACCGCTAGTGTCTGAAAAGAATGGCGCATTCACGTTTTTGCCTGATCCAGCACTTCATATTTAGTGATGTACTCAGATGTACGACTCTGAGTCAAATATTTCGCTAAAGAGTCAATAGTTTTAAACACAGTGCACTTTCAGATTTAAACCTCAGCTGGATGTTTTCATACACTTAGAGCTGTGTTACACACTGCATAGAAGCTCGTTTTCAAAAACTCATAATAGGGGCTCTTTAAGATATTTTGAATAATGCTGGAAACTGGCAACCATTGACAGTAGGGAAAACAAATACTATTTAACTTAATGGTTACAAATTTTCAACCTTTTTGAAAATATCATCATTTGTGTTCAGAATTTTCCATTTTGGGGGATATATCTCTTCAACAATGCTACTACTAATTGCTTTAACATGATACTGAAAAGTTTAAGACCATAGTTATATTCCACAGAAACAAAAAAACAACTTTGTTCCACATTAAGTTGTTTACGGTGCATAACAGATATGGCCCTGAACTGATCTGCTTTTCTCTTCAGAGGTCTCTGGTATTGAAGGAATCAAAGTGGTGAGCCAGACAGAAGACTCCATCCAGGTGGACTGGAAGAATCCTGGAGTTATTGTGGACTACTTTAAACTGACCCATGCAAGTCCTGATGGCCAGGGAGGACATGAGAATGTGGTGATGAGCCAGGAGGCCAGAACAAAGCACACCATCGTAGGTCAGTCTGCTGTAAAGTATCCTTCTGCACGCTAAATTTCAGAGTATGTTTCAATGGCTGACAACAACACAAATGTGTGTTTTCTGCAGGTCTCAACCCTGGAACAGAATATCAGATAGGAGTGCAAGCGATCAAAGGTGAAAGTGAAGGCAAGGCATCATTTGCCACAGGGGTCACAGGTCAGTATGCCTTGGTAACAATCTATTACATGGAAAATACACTCAGCGGCCACTTTTTAGGTACCGGTTTGGGTCCCATTTTGTCTTCAGAACTGCCTTAATCTTTTTTGGCATAGATTCAACAAGGTACTGAAAATATTACAAAATATTCATAAATCTGGAAAGATTTTGCTCCATGTTGACATGATAGCATCACGCAGTAGCATCAGATTTGTCGGCTGGACATCCATGATGTGAATCTCCCGTTCCACCACATCCCAAAGGTGCTCTATTGGATTGAAATCTGGTTACTGTGGAGGCCATTTGAGTACAGTGAACTCATTGTCATGTTTGATTTGAGATGATTTGCGCTTTACGACATGGCGCGTTATCCTGCTGGAAGTAGCCATCAGAAGATGGGTACACTGTGGTCATAAAGGGATGGACATGGTCAGCAACAATACACAGGTAGGCTGTGGCATTGACACAATGTTTTTAGCTGACAGGAGTAGCACCTTCTGCTGCTGTAGCCCATCCGCCTCAAGGTTGGATGTGTTGTGCGTTCAGAGACGCTCTTCTTCATACCTCGGTTGTAACGAGTGATTATTTGAGTTACTGTTGCCTTTCTATCAGCTCGGACCAGTCTGGCCAATCTCCTCTGACCTCTAGCATCAACAAGGCATTTGCGCCCACAGAGCTGCCGCTCACTGGATATTTTCTCTTTTTCTGACCATTCTCTGTAAACTTTAGAGATGATTGCGCGTGAAGATCTCAGTAGATCAGCAGTTTCTGAAATACTCGGACTAGTCCGCCTGGCACCAACAACCATGCCACATTCAAAGTCACTTAAATCCCCTTTCCTCCCCATTCAGATGCTTGTTTTGAACTGCAGCAGATCATCTTGAATGCATTGAGTTGCAGCCATGTGGTTGGCTGATTAGAAATGTGTCTGTTAACGAGCAGTTGGACAGGTGTACCTAATAAAGTGGCCGGTGAGTGTAAATGACTGTACAGTTTTGTTTTGTTTTGTTTGTCATGGTGATTTTCCATTGACTTCTGTGCTGTTTTTTATACTGAGCCGTTAAACCCAAGACAGAAAACTTTGTATTTTAAGATTTTCTTTAATGATTTGGGTCATTATTTTTTATTTTACTATATGACACTAATATTTATTGTGTTTATTAAGCAGTGCCGCTCAGCAGGCGAATCACATTTTGTTTATACTTATGGGGGCATTTTGTGTCCAAAGAGTTGGTGAAGCCCAACCTACAGTACATCTACGAACATCAAAATACACTGATGGAATTAAAGGAATTATGGAAAAATAAAAGAGACAAATAGATGCACAAAATCAGATTATTGTTCTGGCGTTGACGCAAGAGATAAAAATCATTAGCAAAACAATCTTCCAAAGGAGGCAGTCCTTTCAAGCGTTCATACTTTAGTCTCAGAAAATATTTTCTTGTGAAAGGGTCCAGTGTCCAATGGTTGTTAAAATCTTTACAACCCTATGCGTAAGACAGATATTTTCCTTGTCACCATAAATCAATTAAATTGCTTCCTTGACTGAAAAAACAACAAATCTCTTTTATTATTTTACCCAGGGCTATTGAAATGTGGCAGTTCTAACTTTTCTTGCCTTGAAAAAATACACATGTCCAAAACCAACAAATATCCAACGAAGAACCCTAGGGGCATCGCTTTCTGTATTATTATAGGTATCTTAGTGGTTGGAGCTGCAGATATTTAAAAGGTAGGGCTCGAGCATGCTTTTAAGCTGATAGTCTGCCAACGGTGGGATCTTTATACTATCTAAACCTGTCAAGTAATGTGGAAACAAATTAGCAGGGGTCCATAAATCTCAAACAGACGTGCACAATGATGCCTTATGTAAAGAAGCCCTTTTAAAATTTGATTTGTGCATGCTTCTGACTTTTGGAAATGTCGCCGAATAATACTGATGGTTTAGTCATTTAATATCCCCCCATTAAAATGTCAATTAGATATAGCTCTTGAATCATTTAAAGGCATTTGTCAAGTTTGTGCCCTAAATCTCACAGTCTGAATGCTTGGATTCAATTTATGGCTGGTTAACTGCTATAATACTCATTTTTAATATTTATGCATGAGTGCATTTTGCCCAATAATAAGATCATACATTTGGAATTACGGTTGAAGATGCTAAATTATGGTAACAAAGACAACGTATCATACACAACCGCAGCTCATAAGGTGGCTTTTTTATATATCAAATGTGTGGACGCGAAATGCTAGATTTCTGGCTCTTTGAATTTGCTGTGAGCATAAATATATTTGACGTTGTCAGGATATTTACTTATGGGAATTCAGCTCATCGCCAAAGGTGCTTGAGACGGATAAATTAGCTGCACTCTGTCTCTCTTGCCAAGTTTCATAGTCAGCTGATCAGTTCAAAGGATGTGTGTGTGGTTGCTCTGTCTGAGGAGGAAAGTGTGGTGATGTCTCAGAGAAAGAAAATATTGGATGATGCAAAAAATAAACTAAATCAAACAGCGCTCAATAGGCTTGCTGTGGTAGTCAGTGTTACATAGAGTTTAGCCATATGATTGTTCGGCTCACAAGCAGACATGAGAAACAATTGCACCTGGTGTTTTATTAGGGTCTTTTGCCAACTTTCGAGTCTCTAATCTCAAATCTAATATTGCGAAATAAGCTTTCCCAATTTACAAATGAAATAGAGAGAGCAATATCAAATCAATATGGAGAGCATATTGAATATAACATATAATATAGAGCAATGTTTCTCAACCACATTCCTGGAGGACCACCAGTTCTGCACATTTTTCATGTCTCCTTAACCAAACCCACCTGATTCAGATCATCAGCTCATTAGCAGAGACCGAAAGATCTGCAATGGGTGTGACAGACAAAAGAGACATCCAAAACATGCAATGCTGGTGGTCCTCCAGGAACGTGATTGAGAAACACTGACATAAAGCCTTTAATATTTCTCATCTCTCTCTATTTTATTCATATTCCTTCAGCTTAGTCCCTTTAATCATCAGAGGTAGCCACAGTGGAATGAACTGCCAACTCATCCAATATATGTTTTACACAGCAGATGCCCCAGTACTGGGAAACATCCATACACACTCATTCACAAGCATACAGTGTTCAGCATATATAAGTACACCCCTCGCAAATCTATCTTTTAAATTCATATTTTTAATAGGAAGCTATACAATATTATATTTGTGCATATACATTAGATTAGTCAGTACTGAAGCCAAATCTGGAGCTTATCTAACAAAATAACTTATGATAACGGTCCACAAACTAGAACACCCAAATTTATGTTATAGAAAAATATTAAATACAAATTTAAAAAAAGAGAAGCAAAATATTTAATAGAAATGTTGTAAAATTTGGCTTGAATTTAATTGTATTATCTTTCAATTTCTAAATATGTTTGGTAGCTAAAATATTATTTTAATAAATATATTTGTTTAATAAACCTGTTTTGTTTATATGCACCAAAATACATTGCCTATATTCACTGAAAAATTAATAAAAAAATATTCATTTTTAAAATGGGGTGAACTCGAGTATGCTGACCACTGTACAATACGGCCAATTTAGTTTATTCAATTTACCTATACCACATGTCTTTGGACTCTGGGGGAAACCGGAGCACCCGGAGAAAACTCATTCGAACACGGGGAGAACATGGAAACTCCACACAGCAACGCTAACTGACCCAGCCAGGATTTAAACCAGTGACCTTGCTGTGAGGAGACAGTGCTAACCACTGAGCCACCTTGTCACCCTCTCCCTCTATTTATATATTGTATTCATTAAATTATTTTCATACAAATTATGTGTGGGCTTTTCTTCATAAATTAACAGATATACTCTTTTTTTCTGATATGACAATGATAATGTTATGATATAACACTGCGCATCAGTGGAGTTGCTCTTCTGTCTTTGGGCTTTCAGCAGTGACATTTACTAAACACTGAACTAAACTGAACTTCAACTGTGAGAACTATTATCGCGGTATGTATCGTATCGCGAGGCCCTTGCCAATACACAGCCCTACTATATACAGTAGTACGCTAAAATCAGTATGCAAGCCGAGTAGTATGTCCGAATTCATAGAATTCAAAAATCAGTATGCGAAAAGTACCCGGATGACTTACTACTTCCGGTGAGACTCTAAAGTAAGCATCCCATGCACGCTGCGTTATTCCATGATGCCCCATGAGAGAATTCATGAATGAGAGTGAAGCGACACAACTGACGCAGGTCGGTCACGTGACCATGACAAAATAGCAGATGTAGTACAAATTCCCTTCATACTTCTCACATTCATACTGTATAGAACGTACGTTTCTAACGGCCGAGTAGTACGTTTAAATTCAAATGCAGTACCTACTAAGTAGTAGGTGTTTTCAGACGCAGCCTTTGATTCTGTCTACACCAGTATATTGCATCACTCAAATCTTATTGCACTGACAACAGTGAAAATTCTAGTCAGGTGCAACTTTTTTTTTCTCTGGAAAATGCGCCAGTTTTTTTGGGTTTGAACATTTGTGTGAATAATCAACCAGAAACACACAGCTTCTTTCTTTAATCCTTGTCACACACCTGACTTTATATTAGCCCCGAAGCACTAATTCCTTCCAAGAAAGGAGATTTTTACTCAAAGCTGTTGAGGACTTGCCAGAACAGTATTTTACTGAACACTTACAGTAAATGCAGTGCTGGATCTGTTGAGTATTGGCACAAAATGATTATATACTTGTCTTAAAGTACTTCTAGAAGAAATAGAACCATCTGATTCCTGTAGCTGCACATACCTGTGAGCCACAGCGATATTCTCCATTTCACAAAAGTGCTTGGGTTAGTGTGAATTTAATACTCGACTGTGCCTTTAAATTTAAGGTAGTGCTTCATCCTTTGAGCCTGCTCCTGACAGCTACAACAGCCATTAGCGGGGTCTCCAGTAGACAGTATTTTCCCTCTGCTCAGCAACTTATGAATTACAGCAGCAGTTACTCCTACACTTTAGTCTCACCAAACCGTAGGAACAGGAAATGGTTTTTCAATGCTTCCTCGTGGACATGGCATATTCCGTGCATGTGCATCACAGAGTGTTGTTCTTCTTGTTATCCAGTGCAGTGTAGGGAGACCGTACTGTTTAATGTACAATTCCTTATGTTTTACGACTGAATAACTGAAGCATTCAGTCTGACCTGAAGATAAACAGTGCAATTTATAGATCTGATCGTGCACTGGCCCCAATCTGGTTTCTTTTAGCATTAATGACCCGAACAGCGATGTTGAGTTTTTCAACTTCCTGGGAGCACTGATCATTTAAACACTAAACTTTAAATTAAATAAAAGACAAACTCTATAAAAAGGAACAGAATGGCTCAATAGGGGATGTTTTTTTTCTTCTTCCTACAAACGAAGACATTCAATCTGTAGCGCAGACTTTGATTCTCTTGTTCTACCCTGAAATCAGCGTGTCCCTCCTCACCTCCTCCATAACAATCAGGTATCGCTCTGCCACACCAAAGGAGTTTAATGCGTCATTTGTTCAGTGGAAAGCATCATTGAATTAGACTGCTTCAAAGAACATAATGTCCTAGAAGTGGGTAAGCAAGACCTCCCATCTTCATCAGCACTACTTTAAAGCTTTACTTTCCAAGGAAGACTCTCAAAATCATTCAATCAAATGGTTCACGTGTTTGTTTTTCTCTGAGAAAGAATTTAACTTTTTTAAAGTTTCTCTACTAAAAGGCATTTCTGGATTCCAAATCAATTTGCACAGTGAAACTACAGAATATACAATCTTAAAACAGTTGTAAATGTAAAAAAGGGGTAACATGTTCCACGTTCTTACTATAGTAAATCAAACTAGCATTCTAACCCTAATCATATACTTTAGTCATATAGTTCATTCAGTCATTCATTTTCTTTTCGCCTTAGTCTCTTTATTAATCAGGGACCGCCAACTTATCCAGCACATGTTTTACGCAGCGGATGCCCTTCTAGCTGCAACCCATTACTGGGAAACATCTACACACACGCCACACAGAAATGCCAACTGACCCAGCCGAGGCTCGAACCAAGGCTAGTATATTTAATAAGTGATATTTAAAAAATATTGCGTTTAGGCTTTGCATTTTTAATGTTGTTCATAGTGAATGGCACAAAATTGTATGCGTTATTATAATATACATAAGTATATATCAGACCCCCAAGTTTTTCACGTTTTTTGCTATAAAAGTGGCTTTTGTTGTGGTAATTCCCAGAAATTTGAGGACAATTTTGCAATTAAAACCTATATATATATATATCAATAAAAATATATATATATAAATATAAAGCATATAAAAGTACATCACTAATCTATCGTTTAAATTTGTATGTTTAATAGGAAGCTATATACTATTATATTTGTGCATATACATTAGATTAGTCAGTATTGAAGCCAAATCTGGAGCTTATCTAACAAAATAACTTACGATAACGGTTCAAAAAACTAGAACACCCAAATTTATGTTATAGAAAAATATATAATACAAATTTAAAAAAAAAAAAGAGGAAAAATCAAGAGAAGCAAAAAAATATTTATAGATTTTGTTAACATTTTGTAGGTTTGACATTTTTTTGCAATATTTTGCTTGAACTTTTGAATACTATTGTATTATCTTTCTATTTCTAAATATGTTTGGTGACTAAATATTATTTTAATAAATATATCTGTTTAAAAAAATCTGTTTAGTTTAAATCTGTTTTGACGTAAAACTAGTCAATGGCAGGGAAGCGTTTTCTCTTGTCAAAGGCAGGGAAAGAGTTAAGCATTTATCGATTTGACACACTTCATATTAGGCAACCAGCCATACATGTAAAGCAAAAATAATTTCCCTCAATTCAATCACGTCTAGCGGCCATCATCCTTAAACCAATCTCCATCATTGTAAGCTGCTTGCTTATCTGTTCCATTGCTCCTTTTGTTAGATGTTTGCTCCCACTTTCCTTTGCAGTCTTAAGCATGTCAAATGTACAAAACGCCCCAATTTGTGCAGTGTTATTCACTCGATTTGCGCCACAGGATGTCTAATCGCATCTTTGCATTGAGTTCACATGTAAATCACTCGTGCTTTGTCTGCGTCTGCTTACTGCACAGGCTGTAAATCAATTTTCCCCCACTTTCATGTAATGTTAGGATTGTGAGGGCGCAGGTGAGACGTCATTTTTCGAGAGACACTCAAATACATCACGTGCGCTGCGTATGCAACATCTATAATGAAACAATTAATTGCAAACTGAAATGAATATAATTTGATTATATGGTTTGGAATTGGATGTTTTATGAGTTTATTTACATTTTTTGCAATTATTTTGTGTTTAAATTAAGAATTTAGCAGGATCGCAAAAAATTGCAACTTTTTGTTAATTTTGTGTTGGATTCAGCGATCGCAAAATCGTGAAAAACTAGGGGGTCTGATATATATAACAGGGGTGTCAAAGTTCCTGGAGGGCTACGGTTCTAACATACTTACCAGCAGGTTCAAACAGGCCTAAAGGACTCAATTAGTTTGATCAGGTGTGTTTAATTAGGGTTAAAGGTAAACTGTGCAGAGCTGTGGCCCTCCAGGGACTGAGTTTAACACCTGTGTTTTACACCATATGACTTTAAACCACAGCGACTTATATGTTTTTTATTATTTCCCCCCTTTTCTCTTCATTTTTTGCTCAACAATGCAATTTTGACCTGGTAGGATTAACAACAGGATTAAGAACAATTTAAGAACATTTCTGAGAGACTAAATAAGATTGAATTTTGTTTACTTTATTACATTACATTACATGCACGTAACTGTAAAATTAGCTATTTTTAAGGAACATGGAAATTTATTCAAGTGTTTCCTACTTCATGTTCTATCCAGAGCTTTATTTTGCATTTTCACCGCAAAATCCACAGTGCACATCTCATGAAACAGACCATACATTATTCCCTCCTAATTTTAATGTTGTATTAGCAGCATTGGAAAAGCACATCCAGTTTATTTGTTCATTCTTGGCCTAAAAACCAAGGAAATTTGGGAGAAATATTTTCTAATCTCACCATACTTCAGTGGTAAAAGACAGGAATAAAGACACATTTGGAAGTCTGACTCAGTCTGTCTGCCCCCATGCTGTTTGATAAAGCACACATTATGTGTAACGAAATAACAGAAAAGAGCTGCTTGGCACATATCTTGTCATAATGATATGGTTGTTTGTGTGATGAAATATTGACTAGGCAATTGCAGAATCCTGGAATTTTCAATGTCCCAGCATTTGTGTTGTTTGCTGTCCAGTATGAGCCGTTGTTTTGTATTCTGGTCCATGACTCAAACCCAGCCGAGTCGAAAAGGATAAGCCCACCTTGGCAATCAGAGAGCATAAAATGTGAGTTGTGGATTCCAGCAATCTTGGAAGGCATTGGGAATCAGTTTCCATGATGCGAATAGAATCGTGACATTCTGCTAACCTTGCTAGAGTCACAGGACAGTATAGGCTAAATGATGATTGCTTTTCCTTGGCTTTTCACTTCCTCCTTTGCATTGCTTGGGTACTCTCAAAATTACATATTGCACTCTCTGCGTGACCCCGCACACATCCTCCGCTCTTCAGGTCTTGATAATTGCAAATCCATGAGCCTGATGGAATATAAAAAACTCAGCAGCATCTTGTTCCTGCTGTTTCACTTGTTTACAAACTACTTTGCCATCTATTAATGAACGCATTCAAAATAATTAACGAATGACTATAAAATGTTTGTTTTGTTGTTGGAAGAAACACTATTAAAAAGATTCTGTAGTTTTTAAATATATTGCAGTTTATTAACACTTCTATTTTCAAATCTTAAGCAACATGCATGCTGTATTTCAATGTAGCGCGGTAAATTGAAACTTCATTTATGTTATTCAATCACTACAGCTGTAATAATCTTGCTGAGCAGAGCTTTTTTAGACCCTTATCTTTTCATTCATTTCAGTGTAATTTTCCCTTCTAACCCTATCAATTTCCAACCAACATTCATTAAATTGTGATTGGTAAGAAACTACTCAATTTATAGAATGTGGTTATTGTGTTGGATAATATCAATCTGTCACTGATTGATTACAGCATTCCTTATATATTAAAACAAGTCTTTTTTTATGTTTTGCAGTTTTATGTAAATTCTAGGAAAATGTATCTTGTTTTACAAATATTTCAATTGATTTGAACAATTTTTATTTTGTTTATTATTATTATTTATACATCAAACAAGACATATACATCAAAAATATGTCATTTATATTAGGGATGTACAGATCAGATCACATGGTTCAAAGGGCCCGATCATATGGTTTCAGACTCGATTGGAATCAGACGTTACCTCCCGATCAGGACTCGAATATATATATATATATATATATATATATATATATATATATATATATATATATATATATATATATATATATATATATATATATATTCTCATTATTTTTTAACACATCTATAGTTATGCGGTGGCACGGAGTTAGACCTCTTTCTTGACTTCACACAGAAACAGCAGTGTGTGCGGTATGACATAACTTTGTTGCAGAGACGCTATTGGTTAAATGCCGGCAAAGTAGAACACGGAAGCAGCTTGAAGCGGAAATCGCGAGTATGTCTGCAGTCTGAAGGTATTATGAAGTTGATGACAACAACATTGCCATAGCAAATTGTGAGATATGTAAATCGGGGATTGCCTGCTGGGTATTTTAAGTAGAGGTGCTGTTTGTTTTTATATTCGATTTTTTAAATATTTACTGTTGCGCTAAAGTCCAAAAGTGAAGAATGGATGTTATTTATTACTTGATTGTTCAAGCTTTCTCACAGAAGTGCTCTGTTTGTTAACAGAGTTGTTGAATGTTAAAATAAGGTGAATTAAATAAAAAAATAAGGAACATCCTGGATCTGTTTCTTCGCTCTTCTTTATTGTTTTTTTTAAAATGTATTATAAAAGTATCAGATCGGGTTTAGGTATCGGTACTCAAAATCAAATGACTCAGACTCGAGGGCAAAAAAACCTGATTGGGACATCCCTAATTTATATATAATTTAATTATATGTACGCTGAAAGTAAATGGTACATTTATCTAAAATGTTTGGATATTTATTTACCTATTATGTTTTGAAATATAATAAATATTATTTACATTAATATTTATTTATTAATTATTTATTTACAAATATTTAGGTTTTTATTTCAAGATGATGCTGTTATATGACAACATAAAAGATGTAGATGAAGGAAATGAAGTAAAATGACTTCACATTAGCTTAAGTTAAGGTTAAGGTTTGTTTTAAGCTTAGTATCATTCATGTGGCATGATTCTTTCCTTTTTTCAGTTCTTCCTTTCCCTCAGAATCAAACCCACAACGTTGGCGTTCCCAGTGCCTTGCTCTATTATTTACAGGAAGCCATTTATTGTGCAAATCTGCATTATTATGCATAATTAACTATTATCACAATACTCTAAATACATAAAACATAAAGTTTTACCAGTATTTACTCAAATGGGGTAAATATTTTGCACTTACATTGTACTTACCTAAACAAGTACCAGTAATACAAGTTAACTCTTTATAATTATAAGAAGAAAGCAGTATTTACATGCGGAACTGGACTGTTAAATAAAACTACAATTTTCCTGATTCAGAATGAGATTTTTTTCAATTTAGATTATTTACATTTGTGCATAATACCAGTGCTGTTATCTTGATCCGAACATCTTGAATTATATCTCATCCAACAGACATCGATGCTCCAACCAATCTGGCAACCAGGGAGGTGACGGAAAACTCTGCGACTGTGACATGGGATGGTGTCCGCGCTGAAATCGATGGCTACATGCTGACTTACAGCTCAGCAGAAGGCACCAGCCGAGAAATTAAAGTGGCAGCGGGCGCCACATCTTACCAGCTGACCTCTCTGAAGCCAGGAGTCCTGTACACAGTTTTCCTCTGGGCCTATAAGGGCTCTCGTTCCAGCAGGAAGAGCATGACTGAGGCTGAGACGGGTAAGCTGTTCACCTTCTGGGTGAGGATGTGAGGCTTTACTTTCCTTTTTATTTCCTCGTCTCAAGCGTTTCCTCAAGGGATTTTGCCACTATGCTTTGATCTCCTCAGCTTCTCACTGGATGGAAGAGTGGCTGTTCTCATTCTCAGATGTTCTTGTGCATCAAAGCAGTCATTTCCTTGATCATTTTATTGCTTTTAACTGAGATTTTGTCTCTCCTATAAGGCTTCTGCAGGCAGTGCTTGCAGAAATATTTACATCTGCGCATTTGGCAGACGTACAGAACAAATTATTATGCGTGTTATCTGCCAGTCAGACTGTGACCTTGGTCTTGCAACCAGAGTATTATTGAGCTATAATGGTGCAGTATTTTTGATTTTCCATAAGACAAAGCATCATTAACAGCTCTGTTAAATGAAGGCCAACACTGTAATAATAAGACTCCTCCATACAGTAGCAATTGAAGTTTAAAAGAGTGAACGAGAGCACTATTTCTCCAGTGGGTGCTGTTGTAGGGTAAACCAGATGGTCTAAATGCATTACCAGCTGACTGTCAGAGACAGGAAACACAACCCAAACAGAAGCACTTGGATTTATAACAAATGTACCCATGCGTATCCTCCGTTGGGTTTCCATGAGCATTTATCACTGTCCTGCAATACAGCGTCCAAGAGCATTAGAAGAAATCTGTGCAATGTTGTGTGTATTTCTGTCTACAGTGTTTGTTTTTTAAAGAACAAAGGGACTGATTCAGCATTTAAAAAGATATTAAATTTAATCTTTATTTACTCACCCTGGTGATTGTTCAATGCCGTATGCCCATTAGGCATGGGCTGGTATAAGATAACAACAGTATGATAACCTTGGATAAAAATATCACGGTTTCACGGTATCAAGTTATTGTGAAAACTGCTCTAAAATAAGTTCTTTTAAAATGTCTGGGTAAAAAAACAATCATTGAACATAATATATTTTATTTTAAGAGACATTTTATGTAGAGGTTCCTTTTCTGCTGGAGATACTGTTGCTCTAAAAACTAAATAGAATAGTTGTGTAAAACGTAAAAAAAAACAACAAAAAAAACCTTACATACACATTAGGAAGGGTATAACAGAAAACTGTGGCAGATTTAAAACCTTGACTTTTCCATACCACGGTAAACCTTAAAACCAGATATCGTCCCATGCCTACAGTAATGTCCATTTTTTATTTTTTAATACCCTAAATTGGAAAAAAAATACATACTTGTTCTTCCATATAATGGAAGTGAATAGCTAGCACCCATCATTAAACGGTTCACAGAATAATCCCACACTCAAAAATCTTATTTATATTATCTTTTTGTATTATTTCTGAAATATTATTAAAAAATATTATTTATTATTAGTGGTGGGCTGTTATCGGCGTTAACGTGCAGACTCTTATCGCGCGATAAAAAAAATATCGCCGTTAAACTATTCTCAAAACTGGGTTGGGAGCTGGGTCTATTTTATGCAAGCTGTGATGACTTTCACCTTGATATTTTAGCGCAGATGTACAGTATACCTGACCGGTGAGCCGTCTGACAAAACAGTGCCCTTCTGAATCATTTATTTTTTAATTTTTTTATTGGAACGTTCGACGAGAATACAAAAATATAAAGAAAAGATATAAATCCTATAACTACAAAAATACACAACAGAACAAAATAAAAAGAAACAAAAGATTAAGCCAGGGGTAATATGAATTACAAAGACCACTTTAAATCTACCTTAAAGCAAGATCACAGTGATGTATAAAAGGTCACAAATACGCTGGGTATTATAGAAAAGAGACAATACTATAATATTCACATAGTGTCATTGATTTTGAAGCTTTAACATTGCTGGAGGTAGAGATTGTATTCAAATAACATTTCAAATCTTTACAAAAAATATAAAAAGGGGCTTTACAGACAAAAATTTGCATTTGTGTATAAAAAATTTTGCTAGTAAAATAAATAGATTTATTAGAAAATATTTATCTTTTACTTTATCAGCATGATAAAACCCAAATAAAACATCCTTGTATGACAAAGAAAAATTATCTAAAAGAGAGACACATATAAATAACCTAAATTCTTTCCAAAAAATCTTAACATGGGCACATTCCCCAAAAAGATGATAGACAGATTCATCTTTTATTCCACAAAAGAAACAAAGGGGATCCTTTTCGCCCTTCTGAATCATATCAGCAGGATGCCTGACTCTAACTGCAGTTGGGCAGTTTCACTTTAACTCATGAACATTTCATTCATGCCGTTGTGACAAACTGGGGTATTTGATGCAAATAAAGAGTAAGGACTGGTGAGAGTGTTATGGAATTTACTAACGCACGCCGATGGAAAGACAAAAACTTCAGAAAATATGGCGAAAAGTCCTAGATGACAGTGTTTACTGATCGCGGTGTTTACTTCAATAATGCCACTAATATGCATACTCCACGTCTTAATTCCATTTCTGTTTAGTTCAGTTATGACTTTAGTCGCATTAAGGTAATCAAAAATCGCTGTTTAGAGCTTATGTAGGCCTACAGTTCAAAATTCATGTTTAACTGAATAAACAGTTAGTAAACACAAGTACATCTTATTGAACATCATTTACTTTCATCACCAATTATCATAGCAGAACAGTTTCTCAAGCAGTTTGTGATGCATTTTGGAAACAGGAGATGAGCCCCTGGTCCAATGCGCCACATGGCTTGAGAAACCCGTTCTCAAAGACTTATTATTTGGGTAGCACACATATTCTGAATGCTTTCGGCAGAATTCAAATGAGCCATTTTAATCTAGATTAATTCCGAGATTAATCTAGATTAAAATTAAATTAAAAAAAATAATCTATTCCCACCTATATTTATTATATATTATAATATCGCTATTTGTTTAAACAACTTATTTAAAATGAGCTGAAACAACACAATTCTTGAGAATTGTTTTATGTTTAATCCACTTAGAATGAACAGTGCATGTGACACAAAAATAATTAAGAAATTATTAATTAATGTAAATCCTGATCATTTGTCTTGAAATTCCAATCATTTACAATGATCCTGGAAAAAAAAACTGATTGTGTGAAATTAACATTAATTGAAAAAAGTCTTTTTCTCTGAGGTGGATATAGGGCTGTGAAATGATCACATTCATCTATCAATCCTGACTTTCATCTGACACCTGAGTTACAATGCAGATTTACTGTTTACTGTCAATACTGTCAAGCTTGAGCTGGACATTGTTTTTCAAATATGGCATGAGGGCATATGGCAGTAGGACATCACCAGTCTGAGTACAAAATTAATTGTCATTTTTGGCTGAACTGGAATCAAGAAACCTACAATATAGTTTATCCTTATACGGCTAAATATTTGATATAGTATTTGCTTTCACAATATTTGCTACTCTGGTTGACTTAATTAGCTTCAGACATGTTAATATGCAATACTGTAATGCAATTCTTTTTTGCTGCATTATCTGTGCAAATGTTAATCCGCACTGGGGCTGCACGAAATTGGGAAAATCTGATATTGCAATATTTATTGCAGAAAAATAAAACATCGCAATATGAATACAGTTTCACAAGATTTTAAATAGCTATATTTGATGGTTTTCTAAGGAGTCTAACAGTATTCAAGTACAAAAATTGCTTAAGCACAACGTAAAATATGCTTTTCTTACTTTGCTTTGTCTCGTTTTTAATCTAAATTTGAAAAAGATCCTTAGATCAAACTTAAGAGTTTTTCCTTAAAACAAAGAAAATTATCTCCCAATAGGGTGAAGTAAAATAATCTTGTTTTCACTTTGAAATGTGGATATTTAGTCTAGAAACAAGACATAAATTTAAGTAATTTTTTGCATAAATTCTGTATAAAAAACTAAATACAATTCATCTTTGTTATACCTCCAAACATCATGAATTTTTGTGTACAAATACTTTAAACTCTCTTGAATTGCTCAGTCACAGGCCTTAAATTGTCACTCTATTATTGTTAAACTTAGCAGTGACTCCATCAATCACGTTTTCTGTGGCTCCTGGTCAACTATAATTCAGACTCAACATTGCACATATTGCGATGTGACTATCTGTCACATTGCGATATCAATGCCGAAACTATATATTGTGCAGCCCTATCAGCACTTATATAGCATTATTATTATTATTATTATTATTTAAACTATTTTGATGTATGTTGCATTTAAAAGAAGCTGTGTCTTCACTTTTAGTGCTTAAATCTTTCATTTAAATGCAAATCATTAATCTGGTAAACTCCTCAATGTATGACTGTAATTGTGATTGCTTTGCTGCTACTTATTCAAGTTCAAAAGACAGCATAAACATTATAAATATTATATACACAGTGCTTTCACTTATGACATAAAGCATGATTCCACCTGGCCACATTTGTGTTGATTTAGTTCAATCGGCATTAACAAATTCTTGTTTGTTTGTATACTTCCTATTTAAAATATTCACACACATTTATTTTTAAAAACATAAAAAAGAAATACTTGTATATAGCGTGCAATGCTGTGTTGTCCTCTGTCTCTGTGCTGTAGTGATGAATTGTGGCGTTGTAAAACCTGCTGGCTCCATTAATCAAGCCGAACGCTAATTTGAGAAAATTGAACTTTTCATAAGTACCGAGCGTTTCCAGATTTACATAATTAAAGTCGTTAATTTCCACTCAACTTTTTAAAGAAGCACCCAACATCAGATAAGATAAAAATCTTTACTGATCCAAGAGGGAAATTAAATCAAACTGTGAGGGGAAATAATAGTGTTTGCTATCTGCATCCTGGATTTATAGCTCATTAAATCAGCATGAAAAGGATAAATTGTCTATCTTCATGGTTCAATGATGCATTGCTTCACATGGTCATGCATCATCTCCAGTACAGCTTTGTGTATACCTGCATGCAACGCTGTGCATTAACACTGTTGTGCAACTGGCTTTTTAGACATAGATGCTCCTACTAACCTCATGACCAGGGAAGTGACAGAGGACTCAGCTTCGGTGACGTGGAACAAGGTGCAAGCTGACATTGATGGCTACATGCTGAAATACAGCTCTCTAGACGGCTCGGGCCAGGAGGTTCGAGTAGGAGCTGACAGCACCTCCTACAGGTTCACGGGTCTCAAGCCTGGTGTTCTCTACACAGTCTATGTGTGGGCCATCAAAGGCGCTCGCTCTAGCAAAAAGAGTTCGACAGAAGCAGAAACAGGTTTTTGATTAGTATCTTCCCAGTCAGCTCATGCAAACCTAAACAGCTCTATGTTTTGAACAGTTTATCTCTGTTTACAGAAATAAGGCTTTTACCATATATACAGTGCTCAGCATACTCTAGTTCACCCCATTTTGATAGTGAATATTTTTATCAATTTCTCAATATCAATGTATTTTGGTGCATTTAAACAAAACAGATTTATTAAATAGATATATTAAAATCATATTTTGGTGACCAACCATATTTAGAAATTGAAAGATAATACAATTAAATTCAAGCTAAATATCACAAAAAAAACATAGAACCTACAAAATTTAAACAAACTTTTTCTATTTATTTGCTTCTCTTGATTTTTACTTTTTTTTAAATTTGTATTTAATATTTTTCTATAACATATAAATTTGGGTGTACTATTTTTTTTTAACCATTATCGTAAGTTATTTTGTTTGATAAGCTCCAGATTTGGCTTCAGTACTGACTAATCTAATGTACAGTTGAAGTCAGAATTATTAGCCCCCCTGAATTATTAGCCCCCGTTTATTTTTTCCCCAATTTCTGTTTAACAGAGCAGATTTTTTCAACACATTTCTAAACATAATAGTAACTCATTTCTAATAACTGATTTATTTTATCTTTGTCATGATGACAGTAAATAATATTTGACTAGATATTTTTCAGGACACTTCTATACAGCTTAAAGTGACATTTAAAGGCTTAACTAGGTTAATTAGGTTAACTAGGCAGGTTAGGGTAATTAGGCAAGTTATTGTATAATGATGGTTTGTTCTGTAGACTATTGAAAAAATATATAGCTTAAAGGGGCTAATAATTTTGACCTTAAAATGGCTTTTAAAAAATTAAAAACTGCTTTTATTCTAGCCGAAATAAAACAAATAAGACTTTTTTTCAGAAGTAAAAATATTATCAGACATACTGTGAAAATTTCCTTGCTCTGTTAAACATCATTTGGAAAATATTCAATAAAGAGAAGAAAATTCAAAGAGTAGCTAATAATTCTGACTTCAACTGTATATGCACAAATATAATATTTTATAGCTTCCTATTAAAAATATGAATTTAAAAGATAGATTTGTGAGAGGTGTACTTATATATGCTGAGCACTGTAGATATCATCGTTTCTAAATGAAGGTCCAGAGCCCTGTTGCATAAAATGAATTGTCGTGTTGACAAATGCAAATAAGTGCAAACTGGTTAAGATCTGGTTAAGTTGTTTCACAATGCTTGATATAAACCTTCTCTGTTAACTCAAGGTTTAACCCAGAGTTAGTGATTAACCCTTGAGGGCATGCACATGAAAGTGTGACATGTGCAGCAAACAGCCAATCACGCGACACATGAGAGAGTCAGTTTGATTCAGTTCTTACAATTCACATCTCTGAAGATTAAAAGATATCATTATCAGAAATATAATGAATTTAAACACATGCATAAGGTAAAAATATACACTGTTGATGCAGTGTATCAAAGCAAATGAATCATTTGTTAATTATATAGTTTCACAAACAGCTTAAAAAGCAGACATTTTAAAAGCTTTGTATATTAAAACAAAAATGTTAAAATTGAAAATGTAAATGTTCATTTAAAGGTGTTAATATTATTAATTGACAATTTGAAGGTACTTGAATATATAGTGTACAGTATGAATATATAGGAATAATTACAATATAATATAAACTAATTATTAGCAATAACAAAAAAAACATTTTGACTCAAGTAAAAACTATATTAAAGCGAAAAAGACACACGAGGAGTGGCTTTATTGCATCAGATATATGTCACTTTACTCACAGCCTATCGAACCAGTTGGGGTTTGCATCTTTAACCCAGAAAAAAATACCTGCTCGGAGAAGGTTAGCCGTGTATTGTAGGTTATCATGACTATGAAACCTGATCAAAACAACACAACCTTCTTGAGCCTGATAACTTAGTTTCCTCAAACTAAATGCAAAACCCAAACTGGCCTCCGATTTACCAAATTGGGCAAAATTGTAAAGAGCAAAATTCCAAAACAGCACAGATGGGTGTGGAAATTTCTGCAAATGAATAAGACAGACATAACTTTTGATCTTATTGACCAATAGGTGCTGCAAAAAAATTACTGTAGCATAATAGCTGGGTCCACACCTTTTCAGCACTATTCCTCACTGCATGTATTTAATAAACATCAACTGTACTGTTTTAACACCAAAAGACAATTTTCCGCTAGTGCAAGCTGTTAGTAAATTTGGCCTCAAGTGGCCTGTTTAAAGATCTGATGTGCTGAATTTGACTCTTCTCAAACTGCTCTCTCTAAATTTCATGGATTATTCAGTAAGACTGTCTAGATAAACTGTCCAATTGTGCATGGCTATTATGTCAAAATGTGCATTAAAAGTGATGCATGTCCTTTTTTCTCATATCCATTTCAGAATTGAATTTGTTATTATTATTGTTTAATATCAAATTATTATTATTATCATCATGTTGTTGTTAGTGAATTTATATTAAGTTTATTTGTAAGTATTAATTTAAATTAAGTTAACAAAAAGTATGCAGAATGAGGTAGATGGATTTAAAGATTGCAGGACTGTGAATTTGGCAAGTATTGGGGGAAACCTGCTTGAAAACACTTGTTATGAAGAAATGACATGCTACACCTTTAATACTATTTGTCAACTGATAATTGACAAATGCATACGTCTACTGACCTCTTGACCTAAGAAGTGAGAGACATCAGTGGTTACAGGCAAAGCTATTTTACTGTTGGTGGCACTAGTGAACATATGCAAAGAAATCAACAGCACCACCTACAGGTTCATTTGCTTACAGGGTTAGTTCATCACTAAAAAAAGAAAGAAAATCCTGATATCATTTATTCCCCCTTATGTCGTTCCAAACCCAAAAGAAATGTAATAACCTTCAGAACAAATGTGAATGTACCCAAAACTTATTAATGAAGAAATCAGATATAAATCCATATGAACTGGACAGATTGAGTCTTCTAAAATAGAAACATGATGTCTTCATAATATAAACAAATTTAATTCAGGCTTTTATTCACATTGATCAGCCAAAAATGTTTATACACTCTAAAAATGCTGGGTGGTTGTAACCCAGTGGTTCTCAATTCCGGTCCTTGACCTGCACATTGTGTATGTCTTCCTTACTTAACCCACCTGATTCAGATCATCAACTTGATAACAGTAGATCCATGAGCTGATCCTTGTGTGTCAATTAAGAGAGACGTACAAAATATGCATGGCAGGGGGGCCCGGGGATCGGAACTGAGAACCACTGTTGTAACCCAACGTGGGTGAGTTGAGTCAAATATGGCAAACCCAACTGATGGCTTACAAAATGTAATCGAAATTGAATTGAAAAAAATGTGTTTGTCTATATTTAACCCAACATTGGATTAAGACAACCCAGATTTTTTGGAGTGTAGCATTCACATATGATCATGAAGCTCAATCATGCTTTCTTGACACAAGAGAACCAATATCGGCATTTCCACTGTCGGGCCAATGCGAGCCAGGGCTTTTATCGGGCCGTGTCGTTGCAATAGCCCGGGAGCATGAGCAGTGAGGCTGAAATCATGTTGCGTTTCCACTGTCAGGCTAGTAGCTCACAGCGCATCACGCAAACCCGCCCAAGGACATCCCTCAAATCAAACGTCACACAACCCACACAGTTCAGCGGGAATCAGGCAGGCAGATTAAGCACTCTATCGCATCATCACGAAACGATTCAAATGAAGACAACCGAAATAAACAAATGACACGTTACTGTACAGCATTACATTATATGTCTATACGCATAGACCTATGTATTTTTATTCTTTATATTTATTTACTCGCCGACCGACTGTTGGCATCATGCATCGAGTGGTCTCGCCACTAATGGAGGGATCACGCAGCGCAGTGAGCGCACCCATCCATAATAAAAAACCATAGAAATTTTCAGATAATAACTAAGTATAAAATGTATTTTATAACATCCTCATTTTGATAGACGTCGTCAAACATTATGCACAAATACTCCGGAAAGACCTAACACAAATTTTTTCATAGGCTTTATGATACTTAACAGGTAATTCCCCTTTATTTAAGAGAATAATTTAAAGATGTTGCATACAAGTAAAGGAAACCGTTAAGCGTTTCAGAACATAAGAGCAAGTAATAAAATATAGGCTATAGCCTCTTTTTCGCTGTGCTCAGCAGCTGTCCACTAATTAAGCTCTACATTTTTACATTTTACCACATCATATAAAAACATAACCATTTATTTGAGTAATTGTGTAAAGTTTTATGTCTTTCTGTTGTACTTATATTTTGTATTATTTCTAAAATAAAGAAAAAAACAAACCCAGCCGCTCGCGGCATCAACAGAGCTGTCAAGCGAGTGCTCTTTCGCCCGATCTCTCACACACATGCATTTAAACGTGCACGTTTCATGCAAAAACAAACCTTTTAAACTTGACAAAAACTCTCGACAACTGAAATCTACTGGCGGCTGTGTCTTGAATATGGTGTACAGATTATTATGCATATGAATCAAACATCAAGGTGGACGCAGCAAAGAAACGTCACTTATAAATTAAAACTACTTTATTATTTTATGCAACGGCCTTACATTTAAAAGGGAAGCATAAAGGCGATCAAAAGCAAAAAGACCCCTAGCCTATAAGGTGTTTTATGGAATAGCCATCTTAAACTGAATAGCTACATGTTTTTCTTTCCCTTACTTATTTATTTATTTATTTTACTGCATGTAATCCTGTGCAATCGGAAAACTCATGTAATGGCGGCACGCCATCTATACCCAGCTGGCCCAAGGGATTCGGAGGGCTGGAAAAGGCCGGCTGCTGGCCATGAGGAAACCCCTCAAAGCGTTGGCCCGATCAGGCCCCAGAAGTGACAGTGGAAACGCGACTGGCCCTGGCTCGCCTTGGCACGATAGTGGAAACGCGGCTGATGAGGTTCATGTCAGGACATTTGAGGTTTCACAAGAACCGGTGGCTTCATTTTTCATTCAAACTATACCGTTATTTACATTCTGCAACCGTTGGCAGAGTTTAAAACATGCCTATAAACCACTGATGTCTTTTAATGCCTTTACCACTTCACTGGTCGATTCTTAATCTTAAGATGACATGAAGCAGACCAACAATCCCTTAAAGCATTAACAGTGTTGTACAACTGGCTTTTTAGATATAGACGCTCCTACTAACCTCTTAACGCAAGAGGTGACAGAGGACTCAGCTTCGGTGACGTGGAACAAGGTGCAGGCTGACATTGATGGCTACATGCTGAAATACAGCTCTCTAGATGGCTCCGGCCAGGAGGTTCGAGTAGGAGCTGACAGCACCTCCTACAGGTTCACGGGTCTCAAGCCTGGAGTTCTCTACACAGTCTCCGTCTGGGCTGTGAAGGGCTCGCGCTCGAGCAGAAAAGCAACCACAGAGGCTGAAACAGGTTATCTGATTACAGCAGGCTGCATGGCTCTGTGCCCGTGTTTTCTTCTTCTGCCTGAAAATGACAAATGAAGCATGATGAAGGTCTTTGCTTAGGCCTTGTCTCAGCAATAGTGATAACTGAATTCATTTTGCACAGAGAAAGAATCTATAATTTTTTGGACTGGAATGCTAACTCTCGTAGTTATAGCATAAGCAGAGTATCGTCTCATCTATTACGAGCTCATTAAGATTGAGTTGGGTTCTAATGATCATTTCCAGATAATCCTCTACAGTATGACTTTGACCTACTGTAAATTTAACTGCATCGCTTTTTGTCAATCTGCAGAGATTGATGCCCCCAAGAATCTCAAAGCCACTGATGTTCAGACTCAAACCTCCACTCTAACATGGAAAGCTCCCCAGGCTAATATTGAAGGCTACATCTTGACCTACAGGGCTGAAGACGGCAGCATCCAGGTTTGATATACACACACACTGCTTTTGAAACATGTTCAGTTCAATTTGTTTAATACTAACCACTTTTCAAGTTGTTCAAGTTAAAGGTTGGATAATGAAACAGCTAATAGGAACTATTTTTACAACTTCTGAATTCAGCTATGAATAAATGTAGAGAACTATTTAAGTTATTCACCTTAACAAAGGAATCCTGGCTGTAAAGTGATTTGTTTTTTTCGACATTAAATCTGTTATGATTATGAAAGCTACAATATCTAAATAATTCAATTTTAACAATTTTATTGTAACTTATTTCTGTAATGGAAAAGCTGAATTTTCAGCACGATTACTTCAGTATTTGGTGTCACATGATCCATCAGATATAATTTTATTTTGCTGATTTAGTGCTTGAGATGTTTTTTGGTATCCTGGCAGAATAAAAGCATTAATTTCTGTTAAAAAACAACCATATTGAACCTTATTGAATGCATTTTACTTGCAAAAAATAAAGCTACATTGAGTTTTCTAATTTTTTATGTCAAAAATCATTACAATATTAAGTAACTTCATGTTTCATGAAGACATTTTATACATTCCCCACTGTAAATACATCAAAACTCAACTTTTGATTAGTAATATAAAGAGCTAAGAACTCATTTTGGACAGCTTTATAATATGATTTTCTCGATTTTATTTAGATTTTTTAAAGCCTCAGATTCCAGGCTTTTCAAATAGATGTATTTCAAACAACAATCCTACCAAACCAAACATTGGTGAAAAACCTTTATTTTTATCATTTATATGCAATGCATACATCTTATTTCTTTAAATAATGGACACTTGATTTTGTGGACCAGGGTGGTCAAAGTAGGGCTTCGCTTCGAAATCGCAATGTGCACATTCACAATAGTCACATCACAGGATATGCAATGTTGAGTCTGAATTATATTAGAGTTTTTTTTTGTCTTGTTTCAAATCCAAAAATCTAAATTTCATACCGAAAGCAAGATTATTTCACTTAACCCATTGGCAGATTATTTTACTAGTGTTAATATTAACTTAAATTTGATCTATTACCTCTGAAAGTACAAACAAATCCTTTTTACTTGATTTTAGAATTTAGTTATTTGGACTAGAAACAAGACAAATACTCTTAAGTCAGAGCATTTTTTTGCAGTGTGATTATTTAGTTTCTGTACCTGAATACTATTAGACTCTCCAGAAAAAGGTTAAATGGAACTGTTCAAACCATCTGATAAAACTGTCATTCATATTGCAATATATACATATCATTTGTATTTTTTCAATCTCATGCAGCCCTAGGTCAAAGTGTTCTCTTTTATTAATTGTAATGTTGACATTTTTAGTTTTATTTTGACCAAAATGAGTTCTTTACATGACTGATTTCTCTGCTTTGTTTTTTAGACTGTGGAAAAAACGTTGACTGCACGAGAGAGCAGATTTGCTCTCTCAGGCCTTGAAATGGGAAAGAAGTACATTGTCACCCTTATTGCCTACAGAGGCTCAAAGAGGAGTAAAATAGTGGAGACAACTTTCAGTACAGGTAGGGTTGAACAATATATCTTTTGAGCATCGATATCGCAATATGTGGATCTTCAATAGTCACATCGCAGGATTAGATAGTTTATTAAAGGTTGAAAGATAAAGATATTATCAAGTATAATTATTTTGTAATCATTTATACAATAATGACTATGTTATTTTACATTTGATTGTTCAATCTCTGTACTTCGGTACTGTTAGAAAACCATAAATCACTCTTTATTTATTTATACATCCTTGTATTATAAATATAATTTATTATAATTTATGCAGATGCACTGCATAAAACATACTTGGTCATCTCAGTTGATATAAATTAATCAAATATTTTCAAATAGAGATATTCAATATATTCAGTGAAATTATATTTATAGCACAATATATATTGTACAATGTCAGATTTTCCAATATCATGCAGCCCTAAGTACAGGTAATATGCCATGTTTCTTCATTCACATGATTACAACACTCATAGTGTATCAACATACCTTATCCAAGTTTTATTTTCAAGTTAAAGTGATTACCTAATAATGTACTCATCCTCCACTTGTTTCAAACCTTCGTTTATATGTTGAACACAAAAGAATATATTTTGAAGAATGTTCGAAGCCGTTAGCCATAGTATTTTTATTTCCTACTATGGTTTTTAAATAGCTGCCCTTGTCCAGAATTGTGTAAAATATATTCTTCAAAATATATCAAAAAGTAACAAGTGGAGGATGAGTAAGGATTGAGTGAACTACCTCTTTAATTCAACTTCCATAGATAGACATTGGAGCCATCTTAAAAAAAAAGATTATTATTACTATTTACCAAACAAGCCAGTACATAAGAATACAAACGAAAGAGATGACAGCAAGCCAAATATCAAAACTCAAGATACCATACACAAAATAAAAATATATTTATTAGAGCATATTGCCTGAAATAGACTGTGATTGAAGGTTTGTACAGTTATACTTTTGTATACTGTAGTTTATGTTGTGTGTTCAAGGACGGCTTTTTGACCCAGACATAACTGACACGAAGAAACAACACAGTCATGGCTAGCTATCTGGTCTGTCACATCATACATTTATGTTGGTTTTTTTTTCTAGTTGGTCTGGCCTATCAATTCCCAATGGACTGTACTCAGATCATGAGGAATGGGAACATGGAGAGTGGCGTGTACACAATCTGCGTCAATAACAACCGCAGCAGAACCATGCAGGTGTACTGTGACATGAAAACTGATGGCGGCGGTTGGATTGTGAGTGGATCTTTATTATTTCTTCCATGCAGAATATTTAATACTGATTTATGACTTCATACAATTTCATAATAAAGATATATATAGCAATGATTAATTGACAACCAACTAATTGCTGGTCATATCAATAAACCTTATAAATAAAGCCTATTTTTGTCTATTAAGCATGAAAACCGTTAACAAAAACAGTGTTGTTTTTGTTGCACCACCTCTACTCTGAACAGCATTATCAGACCGATAATTACCTGAACTTGATTAGCATATCATCTATCTCACTTGGTACATTTAGCTCATATATAAATATTGAAATTCTACCCATGTGAGGTAAGCAAAGACAGATTAAGTTACAAATTGTTCAAATGTGTCAGTCATTATCACATGCTTATGTCACTGCACTGTCCAAGTTGACAATTTAGTTCCACCATCCCACACCTGCCTATCCAACGCTATCTCACGGCAATTCGTAACTTTTTCATTAGTGGCTAATTCGTATGAATTCGTACGATCTAATTCGTACAAATTAGTACGATTTGCCCATCACCCAATGACGGTTGGGGTTGGGGGTGGGGTTAGGTGCCACGCCTCCTTTTTAAAATCGTACATTTCGTACGAATTAGCCACTAAACTGACAAAACGTAAATACTTACGTTTCCTCGTGAGATCAGGCTGGCCTATCTGCTCCTTTTCTCTCAGACTAAATGAGCAGGTGAACTCATGAAATAGCTTTTTCAAGTCACAGACATTAATTTGTCTTTTCATATTCTCCAGGTATTCTTTAGTATGCACAATATCTTATGCACATTTGGGAAGAAAATAACTCACTTAAAGGAATAGTTCACCCAATACTGAAAATTCCATTCATCGTTTACTCACCCTTCACTTGTCACAAACCTTTCATCCTACTGTTGAACATATAAGAAGATATTAAAAAGGATTCTAGAAACTGGCAGCCATTGACTTCCATAGTATTTGTTTTTCCTACTCATGGGTGTCATCTGTTACTGGTTTCCAACATTTTTCGAAATACCTTCTTTTGATTAATGGAAAAAAGAACTTGAAGGTGAATTAATAGTGAATAAATTATCATTTTTGAGTGAACTATCCCTTTAATGTAAAAAAAACAAAACTATTTGCTCACATAAGTGCACTCCATTAGCCAGTGTGACATCTGAATGGCGCTATTGACACATTTGAAAATTGTCATTAACATTTGTGAAAAGAGTACTGAAAAATCATACTCAAGTAAAAGTACTACCCCAAAAATGTAGTGCAGGTAGAGTAAAAGTATCTGTTGTAAATATTACTCAAAGTAAAGCCTTTTTAAAAGTACTCAGGAGTAGTGACTAGTGAGTATTAAGCTGTGAAATGTTGATGCGTCAATTTGTGAATGTGTGTGTGTGTACATGTAACATTCTGTAGTACATTTAGTGAATGTTTAAGATCATTTGGTCATTTCAGTCATCATACAGTAGACATCCGCTGTCTCCTCATCAGCGACATGCAGTCTAAACAGTCTCAGTCATTGCGTGTAATGATTTTGTCATGAGGTTGTTCTGTATAATGTGATTTTCTTTGTGCGATTGACTGGATGGCAATCGCAGAACTGATTTTTCTACCAGAGTTTCTGCAGGTTTCTTCAAATCAAATTTAAGACATTTTAAGACCCTTTTAAGACCATTATGAATTAAGTTTTAGACTTATACTAACACTAAGTTATAGTTAAACTTACCTAAACACTAATGATTTTTATAATGGCCAGGTTACTTCTATAAATAGTTTTTGTATTAATGGAAGATCATGTAAAGGGAAGCGTGGCTTCAGTTTTCTTTCCCTTATGAAGGAATTTATTTGAAAAAACTAAATTGCTGTAAAAATGTCTAACAACTGTTGTGAATTGTATCTCTTTGCAATAAAAAACCTAAATATACTGTATATATAAATAAATAAGAGTTTTGAGGATTATTGGTAGTTTTACTTGGACATGGGGAAATTAAGACCTACAACACAACATTTCAGTGAATTCTAGACATTTTAAAACTTTTTAAGACCCAGCGGATACCCTGTCTACGTCTAGTACTCTACTTCTACTACTCAACTAGCCGATCACCATAGTTTTGAGAAAAGTAATGAAGTAGTGCCTACAGGTTAAAGGAAAGTAGTGGAGCAAAAGTACCGATACTGCACTAAAAATGTACTCAAGTGAAAGTACACATTTTTAAATCTATATAGTAAACTAATTCCTGAGAGAAACTACTCAATTACAGTAATTTAAGTATTTGTATTTAGTTACTTCACACCACTGGTCATTAAATGCTTCTAGTTAAAGATGCTTTATACATGCCTTTCACTTACAATAAAGCATGTTCCTTCCTTTGGGTTTGCTCACCTTATAATCATGCCACTGACAATATGCCACTGAGGTAGACACATCTTGCATTATTAAGTTGAACATTGATTGGTTAATTGATCGTTAATTTAGACAGTGATACATCGTGTAGAAATTGACAACACTACAGTAGCCCATCTAACAAATTATTCATTGTTTTACCCAAAGGTCTTCCAGAGAAGAAACAGCGGCAAAGTAGATTTCATGAAGAAATGGAGAGACTACATGAAAGGCTTCGGGGAACTGACAGAAGAATTTTGGCTTGGTATAGGCCTATATCCAATAAAGTTCATACACTAATGAAAACTTTCACTTATAGCCACACCATGTACTTGGTTCAAACTGATATAGATTTGACCTGTTTTTGTGTTGTTGTTGACCAGGCTTGGACAAGATCCACGAACTGACCAACACCCCAACACAGTATGAGGCGCGTTTTGATCTGGGCTCGGGATCAGATCGGAAATATGCTGTCTATGATAACTTCAAAGTAGCTCCATCCAAACAGAAGTTCAAACTTACCATTGGAAGCTACAAGGGAAATGCTGGTGAGCTGGAGTTTGTGTAATCCGGTTTACGTTGTGTGAAGCCAAATCTTGTTATTATTAATAACACGTTGCGTGCAGGTGACGCCATGACCTACCACCAGGGGGCGCCTTTCTCTACGGTCGATTCAGACAATGACATTGCTCTCGGTAACTGTGCTTTGACCCACCAAGGTGCCTGGTGGTACAAAAACTGCCATCTGGCCAATCTCAACGGCAGATTTGGGGACAACAGACACAGCATGGTGAGTGCTGAAGAGTTTGTTATGAAGCCGGTTGTGAAAGATTGTGAGTTTGTGTAGTTAGATGTAGTAACCAGCAGAGGGAGCTCTCAATTTACAACACTGAGGGGAGGATATAAAGGCAAACCACTTACAAGCAATTGCCCAATAATTCAGAAGAAAAGCAGTGTCCTGAATCTATCAGCTCTCATAACTTCACAAATAAGACAATACTTTCAAATTGTTTGGAGATTTATGTTCCCATTAGAAGCCTTATTTCCATGAGGCTAACAGGTATAGTGAATGTTTTTCTTTGAGGAGGGAAAAGAACATTTTAGACCACAAAGAGCAGGAAATTATGTTTTCTTTTTCCTTTTAAAAAAGTCAAATTAAGTTTTCTGTTCACTATTTGTGTCTTGCTTTTTAGTACAAACGTTTAAATATTCAAGTTGCTTTAATTTAATTACAAAATTATTTAGGTCTTCTTTGCTTTAAAAAGAAGTTAAACAATCAGATGGATTTGTGCCTTAAACAAGAAAAGAAAATCTGCCAATGTGGTAAAAATAAGCTTAATTCAAAGAAATAACAAGATTTTTTTTGTCTTCGCATAATTTGATGACTTATTTAATTATGATCAAAAATTGATCAGGTAGCGCTGTCACCTCACAGCAAGAAGGTCGCTGGTTCAAGCCTCAGCTGGGTCAGTCGGCATGCCTGTGTGGAGTTCTCCCCGTGGCATGTTCTCTCCGTGTTCGTGTGGGTTTCCTCCAGGTGCTCCGGTTTCCCCCACAAGTCCAAAGACATGTGTTATAAATTGTGACATAAAGTTACCTGAGAGAGAAAGAGAATGGGAGAGAGACAGGGGGAGGAAGAGAGAGACAAAGACCAGATAGTAGGCCTCAAAGAGAGCCTGATAGTAGTAGAGTCAGAGAAGATAGACACCAGAGCAGGAGAGGAGAGGAGACGAGCAGGCAAAGCAAAGTTTACCACCTATTTTGTATCTTTCTTGACCATATGACCAATGCACAAATACTGAGACATACAAACTGACCAATACAACTGACCATATAATTTGCAGTCTTACACTTACTTAAATTATATATATATATATATATATATATATATATATATATATATATATATATATATATATATATATATATATATATATATATATATATATATATATATATATATATATATATATATATAAACATTGCCCACTGTGTTATTTTTGTCCATATTTGACCCAACACTGGATTAGGACAACCCAGCTTTTTTTATTACAAATATTTCACAATATTACTTCTTTAAACTCTGATTTATATTACATATGGTAGCATTTCTGAAATATTGCCAAAGATGAACCCAAACAGCCTCCACATTAGACAAAACCTAAATGACAGTAAAATGACTTAAAGTTTTTGGACCTGTTATGTGTTTTTGGAGAACAAATATGCTATGTGTTTGGAAGGACATGAGAGTGAGAAATGATAACAGAAATCAAATTTTGGGAGTGAACCATCATTTTAAGCTGTTGTTTATGTCTTTTCCCAGAAACATACGCCAGAGTAGTTGGCGGTTCATTCCGCTGTGGTGATCTCTGATTAATCAGGGACTAAGCCGAAGGGAAATGAATGAGTGAATGTTGATTGTGTACTCCAGGGTGTAAACTGGGAGCCATGGAAGGGGCATCTCCAGTCTCTGGACTTTGCAGAGATTAAGATCCGGCCGGTGGGAGCAGCAGGTAGACAGAAGAGATCACTCAAGAGAAGAGTAGCAGCGTACTAACAATCACTTGGCAGAAACAACGAGATGTTTTATTGAAGTCCACAACGTCCATACAGGAGTTGGATCAAACCAGGTTGGAATCGGTTCTTGATATCAGGAAAGCCACTCTATGCTGTAGATTATAAGCTGTATTTTGTATTGTGTTAAACAGGCAGATTTGAAATAGAATATGCTTTACTTTTTTAATTTACTATATACACACACACTGTATATGAAAGAAATCCAAACACAAGCCAAATTTTGTAGCATGACTCATTTGTCATTCCTGACCCAGACAGTATTTTCATACAGTTTTATCATAAGTAAACTGTATCATGAGCTTCACAAAACCTATTTTAATTAATTTCCAGTGTTTCGAAGCAAAGGACTGTTTACTGTATATTTCCTAAACTTTTGAAATGGATTTTAAGTATTTTTGTCCATCATAATAGATGCTGATTTTAAGTAAATTCAATTGTCATGCATAAAAAAACAAGCTGTTTTATAATAGTTGTTAAGCTATAATGTCCTCCATCTGGATGTGTACTGTAGTTGTACTATAATTCCTGACACAGACACCAAATGAAGTGTCACATACTTTTACAGAAATAAAGTTTGTTGAAATAAAAAGCATTTGGAATCCTTTACAAACATACAAGACTCTGAGCCTCATTTATAAAATGTTGTTTAGAAATACTCCTGTATTTTTGACCTAAGATCTTTTTAAAATGTGATGAAGAAACTAGGGGCGTCATGGTGGCGCAGTGGGTAGCACGATCGCCTTACAGCAAGAAGGTCGCTGATTTGAGCCTCGGCTAGGTCAGTTGGCATTTCTGTGTGGAGTTTGCATGTTCTCCCTGTGTTCGCGTGGGGTTTCCCCCGGGTACTCTGGTTTCCCCCACAAGTCCAAAGGCATGCGAATTGGGTAAGCTAAATTGGCTGTAGTGCACGTGTGTGAATGAGTGTGTATGGGTGTTTCCCAGCGATGGGTTGCAGCTGGAAGGGTATTCGCTGCCTAAAACATATGCTGAATAAGTTGGCGGTTCATTCCGCTGTGGCAACCCCTGATTATTAAAGGTACTAAGCCAAAAAGAAAATGAATGAATGAAAAAACTACAACAACCTCCCAATTAAAACTTGTACATCCTTATGGACATTTCTCTATTTTTTGTGAAGATTTTGGCAAAATTGAAAAAGCATATTTTATACTATAAATACATATAACAAAAAAAGTGTTGCTTTTTCCTATTTTCTGATTTTGGGCACTGTAGGTCATGTAATCATGATTGTGTGTGTGCATTTATGGATATTTATTTATGTGCGCGAGTGTAAGTTGTTCAGATGATAACAAAATGAAATTCAAAGGTTGAAATTCTTAAATAGAATGTTCAGTAGTTCTCATCAGGACTGATGATGATAAAAAAAAACCTGACAACCTGTTACCTGACAAAAGTCTTGTCGCCTATCCAAGTTTTAGGAACAACAAATAATAACTTGACTTCTAGTTGATCATTTGAAGAAGTGGCTAATATGAAAGGCAAAGGCCTCTAGATTACGCTTACTTTACCAAAATAAAATATGGTCATGCCTTGATTTTTATTTATTTAATTAGGACAGTAAGGTCTGACTTGGCTTAGACAGAAGTCTTGTCACTTAACATAAATGATGTACAGTATAGAATATAAAGTGATGGTGCAATGAGGAAAGAATTAATATTGTGTATGACTCCCATGAGCTTCGATGACTGCATCCAAACATCTCTGCAATGACTCAAATAACTCATAGTCAACTCAAAGTCATCTGGAATGGCAAATAAAGCGTTTTTGCAGGACTCCAAGAGTTCATCAAGATTCTTTGGATTCATCTTCAATGCCTCCTCCATCTTACCCAAGACATGTTCAATAATGTTCATGTCTGATGACTGGGCTGGCCAATCCTGGAGCACCTTGACCTTCTTTGATTTCAGGAACTTTGATGTGGAGGCTGAAGTATGAGAAGGAGCGCTATCCTGCTGAAGAATTTGCCCTCTTCTTTTGGTCTCCTGTGAGCAGCACAAATGTCTTAATACCTCAGGCTGTTGATGTTGCCATCCACTCTGCAGATCTCCCGCACACCCACATACTGAATGTAAACCCAAACCATGATTTTTTTCTTCACCAAACTTAAATGATATCTGTGAGAACCTTGGGTTTGTGGGGGTTTCAATAGGTCTTCTGCAGTATTTGTGATGATTGAGATGCAGTTCAACAGATGATTCATCGGAATAATCTACCTTCTGCCACTTTTCCAAATGATCATCTACATGTCAAGTTATTATCTGTTACTCTGATGACCTGGATCGATGATGAGACTTTTGTCAGGTAGCGTAGGTGTAACATTTATTTTAAATCGACGCAGAATTGTTAATCGCTTTACCATAAAGATGAGCATCAGTCAATGCCCACATCCTTGCAAACATCAGATTTTCAAATACTCTGCAACAACAAAACCTGCATGCCTGCTTTAAACATGACATAATGTTTAACTTTTCCTCAATCATAGATTGCTTTTATAATTCTGAACATTGGCTCTGATTTTAGCACACATACACTATGATCAATTCTCTGCATACTGACGTTTTATAAATGAGGCCTGATATTTGACCAGCTCTGCAGTCTAAAATGATGGAAAGTTAGCACAGTTACACTACATATTGCACATTTGAGCACCATTGCCTCTATAGCAGACCCTCAGAGTAACCAGAAATATAATATAAGAGCATACCATGAAAATAACTGTTCTTCTAGAGGATCTGACACCAGGAGGAGGCATATCAGCCTCAGCAGGAGCTCAGCATCAGCTCTTCATCGGGTCTCCAGGCATCAGAAAGTTTCTAACAAGCAAAACACAGCCTAAAGAAATGTGCAAAAGCACCAAAAATATATGGAGAATCTGTGAGTCTTTCACTTGCCTCTACAAAAGTGGCATGTGTTGAGCCTGCAGCTTAGCGAGCTTCATTTTCCCCTCATCAGTCCATGGCTGAATCACTGTTTTGAATGGGGTTTGTTCTGTTTCTCCTGCTGCATTACTGTGAGCTGGAGCATGAGACAAAACAAGCTCTGTCTGGGTGGAGGGGCAGAGTTTCCCCTTCAGCCTCCGGATCCCACCACTGTACTGGGATGGAAAAACTGCGGCAATAGGGTGGGTTCATGCCTGCTAAATTTACACTAAGTGTTTTCCCCCCCTCATAAATGTACAAAGATCACACTTTGCTTATATTGTATTATAGGACTGTGAGTCTGTAGGTTCTTCCTTTCGTGGTTTTTACGCTGTAAAAAAGTCTTGCTGTCGAAATATTTTTAGTTGAATCAAATTAACCCTTCTAGTCATCTCAACTTACTTTAGTCAAACTAATAAAAAAATAGCCTGACTAACCTATTGAAATAACTTAAAATAGCGTAAAACATTTGTTGTCATGACTTTTTTCATATCATATTACAGTGTAAAAACACGCTTTGAAGCAAATGAAGCAGCCTGATCTCAAGGAAATGTGCCCATTTTACATGTATTTGTACAAGTACATACTGTATTATATCATTTGCATGAAAACGTGCAATTTTACATTAGAAAGACAACGTGCCACCAACCCCACCCCTTACCCTACCCCTCATTGAGGGATGAGAAAACCATAAAAATAAATATGGATTAGCCACTAAATCAGAGATGGCCAAACTAGAGCCCGCCGACCAAAGATGGCCCTTTGATTTAACCTGTCATCCCATCTGAGAAGAGAGAGAGAATGATGGGGATGGTTTAGAGATTGCAAATTCAAATTTAATGAAATCTTTTATTTGATTGTTTTGTTGTTAAGCTACAAAAAGGCTAACTGAAATGAAATGTTTCAATTTAAATGCTGTAATTTAGTTTAAAATGTATATACTGTCACTGACGCATAGAGGAAAATGCAGAGACTTTGGTGAGGGAATCAAGGCAAAGGCAGATTCGGCTTGACTAGTGTATGCCGCATTGAACTCCACTGTGTTATAAATGTGATTATGTTTTAATTGCAATAAGTTATCATTTTAAAAAAGTGATACTGCATTAGTTAATATGATCCAAAGTAATGTTTTCTATTTATTTTTAAAAGTATAAAATAAATTAGGAAATTACCCATGTCAACTTTAATGTAAAATAGTTTGCTATATTTACCTTCGGCCCACTGCTCTCGATGATATTTGATTTTTGGTCCTTCATACAAAAAAGTTTGACCACTCCTGCACTAAATCAAAAAGTTAATAATTGCCGTGAGATGGTGTTGAAATTAACCAATTTTCAATGCATTTCAAACCCTCTATATATGGAAATTGTTAGATATTATGTTAAATAATTTGGTCCTAGTTTAAAGGTCCCTGTTCATATTGTATTGCACAGCACTCATAGGTTAAGGTGGAAGGAGCGGGTCAACAGTGTATAGAAATTAATGACAGATGAAATTACATGCAGATCATACGGTGGCTGAGAGAGCTTAACATGCTGCAATTTAAGAAAACACATGCAATTAAAAAAAAGGCAGCAAATTGAGAAAAGACCTTCATCAGTTTGACAGCACACGTGTTGTAAATCATCACAATGCAAACACATTTTAAAAAACGCACTGCATTTTCACACAACGCAAACAATTAACAAAAAAGCACTGCATTTTCTCACAATGCAAACATTTTACGTAAACGCACTGCATTTTCTCACAACACATGGAAATGTGTCACAAATTCCCAGGAGACCAAAGTGCAAGTGAATGCATGTTGATATTTTAACAGAGATAACAGGAAATAACAACTGGTATAGATCTCACCAGAGCTTGAGGAAATCAACACGCTAAACAGCGGTAAAAGTTCTTCAGAGCAACAGATCCAGAGTGAAGTCTCTCACCGATGTCTCACCAGATATCGAGGGAAGGGGTAGAGCAATGGTGCATCTCTCAAGGAAGTCGACAACGCTTAACAGCGGTAATAGTTCTTTAGAGCAGCAAAACAGAGTGAATCTCTTGTAGGTGTCATCAGTGCAAACAGCGGTAACAACATCAATGAAACAAAGCCGTGTTTGACAAGTCCAAAGGCAACAGACTCTATGATGACTCACCACCAGCGGATTCAGCGAGAGCTGCCTAAAAGGAAACAGACACAGACGTAAACCACAACGAACTGACAACGTAAAACAGGAATGCTGAACAGATATAGGTGCAGTAATGC
The DNA here is from genome assembly GCA_903798195.1 of Danio kyathit. Classification (NCBI taxonomy): domain Eukaryota; kingdom Metazoa; phylum Chordata; class Actinopteri; order Cypriniformes; family Danionidae; genus Danio; species Danio kyathit. Next base: position 41,008,729 of record LR812520.1, on the reverse strand, counting down.
TAAAGTGCTAACAGCTGAGGTTAATGATAGCAACAGAGCACATGACCACCCAGCTGATGACATGTAAACACAACAGACAGCCAGTGAGTGAAGACACACCCACACACATAAACACGCACACACACATACACCAGAGGAACAGGCAGATCAACAACCGTGACAAAATGTTTTAAGGAGCCCCTTAAACATGACAGGCCCGATTATTTCGGTTATGTTTAATTAGGCGTATAAATGCTAAAGACACGGGAATCGGGATAATAAAATAAACAAACAAAAAACTCACCTTTCAAAGATGACCTTCAATGTCACTGGGCAATAGACACGGCACAATGGCGTCCGTCATTTTTTGGGTTCCCTTGAAACATTTCTGTTGTGTTGTGTTCTCTTTGTGTTGTGAGAAAATGCAGCGCGTTTTTGTAAAATGTTTGCTTTGTGAAAAAATGCAGCGCATTTTATTAACTGTTTATGCAGCACGTTTGCATTGTGAGGATTTGCAGCACGTGTCATTTCTCAATTTGCTGGCTTTTTTTTGTAATTGCATGCGTTTTCTTAAAGTGCAGCATGTTAAACTCTCTCGGCCACCGTAACATCATTTTTTAAATAGAAGCACAATGCAAAAACACGCATAAGTGGATCGTACCAAATGTTTCATTTAAACGTCAGAACAGTAATTAAGGCCCTTTGAATATATAGTGGGACCTATAATTTTAAGAGTTGTAAACTAGTGTAGAAAAGTGTAGTAAGTGTGGTAAAAACCTGTAATGAAACTACAGTTAAACAATGATACATGTTAAGTACTACTGTGCACCTCTGTTCAGGCAGATCCGCCATTTGGGCGTACACGAGCGCTGCGGTCATGTGCATATAAGACAGTCACCACAGTAAAAACAAATGCTGAATCAAAACTTCTTAAAATCCTGAATCAATATTGGAGTTATTTTTGCACGCTGGAGGAAGGACGACACCATGGCTGAAGCATTTCTTTTAGAAAGGTAATGTTATGTTTTAAAAGTATTATAGTCACGCAAAGCTGATGTAGAATTTGTTGTTTTACGAATGGGTTATATGCACAGAAGTGTTGCTCAGCCACTGAAATCGACCGGCGAAAGATTGATGTGACTATTTTCAATTTCATGAGGTACCTTTCACAGCATCGATAATGTAGATTTTTATTTAATTTAACAACATAACATCAGTAAATAGCGCTATTTCCGCCTAGCCCGCTTTACTGAGGTGAAGTTGGTTTTATATTCACATTGATTCATTTTTAAACAATGACAACCTGTGACGCGCTCCCTATATTCTTTGTAGCATGCTACTCTGAATATTCGCTCTGAAATAGCATGTATGGCTTAGTAAGTGTAATTCCTGCACGCCGCCGGCCAACCACTCAGCAGTGGCTTTAGGACAAAGCGCGTGAGAGAGTGAGACCAGCGATCCTTGCATGCATGAAATTTTGCACATTATGACAAGTTTTGCTTACTACACAACTGAAAATGTGCTAGTATAATATATTACAGTTTTTGTTCTGAATTGTAGTATTAGAAAGTACTATAAAATGAATGACATGATCTAGTGAGTCTCTGTCATCTTTAATGTGTGCATTCGTGGGATTTCAGGAGGCATGGCTTTGGACGGCAGGGGAGGGATTGTATTTGAAAGATATTATACTAACCAGTTAGCATTTAGGCACCTAATGCACCTTTATTTTTGGGTTGAAAAAAAAACAAGCATTTTTTTTTCAATAAAAATGACAAAATCACAAAGCAAAATTAATAAAACATAAAAAAAAATTGAAAACAAAAAATATTAATTACAAGTACATAAATCTTTATATACTTATATGGAATACACACACATGCACCTATTTATGTGCCAGTCTTGCAAAAAAAAAAATTAATATAGTTTAATTAATATATCGACTTGACAGGTCAAATAATACAAAATACATGTCAATAAATATAAAAAATAATTTTATTAAATTTGGCATTTAAAAAAAGACAACGCTGAAAATAAAATATTCATGCATCAATCTGCATAGCAACAGACTTTGAGTAGGAAAACGCTTCTTCAGCATATTCGCACAAACTGACAGTCATTTTCATGCAGAACGGGGCTGATCAAAGCTTTGCTATCACTTCTGTTGAACAAAAGCAGAGGAAACAGAACCCGACAGCTTCATTGTTTAAACAAATGAAAAATGTTCTCCTTTGATTCTGCTGTAACAGAAACCCGAATCAATGAAGGGCAAGTATGATCCAACCTCGCTGATTACGCAATGAATAATTCAGCGCTTTGCTTTACCAGAAATATGGAAATGCATTGCAGTCAAACACAACAGTTTTAGAGAAAGAAAAAAAGAGCAAGACGAGAGTTAATGCACGACTTTCTGACATGCATAATCAGAAAGTGTTGAAGTACCCACATAAACATCTAATTACGGCACAGCAAACATATCTGCTTCTGAAAAGTGCAAAAAAAGATCAAAGTTTGTTTATCAGCAAGCCCAATTACACACAACCGTGATCATAATGGTGTGTTTGAGCTCAGTATAATCATTCTCAATGCATTGGAGGAGATTATAAGACAAGTGTCACCGAGTTGTTGCACTACTCTCTAGTAAACCCATCCTTATCAGCCTCAAATCACAGCTTGCTGTAAATAATGCTTCTGTCAGTCAGATCATGGCAGGAAGAAGGGCAGGTTACATTTAAAGAGAAACTTTTGAAGGAAACTATCAATTTCTCGAGCCATTTTATGCAACTCATTTTAAATGCATTGAAGTGAAGGACAAGTGACTGCGACCCACTGAATGCACCACTTTGACGTTTGTTTAACACAGTGCGTATTTTCTTTTAGATTTGGTTAAAGTGCAGCTTTTACAAGCATCTTTGCAAATCTGACACGTTTTTGACATCTGAGCGCATTAGAAATGTAAATCGAGCATCACACAATTGTTTCAAATATTGCAGGTATATGTTTGCAGCTCTTATTCTACTTTTTAAACAAGATTTTAATACAGAAGAAGTTCAACTTACGTGTCCCAAATCAGAGGCTGCAAACTGCATCGTCTTCGAAGTCTACAAAGTAAAAACTGAGCATTGTTAAATGGGATGGTCAAGCCTGTGACAGCTGCCATTGACAAACAACAGTAATGTTTATACTGGACTTTGCTTTGAGTTATGGTTTGGGTGTCAATTAATCTGCTTATACTATGGTCATGGGGTGATCTTCTCTAGAAGCAGACAGCTGTGGTCATTTCCCAGCAGGCACAGGACGTCAACATGACATTAGACGTCAGAACCCAACGTCAGGCTGACGTCAATGTCCAACGTACGACCTAAAATCAACCAAATATCAACATCTAGTGATGTTACATCTTGACGTTGTGTAGATGTTACCACTATGACGTTTATCAGACATTGGATTTTGATTACTGCACCATACCTGACGAATAATGTCAGTATTTGACGTCAATATACACTGTAAAAAAATCTGTTATTTTATGATTTTTTTTCCGGCAGCTGAGGTGCTGAAAAAAACCCCGTAAAATAACAACCGGTAAATTACAAACAAATTTAACTACTATTATTTTACGTATTGTAAAATAACAGATTTTTTTTGTTTTACAGTGTGGCGTTGGTTTAAGATGTTGGCTCGACGTTAAATTTTGGTTACTTTCCAACACAACCTAAAATCAACCAAATATCAACATCATTTGATGTCAACGTAACATTGTCCTTGGACGCTGGCTAGACAATGAATTTTGGTGATCTGACATCACAACCTAAATCTAACCTAATATTAATGTCTTATGATGTTGTGTGCTCGCTGGGTTGTTCAAGATCAAGGTCCCATAATGCAATTCACAACCATAAATAAAAGGAAAACTGTTATTTAACAGATATTTTTACAGGATAGGCACATGAACAAAAGTGCCAATTTCATTGTCAACCAGTTTTCAACGCGGCATGTCAAACCAAAACCATAAGTCTAAGACTTTTTACATGTCGTTTTTACATGATCAAATTGGCCACCTTCACTGTAAAAAATCCCAACACAAATTGATTAAGTTAACAACACTTTTAAACCATTTATGTGGATTTAAGTTGTCCCAATGAAATCTCAAGTATTGTGTTGTCTCAGCTTATTTTAAATAAGTAGCTTGAACAAGCAAAAAAAACCAATATTTTTTGAGTGTTTGTTTAGTCATGATGTGTTAAACTTTAGCAATAAGAACGATTGAAAGTCTCTCTGGTGGGCACGAGCCTTATGTATTGCACATACTGTATATGCATTTCTTTTTACCACACATGGATTGTGAAAACCTTTCATTGACCAAACACACATCATACATACAGCATATTCCTGAGCATTCATTCACTTCTGAACTTCGTCTCTCTACAAAAAAAAAAGTCTCAGATTTTACATTCAGGCACATTTCAGTAAACCCACATTTGTACCTTTACTTGTACCACAAGGATAAATAAATAGAAAACTGCTCAACAAGTTACACCATAGTGAGTGCCAGTCTGTCACTACTCATGGGATCTGCTTTGACGGAGATCCACAAGTCCTCGTTGTTCTGGCCGCCGTTTTTCTTTTTCTTCTTCTTTTCGGATTTCACATTTGTGACCGAGGTCTCACCTTTGTGTCCACAACAGCGGCATCCACCAGCATTACGACAGCAACAACAGTGACAGCAGACCAGCACAGACGTGAAGAGCACAACTAGCGGCAGAGTCAGAAGAACAACAAGACAAACCGTGTTGTAGACACCCTGCTCATGCTTGACTGAAGCCACGCTCCATACATCACTGAGAAACTGCAGTATCGCCTCCTTCATGGTTGAGCAGGAGTTCGTCCCAGATCAAATCCAATGCGTTCTGAGATGTAAAGCCACCGTAGATCCGATTAAAGCAGTAATTAGCATAGATTATTATCTGAAGATCAAGAAAGTGTCCGGTTTAAGTGTAATTCAGGCCTGTTGAATGTTTCCTGACATCACAGAAAGTCCCATCTTGAAGAAATATCACACAAGTCGGTCGTAATATGTGATAGATCCTCATGTACGCACGGTTATTGCTTTAATCCCAAACTACGGCGTTCATCTCGTGAAACGCCTTGCCTTTGGGCTCTGGCAACAAAGCATTGCTCGTGAGCCGTTTCTCTTGGACTTCTGACGATTGATATCTGGTGAGGATTGAGGATGGTGGGTCGTGTTTATGCTGGGTGGATTCCTCTCAGCTTCAGACACTCTGGAGAATCCAACTCTATTTTAGTCTCTGCTGCGCTGACTCTCGCAGATGTGATGGAATGGGGGCATTTCTGGAGAGAGAGAGGGAAAAAGAGAGCAGTAGTTAAGTCAGCTGTAGATTCTCCAGTGACTTCATGTCTCTCGTGTATTTAGACTCACATCAATGTTGCAGGACATGCTGGAGACATGAATGCACAGATTGACACCAGTCAAAGCAGGTCTAAAATCAATCTATCTAGAATGGGCAAGATATAAATTAAGTTTTAGGTATGTAAACTCGATTTAAAAATCATTGTGTGTTAAATATTTACATATTAATTCCAGGGCCGTAGCCAGGGGGGGTTTGGGTGATTCGAAAGACCCACCCCCCACTGACAAAGGTCCAGAATTTGTCCTTGCATGAGCTCATTTGTTCTATTTTGACTGCTCTGCCATCATAAATTGTGAAAATAACTCATCGGAGAAGGCTTTAAGACTTCTGCTGTAAGTGAAGTCATCCTTCACTACTGACCTACTGTATTGTTTTTAAATAGAGAAAACATTTGACAAGTAACTTTTATTCTAAATCTTGGACCTTATTCTTAAAACAAAAAGTGATCAATTAATAGGTGAGAAGCACCAAAAGTAAATTTTGAAGCATATAAAAGTAAATTTTAATACTAATTATTATAATTATTTTACAAGAAAGGCTAGAACATTTTGGAAGCTTTACATTATTACTATTATTATGTTTAATGTTTTTATTATTCAATTGGCCAAATTCTGACTGAGGAAAGTTGAATGTGCTGGCCAGTTTGTTATTTGCTTTATAAATGACAATAGGCTACTTAGCCTTAATAGGCAGATTCCTTAATAGATTCATTTTTTTCCTAATGATATATGATAAAAATAATACGTATAATATTTTTTTCATATACCTTTATTCAAAATTTTTAGGAAATATTTTGGTAGCCTACATCAAAAATGTGGTTATGATGACCACCCGACAAGCTTATCCAGAAATAAATAGTTCTTAAAATGTCACTAAAATGCAGAAGCTATTTAAACTATAAATACTTAACTTCATAGTTAAATAGAAAATAAGGAGAATAACCAGCCTGATCTCATGAAGAAACGTAAGTATTTTACGTTTTGTCAGTTTAATGGCTCATTCGTACAAATTTGTACTAGTTGAGTCGTACAAAAATGTACGATTTTAAAAAGGAGGCGTGGCACCCAACCCCGCCCCTAAATCTAACCGTCATTGGGTGATGAGCAAATCATATTAAATTGTACAAATAGATCATACTAACTCATACGAATTAGCCACTAAATCAAAAAGTTTCCGTGAGATTGCATTGGAATAACTGTAAAAAGGTTCACTTTTTGAGAAAAAAGAACCGCCCTTTTACCATGCTGAGTTTTTTTTCTGCATTCTATAAAGGTTTAATAACATAAAGCATATTATCTTTTTTTTTTCTTTCAGAAAATGTCAGTCTTTTTTATCATTGCTATACATTATTAGTCTAGAGAAACATCTATTTATTTTTTCATGAATGTCATTATTTTGTGTACCATTAAAGATATTGTTAAGGACAATATATAATTAATAGTCTGTAAATATATCTCATTCAAATAGAGCTTCTGGCAATACACTCAATTTTTCTAAAATGATTAAGTTTGAAATTAAGTCTGTTGGATCAAATAAATAATTTATTTCTAAAGCTACTTTTTTGTAATGTCTATGATGCTTTTTGCATTTAACATGACCCCTAGGGTAATTTCTTAAGCAAATTTAATATGCAATTAATTTTCTTTTAATTAGAAGTCACCACTATGTGATTAAAAAAACAAAAACAACTGTCAGCCCTAAATTATTACCATTATTATCTGTTCACTTGTCTTGTCATTTTCAACATAATCAAGATTAACAGATGAATATATACATAAAAAAAAACAAGAGAAATATATAATTTGAATGAACGGAGGAACTGGTATATTCATCTTGAAACACACAGATGTCAAATCACATACCGCAATGATCAAAAGATGCACTGTGATAGATTCCAGATAACAGTTGACAAACAACAGCAGTATAACATTGTGAAAGTAATAAAGTTTATTTTTGTTCTCTAAGTTTTACATTCAGTCAGATTAAACTCATTAAATGCCATTAAATATAAAGATATTGTGAAGGTTTTGCTCTTTTATTAACATGCAGGCCTTTTTTGTGCTATTAAACAATGCTTTGCCAATTAAGCTAGTTAGAATCAATTAATTATGTAATAAAATTCCTCGAATTTAAAAACATCTGTAAAACTTTAGACATTACAAACTGCTCTGAAACTATTGTTAAATGTGATATAACATGATAAAGCCTTCGGTTGTTAATCGTATGACTTTGTGAGTTTTAATACAAGCTCTAAATCATCTTTCGAAACAAATTCATGACAGTTTCAAAGCTTAATAATGAAGTTTGGATTTCTTTAGGTTATATAAAAATTATGTTTAGGGCAGGACATTACAGGTTATACAAACTTTACATGATCATTAAACACAGTACATCAATAATCTTTTTTATATTATGCTTTAATACATCAGTGATTCTTATTCTGAATACATACACTGATAGAAAAGGTTCATTGGATTTACTAAATGTTAAGGTAAGTGGTTGCAAACAATTTATATGGGATGGATTTAAACGAACAATTTAGTAATGTTCAACTAAATTAGTTTGTTTAAATCCAGCTCTTATAAATAGTTTGCCTTAAAATGTAGTAAATCCAATGAACCATTTCTATCAGTGTATGAAATATTATGCTGCATATATAATATTGTTAATACATATATGTTAAATGTAGTTAGAGAGGGGTTTTTGAATATCTCTTTTTAACACTGCATTGCAAAAGAACAATAAATAAATAATACGAAATAAAACATGATATACAGTGAAACCGGAATTATTATTGTGATTATATGAATATTATATATTGAATAATATAATATGAATAATTTTGGGGGTTTGTGTGCAGCTCTGATTTACAAAGGAACCCCTGTGTCAGAACAGAATAAAACCGTAAAGTCTGGTGTGTATGAAAATGCTGCTGAAATGGAAATGTCAGGCTCAGTGCACATGAAAAAAAAAGCAATTTGAGAAAACAGCCTTGAAAATAAATGTATTATATGTAGACTGAAAGCAAAAGATAACATGTAAAAAAATAAACACTTAGATGTATTAAGTCTGAATAAACGCATGAAGCAACATAGCACAAAATATCAAATTTAACCAAGGCCTTAAAAAAAAAACATTTAAAATGTAGATGTAATCTTTTAATTCACAAATTAACCAAGACACTGATTAAACCAAATAAACTGTTTCCCTATTGTTGTTGAACAGACTTTCTGAAGCCTCAGCATGTTGTTTTGTCTGCATGATTCATATGTGTGATGTGTTTGGCCTGCTTCCTGCACACACTTTCACAACAGGAAATCTGTTGGTGCAGCAGAATTTCTTAAATACGAGAAACACCTCTGTACAAAGAGGCAGCTCTCTTCTCAAAAGAAGACGATTTCAAAAAAATCTCACAGTCGCTTTGCGCTGAAAGGCTTCATATCGTGTTTCCTATTTTGAAGTTTTAGCTGCAAGCTTGCGTAAGATTTAAAGAGTGCTCGGCTCTACGTTTTCACTCTTATCCTTCACCTCCTCAGCACGAGCCTTCTGAAGAAGAACAATCACTTTAAGTAATTCTCAGATCCACAGAGGAATGTTAAACAGGAAGACTCGCTCTGCTACACACAAAGCCAGGATGGAGCTCCCGATTTCACTGACAACATCAGTTACATGCAAAGACATGCTGCTGTACACATCGAATCAAATTCCTCCCAATGTTTTCAAGAGGCTGTTAGATTGAACGACACTCATTTGAATCTGATTTTATGAACAATATTTTACTTTTCCATTGGACAAAAGCTTCTTTATCGTGCTTCATAGATTGTTCAAAAAATAATCTTTTATGAAATGTTCATCGGGGCGACACGATGGCTCAGTGGTAGCACTGTCGCCTCACAGTAAGAAGGTCGCTGGTTCAAGTCCCCCGTTGGCAGTTTCTGTGTGGAGTTTGCATGTTCTCCCCGTGTTGGCGTGGATTTCCTCTGGGTGCTCCGGTTTCCCCCACAGTTCAAAGACATGCGATTCAGGTGAATTGGGTAACTAAAATATAGGTGAATTGAATAAACTAAATTTGCCGTAGTGTATGTGTGTGAATGTGAAAGTGTATGGGTGTTTCTCAGTACTGGGTTGCAGCTGGAAGGGCATCCAATGTGTAAAACATATGCTGGATAAGTTGACGGTTCATTCCACTGTTGCGACCCCTGATGAATAAAGGGACTAAGCCGAAGAAAAATGAATAAATGAACGAAATATTCATTGAAAGACTCTTTGGGGAACCCAAAATGGTTCTTCTAATCTATGGCATCGCTGCAGAAATGCTCTTAGAGCTGAACAATTAATCATTAGAGGATCTTAAACTCTCGACAAGCCACTGATCTGAGGAGAGAAGATGTCAAGTAGAGTTATGAAACAGCTTCGGCCTTTTCAACCACAATTATTATTATTTCTGTCTTTCTTTTCTGACAAAAGTAAAATTATCACAGAATCACTCTACACTTTCTATGGTAGGAATTAAAATAGTGCTTTTGAAGTAATGATGTCAGGTTCAAATTGCTAAATATTCTTAGTCGCTGTGTCAGATTATGTAATTTTGGCCCTCATTTTTTGTTGTTCTCAATATGTTATTGTTGTTGTATTTTTAATTTTTTTTTATGTTTCATGAACAACAAACAATGTTTGACTAAAAGATGCTCCCTGATCATTTGTCTATCGCCATTTACAGCGATGCATGTGAAAGGTAGAACTAGCGACTGACATGCTAGTAAACATCCTGTTTCTGTCAGGACGTTGTGAATCATCTCAGACGTGGAGTCATTTGTCCCCCATTTAAATACATTATTCCAGATAAAGCAACTGATCCTTGCTTTTTTTGACAACTGTCATTTTCAAATCACCTTGACGCCATTTGTCATCTAGCCTGAATATGGTATAACTTGAATCTTCAAATGAAGAAAATGTACATCTTTACACTAGTAAGTGTTGACAAGCATTTTAAAAAATGTATAAAGAGGAACAATTCATTAAAAAAATGATGATTCAGTAAAAGGCAGTGGTTAACCCTGTCAACAGCCTAACAGGAAGAAGGTCGCTCGTTCTATTCCCAGCTGGGTCAGTTGGCATTTCTGTGTGGAGTTTGCATGGGTTTCTTTCGGGGGCTCAGCTTCCCTCACAGTCGAAAGACATGCAGTGTAGATAAATTGGAGAAACTAAATTGCCCGTAGTGTATGATTGTGTGTGTGAATGCGAGAGTGTATTGGTGTTGCCCAGCACTGGGTTGTGGCAGGAACGACATCCGCTGCGTAAAACATATGCCGGAATAGTTGGTGGTTCATTCCGCTGTGGCGACTGCTGAATAAGGGACTAAGCCGAAGGAAAATGAATGAATGAATGATCCAGTTAAAAAAAAACAAAAAACGTTTTAATGAGTCAGGTAGTGTGTTTTATGGTGGCAGAGAGAACTCAAAAGCACTGCAAGTATAGAAAACACCTGCAAATATAAAAACCCAAACTGAGAAAACCTCAATTACAACACATGCATAGCAATTCTTACAACACATGTAAATACAGAAACGCTCAGCAAATATTGCATACTACATTGAAAATGAGTCAGGGGACCCCAAAAAGTGATGAACCCGACTGCTTCCTGTTAAGGTTCAGTGGTTAATTTAATATTAATTGCGTAATCCATCAGATTACTAGTGCTCAAAGTATATAAACAACTTTTTGTTTATATATAAACTACCAGTCAAACATTTGGGGTCAGTAGAATTTTTAAAACAAGCTTCTGCTCACCAAGGCTGCATTTATTTCATTAAAATTCAGTACAAATTGTACAATTGTCTAATGTTATTACACTATAAAATAACTGTTCAACAGTAGTTTATCATTTAATTTAATCATTTATTCCAGTGATATTAATGATGAATTTTTAGCTTCATTACTCCAGTCTTTAGTCACATGATCCTTCAGAAATCTAATATTAATTATTGTTATTATTATTATTATTATTATTAATAATAATAATAATAATAATAATAATAATAATAATAATAATAATAATAATAATAATAATAGTAATAAAAGCAATAATGATTGGAGTAATGAAACTACATAAAATAAGTAATAAATAAATATTAAATAAATAAGTATTAAACAATAATTTTTTTTTACATTTAATAAATGCCTCCTTGATGAACAGAATCATTTTATTTAAATTATTAAATAAAATTGATAATTAAAAAAAAAAATGACCCCAAGCTTTTGACCAGTAGTGTATAAGCACTTTGAGGTTGCCTGACAATTTCATTGTGGTCTGCGCTATTTGCAGTCTGTTTCTTGTGAGAATTTGCATGTGTGCGTGTTGTCAACTTGTTAGTATTTTTCTTTTTGCATGTGTTTTTGTATCTTGCAGCTCTCTCAAGTGTTTATTAGCACACTCTTAACCCGATTAAGCTTAATTAGCAAATAAATAAATTAAATGAGTTAACCCATTTTCCTTTATCAAAAGTGTGGTCAGTGTTTAATGAATTGTTTAATATTAATAACATGATAAATGACATAAATGAAACCGTACACCAGCTACTACATTTTGATATCAACAAAGTCTTTTAAACATGGTCCAATAGGGTATACTGTATATGCAGAAGGACTTTTAATTTTTCAGTAACCTGGGTCAAGTGCTTCTGGTGAACTGTATGCCGTTGCAAAATCGGCATTTTGAGGTCTGTTTTCTTTAAAAATCTACGATCTTCACTGCCTGATTGGTATACGATATTAAGTGGGTCTCCAAATGTACAAGAAGCACTGCATTAAATTAAATTTTTCCATGCCATATCTTTAAAATATAAACATTTATTTTACTCTAGTATTTTCAATAGAGTTTCTGCGCTAGCCTGCTGATCCTGACAGGAATGTGCGTGTAAACGACTTTTCATCTGGTTTTACGATTAAACAACTAAATTAATGTCGAAGTCTGTTTAACGGATTATATTTTAATTACATTACAACATCGATAGTGTAAAAAAAACATACAATTGGAAAAAGTCACATTAACCATTCACCAGAAGTTTATCAGTATGGCAGGAAACACTTCTGTGCATTCTCTGTTTGACAACCATATTAGTAACAAAACTGACTATGAAAGTCAATGGCTGTTTCCCCCCAACATTCTTCAGTATATCTTGTGTTCAACAAACTCAAACAGGTTTGAATCAAGTGAAGGTTGAGTAAATTGTGACAGATCTTTCATTTTTGGAAGAGCTTTCCCTTTAATCAACCTAAATTGCATTACTTGGTTCAATCATATAAAGAATAATCTGTTTTCAACCAAAACTCCTGAATCACTAAACCCCAATCTGTTAGGAGCTTAGCTAGTCATTTTGTTTCTGAGGCTCGAAACCAAATTGAACACATTTAGCAAAGACAAGCACCGGGACATGATTAACCTCACACTAGAGAGGACACTGTCTAAATACAGCACAGGCCCACAGGGCACAAAAATGTGTCTGCGAGAAAGAGGGCGAGCACGAGAAAGCTGTGGATTTATTATGCTCAGTTTCATGTTGGAAGCACAGTGCTAAACAAAACCTAAAGCGTCTGTCTTAAACTCAAACACTTGCCTTCCGCCTGACCCGTTATGGAAATATTTACAAAAGCGGAGGACTTTTAAAGCAACCATATAAGCCTCCACCTGCCCTTCATTTGCGCTGCCCGGTTTATATTCATGAATGATTTGTATCTCCTGCCTTCCCACTTTGCCAATATATTTTTCCGACTTCAAATTCAGAGCGGCCATCTAAACAAAATGAGCTCTGCCACATCTTTGCCAGGACCAATCTGCAAAAGGTCAACAGCAATATCAGTCAGATCTGGGAACGCAGTAAGCAAGTCCCAGCGCAGAATGCACATGTGCTGTAGATCAGAATCAGAAAAAGACATATTTCTCAGCATGTCCACAGGCTTCTCCATTACGCAGAGCGTCAGTCAGGATGCCGGAGGAGCTCAGAAGTTACAGGGGCATCTGGCCTGAATTGAGTTAGCTCTTCTCAGCCATGCCACATGTGACAAACAGATGCTCATCAGGCCAGCAATCCATCATTTCTCAGCCCAGAAGCATTAAACCTTACCGGCTCTGATCAGGGTCAGTCCAGTCGTCTCTGCGGGCATCACATAACCCTGGTTTCAGCCACACAATCTGCTGTTCAGCATGGACGTCACGCACGACACACACACTGCTGTACCTGGAGCCTGTGCGTGTGTAGGAGTGAGAGAAAAAGAGAGAGAGGAGGAGTCGAGTCGCTCGGTTTCTGAGTCTTTTTCCTGGGCTAAACTCTATAAGAAAGAGCCTCTGTCTGCTCGCAGCTCTTTCGCCTGACACACTGCATTCTTGTGGTTAGTTTATAAACTCTGCGTCTCTGTGATGTCATTGAGCAGAGGGAGGGGAAAATGTGTCACTGTGTTTACATAGTGCCCACTACAAGCTTTTAGTTTGGATGGAATCTTTCTGAGAAACTAAAGTTAAAGGCATACAGTAGTTGACCATGGAAATTGCCTCAACATTTACTCTCCCTCATGTGGTTTTAAACAAAGACAATACAAGATATTTTGAAAAATGTTGGTTGATGGTACCTATTGACTTCCATAGTTGGGAAAAAAATAAGGTAACACTTAACATGAAGTTGGTGTTCATAAGACCATCATGGAACCTTTATAATCATGACATGACATGTCATGAATGTGAATGAAATTTTATGCAAGCTTTATAAAAATGTCATTAAGTGTCATTCGCTCAATTCTGACATTTTAAATGCAAAGATGACATTATTGTTTGTTATGACAACTTGGCTAACACTTTACAATAAGGTTGTTTTAGTTAATGTTAGTTAATGCATTTACTAACATGGACAAACAATGAACAACACATTTATTACAGTATATATTCATGTTAGTTAACGTTTGGTAAGGAAAATATAATTCATTGTTAGTGCATGTTAACTCACGCTGGATTAACTAACGTTAACAAGCAGGAATTTGGAAGTCAATAATGCATTAGTAAAAGTTGAACTGATTAATAAATGCTGTTCAAGTATTGTTCATAATTAATTAATGAAACCTTACTGTAAGGTTAGGGTTAGGGTTTACTCTCCCTCATGTGGTTTTAAACACACAAAAAATATATATTTTGAATAGTGATGGTTGATGGGACTCATTGATCTCCATAAAGGGAAAAAACATGGTAATACGTTACTTGAAGGGGGTGTTCATAAGACTATCATGGAAAATGTATAATCATGACATGACACAATTATGCTCAAACACGCACAATTCTGACATTGTAAATGCAAAGATGACATTGTTTGTTATGACTACTTGGCTAACACTTTACAATAAGGTTGTATTAGTTAATGCATTTACTAACATGGACAAACAATGAACAATACATTTATTACAGTATATATTCACGTTAGTTAACGTTAGTTAATGAAAATGCAGTTGTTCGTTGTTAGATCATGTTACTTAGGTTGCATTAACTAATGTTAACAAGCAGAAATTTGGATGTTAATAATGCATTAGCAAATGTTGAACTATGACTAATAATAAATGCTGTTCAAGTATTGTTCATAATTAGTACATGTTAGTAAATACATTAACCAATGAAACCTTACTGTAAAGTGTGACCACAACTTGATATAAACAAATACATCCCAAGCAATGCCGTCTTTACATTTAAGATGACATAACTTGGCTAATGACACAGTTGTCATGGGCAGTGTTGGTGGTAACACTTTACAAGTAACGCAAGTTACGTAATAATATTACTTTTTTTTTTTCGAGTAAAGACTAAAGTAATGCATTACTTTTCAAAATTAAGTAATAATATCTGAGTTACTTTTTTAAAACATGTCATGTGAGTTACTTTTTAGTTCAGTTTTAAAAAATAAATTGCTGAATGAAATGATTGTGGTCACGTTGAATCCCACACGCAGTGAGAGAACGCAAGAACAGGCAGAAAGGAAGATGACAGAGCCTTGGGAATATTCTCATTATTTTGAACACATGGAAGAAAAGGAAAAAAGGATTATCTGAATGGACAGTGGTTTTATTTTATAAGACAAAAAGTAGCAAACGCATTGTTTTAAACTTTCATTAATCTCTATATATTCTGGGGTCAGAAGTTAGAAGTCAGAATAAAAATTATCCTACAATAAATTTGATGATGTTAATTGCAGAGGTCCTCTATTTAAAAAAAAGAAAAAAGAACGCCCCCAAATCAGATCAAACCTCAGCCAGGTAAGAAAAAGTAACTCAAAAGTAACTCAAAGTAAGTAACGCATTACTTACCATAAAAAGTAACTACGTAACGAGGCTAGGTACTTTTTTCGGGGAGTAACTCAGTATTGTAATGCATTACTTTCTAAAGTAACTTTCCCCAACACTGGTCACAAGTATGCATAAAATCTCATTCACATGATTACAAATGTTTCATGACAGTCTTAAGAACACCCCCTTCAAGTAAAGTGTTACCAAAAAGGGTATGTTAGTCAATGGGTCCATCAACCAGCATTTATCAAAATATCTTCTTATGTGTCCAACAGAAAAAAAAAAATCTCAAGTAGGTTTTGAACAAACGAAGGGTGAACTTTAATTTAATAATGAAGGTATTTAATTTTTGGGAGAACTGCCCCTTTAAGAGGAATGAGTTATTATATTATTATTATTATTTATAAAATATTATTTATATAATTAATTAATATTTATAGTAGTTTATGAAATTGTTATGCATTTAGACTGAAAAGCAGTAACATATAAATTAATGCTTTATGTTGAAAGAGGGAACAAAGTAATAGCTGTCGTCTTGGATAGATTTATGTTTTTTTTTAGAAAGAGTGAACTTCTAGTTACCTACAATTCTGAAAACTTAATAAAAATGAATGATAACAATTATTTTGAATTAATTGAATAATTAGAAAGACCGGCAATTACTCTAATAATTACTTATTAGATGGATAACAGTGAAATTAAAATTAACCACAACAGGACTGTATGATTAATCTCTCATGCGTGGAAAAATAAAAAAAGCAGAACTGAGTGTTTATTTTGGGCTTGTTCAAAACTTGAACTTCTCTTAATTAACCAAGTGAAACTGGAAGATCTCTAACCATGCAAGCATTCACTGTTTGAACTGCGATAGCTGTTTTGTGAGAGTTCAACAGACGGAGATTTTTGACATTTTTGAGTAATCCTCTGCCAGACGGGGCTTGTGTTGTACTGGATGGACTCATCATCTGTGATGTCTCATAGCTTGAGGTGAAGACTTCTGTTATTGCGGTTATTCACACCCTGCCCTAAACATCCCAAAGCTGAGGCAAGATCTCTCTCTCAGAGCCTGACGTTTTGTCCTCCGATTGGACCCTTCAGAATCAGCAGGACTGAACAACTGAACACTGTGTGCTTTGGAAACATAAGGGTGTTGGGTTTACGTGCAGCTCCCCTAATGAAAAATAAAGCAGACTGCCTCTGGATCCAAATATAGTCCAGGCCCTTCTTAACCAGTCACAACTGCAACTCATGAGTCATTCTAATGAAATGTATCAGAACTGTGCTATGAAAACAAGAGGAGGGAACAGAAAATGTTCTGTGCTCTGCCTTAAATGGACCTGTTCCCTCCAAACTCTTGCGATTTCAACTTTTTCAGCTTGGTTTTTGTGTATCGTTTTAGTACAATATGAGGTAAACTTTGTGTTTCTTGTACTGGACGCATTTCTCAAAATAAGGAACTACTTATTTTAGAAATTATGCAGTTACAGGGTATGAAACTTCCTGTCTTCACACCGATTGCAACCTCCCTCCTATTGTGAGATTTATATATAGATCAGTACGAGAGTTTGAGAGAAAAGAGTGATAGAAGATTTACAGATTAATCAAAATAAACAGATTTGAAATCGGATTTGAAGGTGACACGGTGGCTCAGTGGTTAGCACTGTCGCCTCACAGCAAGAAGGTCGCTGGTTCGAGAACCGGCTTGACCAGTTGGCATTTCTGTGTGGAGTTTTCATGTTCTCTCTGTGTTCATGTGGGTTTCCTCTGGGTGCTCCAGTTTCCTCCACAGTCCAAAAAAATGTGCTATATGTGAATTGAATAAACTAAATCGGCCGTAGTGTATGTGTGTGAATGTGAGAGTGTATGGATGTTTCCCAGTACTGGGTTGCGGCTCGAAGGGCATCCGCTGCATAACACATATACTGGAATAGTTGGTGATTTATTCTACTGTGGTGACCTCTGAAATAGAGACTAAGTCAACGGAAATTGAATGAAATTGGATTTGATTAGCCATGTTTAAAGTTAGAATGGTCAAAAACCACTAGTTGTTAAGGTGAATTATATTGACGTTTATTCTATTTTTGGAATAATTCATGCATAAAATGACTACACTTTACTCATCCTCCTGTTGTTCCAAACCTACTGTATATGTCCTTAATTCTTCTGTAAAGCATGTGATATTTTGAAGAAAGTTTTAGTTTTCATTCATTTGTATGGATCAAAAATACAGTGGATGTTGAAGGGAACTGAAATAGTTAGGTAATTAGTATTCTTTAAATTTGTGATTTAATACATCTTAAATGTTTAGATTTTAATTTAAATAATGGCTCTCTTAACACAGTATCTTGTAAGTCTAGGTTGTCAATATTGTTCATATTGTCAGCTAAGTTACCTAAATTATATCAAGCCAGTTTCTCACAAGAAAAAATAAAATCAGAGAAATGTGAGAACGTGGCTTTGATACATTTCCTTTGCACTTAACTTCATCTTAGACTTCATCTTTTTTTAAGGAAGAAAATTTTTTTGGGGTGTTTTTGGGTTTGGGTGGTTAAAAACAGTAATGAGATCATTAGCAAACTAAAAAGTCCAAAGATCTAATTCAAAGATACTAAATTATTTTATTATTTTTTCGACAACACAAACAACCGTCGACAACAGAAAGCTTAAAACAGAATGATTCACTTGGCCTGAACTATTGCCTCCAGTTTGGACCACATTGAGGTAAAAAGATAATATAATAAAATAATTTGCAATCAAAGCAACGTCTAATTAATTGTTTTGCTTTTTTTTTTCAATTACTTCATCCTTTATATTAAGCCTAAATACCCCCCAGGCTCTCTACACACTGTTCAAATATGGTAATTTATTTTGGAAACATGAAAAAAATTTTTTTTTAAATATTTATGTTTTTTCAACTTTGAGTAGTTTCAACTTACATCATATTAAAGATGTATTAAATGTAATTAACGTATAAATGTATATTAATGTTAAAGTAACATCAAAATGTTTACACATACAGTACAGCGAGGTTGTTTCACACTCTCAGAAACTCCCAGTCACTGGGGCAGTAACTTTTCAATATTTTTTTTTTTACATTTAGGTACTAATATAATATTTATTCTTTATTTAGACAGTCTTTTCTTCCAGGAGGTCTCCTTTAAGATACAATATAGACCCTACATGCTAATATGCATTTTAAGGTACCAATAATTCATGCATAAAATAATCTGTTTACTCTATTTCATGTTGTTCCAAACCTACTGCATATAACCTTATTTTCCATTGATTTATATGAATCAAAAATACAATGGAAGTTGAAGGGAAATAAATTTGCTAGTATTCTTCAAATTTGTGATCTAATACATCTTAAATGTTTAGATTTAAATTTAAATAATTGCTCTCTTAATGCTAGGTTGTCATTGCTGTTCATAATATCAGCTAAGTTACCTAAAATATATCAAGCCAGTATCTCACAAGAAAAAAAAAAAAAACTCAGAGAGGTGTGAGAACGTCGCTGATACATTTCCTTCCCCTTAAAAAAATAAAAAAGACTTCATCTTTTTTTTAAGGAAGAAACTTTTTTGAGACCGGAGGGGAGGGGATGTGGTTAAAGACAGAATGAAGTCACTAGCATCTGAAATTTGGTTTCCAATGATCTAACTCAAAGATACTAACCTTTTTTTTTTTTCGGTTGACAACAGAAAGCCTAAAATAGAATTATTCACTTGGCCCGAACTATTGGCTCCAGTTTGGACCATATTGAGGCAAAAAGACAAAAACAATTGCAAAATAATGCATGCCATAAAAGGCCTTAGGCCCATACTTATTACTGGGTTTTCCAGCCCTAAAGGGCACTTCTGTGGTTTTCGCACCGTATGTTGTGACATCTTGATAAAAGGACAAAAGCTCAGGCTTGCTCAATACAAGAAGGTTGATGTTGCCTGAGAGCATGAATTCCCAACATGGCTGACAAACTCAGAAAAGACTGCTTTGTATAAGAGCTCCCTTTCTTCATCTCATGCAAGTTAAAATGTGCCCTAGAAATCCAAGCATCTTGTCAACAACTGAAATGAGGTGCAACACAAACTTACCATGTCTCTGTGTGAATGAACACGGCCTTCTACAATCAAAGCTATGTCTAATTAATCAGTTAAAAATAATAAATATCATTGTTTTCATTTTTTTAGTTACTTTATAATTTATATTAAGCCTAAATAATCCCCCAGGCTCTTATGAACTGTTAACTCACATGGAAAGAACCTATATGAGGATATATGAAACCTATATGCAGTATATGCACATATATGATAATATATATGCTGCATATATGTGTATTAATGCCACATATGGGCAAAATTGAGGTGCATATACAGGCCACATACAGTAGGTCTCCTGTATTGCATATTTATATCCACATATAAGCCCTATATGTACATACATGATATGTGGCATACATAGCTCATGTCTAGGCCCACACGGAATCTGTGCGCGCAGAATTCCGCAGATTTTTAGCCCATCATTAATTCTGTTTATTTACTTACAGTTAACTATTTACAGTTAATCTAATTGGATTTGCATTTTAAACATTAAATAAAAGTAAAAGAGATATTATTTTTTATTTCACATTTTAAGGTTTTAGTTATGATACTCCTAAAATAATTCCGCAGAAATCCGCAGATTTTTACCAAAATTCTCCGCAGAAATAGCACTAAAACGTCCGCAGATTCCGTCTGGCCCTGCTCATGTCTCACTTTGGCAACTGTCATACATGATGCCTAGCTCATATTTTCTATTACCAAGGCAATAACTAAGAACTAACAAAAATTTAAAATGTAAAAAACGTATGTATGTGCGAACATTTGAAATTGGTATTACATGTACAGTAATTGGCATGTTATGGAATTTAACTATGGCAAGTAAGTGGAGATGGAAAGCTATGATGTCTACACGTTTTCCTGAAACATTTAAAAGGTCAATTCTTTCTTGTATGAAGATATAGTGGAAAAGAAGGAAATGTATAACAAAATGTGGTTTGTCGTTTTTTTTGTTTTCTTTTTTCTTCTTCTTTTTTTTCTTGTAATATTTTATTGTTCTTAAGTAAATAAAAAATGCTAATTTCTACATATGGGCTTTTATTTATGTTTTTTTAGCAGCTATGGATTTTAATAATTTTATTTTATTCATTTATGCACACATATATACAGTATATGCATATATGTACCTATATAGATACATGTATGCATGTATATATATACACATATATGTGCATACAGTTGAAATCAGAATTATTAAACCCCCTTTGAATTTTTTTCTTTTTTTAAATATTTCCCAAATGATGTTTAACAGAGCAAGGACATTTTCACAGTATGTCTGAAATTATTTTTTCTTCTGGAGAAAGTCTTATTTGTTTTATTTCGGCTAGAATAAAAGCAGTTCTTAATTTTTTAAAAGCCATTTTAACCTAGTTAAGCCTTTAAATGTCACTTTAAGCTGTATAGAAGTGTCTTGAAAATTATCTAGTAAAATATTATTTACTGTCATCATGGCAAAGATAAAATAAATTATTAGAAATGAGTTATTTAAACTATTATGTTAAGAAATGTGTTGAAAAAAATTCTCTCCGTTAATCTAAAATTAATCCAAAAAACTTCAGGGGGTTTAATAATTCTGACTTCAACTGTATATGTACATATATGTGCATATATGTACATATAATATAGGAAAACTGCCAATTTTATATATGTCACATATATTAAAAACCTATATAAAAACCTATATTAAAACATATATGTTTATATAGGCTCTTTCCGTGGGAAAATTGAGTAATCTACTTTGAAAATTTAAAAAAAGTAGTTTATTCACCTTACAAATAACTTCCATTTACATTGTATAAAAGATTAAAAACACTTTAAAAATTGTAAGTATTTAACTTAGAAGTTAAAGTAACATTAAAACGTATGTCATGACCTAACGATCATACCATAAATAAAATAAAATAAAGCTCCAAACTCACAGAAACAACTGTACACAAAACTGTGACGGAAGCAGACCTTTTCAAAAGGTAAATTTTTGTACATTTATGTACAAATAATATATTTAGCCCTTATTTAGCAAGAAAGAGTCCCATTAAGACTTCACAGAATGGGGCAGTCCAGGCAGACCTGTATTGTGCCTTTAAGGTACAATATAGACCCTTTACATCCTAATATGTACTTTTAGGGTAGCAATATGACCCCTATACTATACTGTAGGTACTAATAAGGTCTACCACTATGGACCATTTTGGTACAAACTGCACCTTTTAAAAAAGATACCACACCAGTGACAGCTTGTCTGTATTTTAATAAACAACACTATATTGCAGAATATCACACTTTTAAAGCATCCCAGCTCATTTCCTATAGTCCCACTGACCTGTCAAGGTCAAGTAAAAAAAGCTACAACCACAAACACATCATTTCTTCCAGCAAACTCTTTCTCTTTCTGTAAACAAGAATGCAGTATGAAGCTTACCTTCAGATGTGCAGTGATTGCTGGTGTTTCTCCATGCTGAACACACCTCCACTGGTTCTGTTGAAGCGGCTGCAGAGGTTTGATCATGGTGTCTGTTTTAACCCGTGTGCTCTGCCATTAGCGAGTCCTCCTACAGGCAGCCGCCCAGCCTCTTCTTCTGGTGTCAGAAGTGATTAGTTGGCAGCGTTCAGTGACTTGTGAAGATTTGGGGGGGGGGTGGTGTGCTCTGCCCACTTACATCAGACCCATAGAGGGACCTACAGCTCTCATAATAGAGAGATGTGCTTCTGAGGCCGGAGGGTTCAAACATTGCAGGCGGTGATCAGGCCGTAAAGTGCATTATCGGGCCACTTTAAATGTGCACAGTAAATACCGGCGGCATGCTCTAATCTCTAGGTCGTACTGCAGAAAAAAGCATTGAAAAGCAGAGCATTAATGGTACTTTAATACAAGCCCTTGCAAGTCAGTTCGAGACTTCTGTCCACCCGCCTCATGTAGATAAAAGGGGTTATTAGAGCTGGAAGTCTGAACAGAATTGAATACAATAAGGATTTCTTATTTATTTTTAGATCATAAATTAACACCTAGCAAGAGCGTTTCTGTGGCTGTGAAGACTATGACGCACTAACTGGAGTTGCACAAATATATGCTACATAAATTTATATCACCAAGCAGCCACCAGTGACTCAATTTCTGTTCAGTACTCGTCACAAAAATCGGTTCTTCTCAAAATGTTCTTCGTAAGTGTATACTAGGTCTCCACACAATTTTTATACAGAGGTCAAAGTCAGACCGACAGTTTGACAGTATGATTGCGAGTGATTTTTTTTTATTTGACACATTTGATATGCTGTGAAGCTTGTCAAAAAAACCGAAGCACGCTTTCAAAGCTTTGAGATTAATGCTTTGTGATCTGTGACATTCGAAGTGTTTTTTACCTAATGGCATGTTGGACTGTACTTGAGTTGAACGGACAATGGATATCATAAAATTTTTGCAAGTACTAGTGGGATCTAGTTTTTTGATTTATTTTTTTAAACACCCAAAATTTCAGAGTTTGGGGTGTTAGTGAGAAAACATGTCGAAAGCAATAAATGCGGTATCTTTGTTAAACCCAAAGTCTTTTTCGTAAAGTTAAAGGTCCCCTGAAGTGCTTAAAATGCAGAGAGTGTAACATAATTTTAACTGTAACATGAATTTGCATTAGCTAAAGCCAATAGTGTTTTGTTTATTTCACAGTTTGGCCAAGTATAAAGGAAACCCCGATGTCAATGCTTAGTTACATGTTTAGTGAATACATTTCTCAGAGTAAGGGATGGGGAGCATCGAATTTACATGGCAATGTATAACAAAATAGATTAATTTTTTATGCTTACTGTTTTGAGTACTGATTGGCTTACCTAAGTTAAATGTGATATGTTAAGTGACATGTTTATATATATATATACACAGTTGAAGTCAGAATAAATAGCCCTCCTTTGAATTTTTTTTTTTCTTTAAATATTTCCCAAATGATGTTTAACAGAGCAAGGAAATTTCCACAGTATGTCTGATAATATTTTTACTTCTGGAGAAAGTCTTTTTTGTTTTATTTCGACTAGAATAAAAGCAGTTTTTAATTTTTTAAAAAACATTTTAAGGTCAAAATTATTAGCTCCTTTAAGCTATATTTTTTATCAATAGTTTACAGAACAAACCACCGTTATACAATCACTTGCCTAATTACCCTAACCTGCCTAATTACCCTAACCTGCCTAGTTAATCCTTTAAATGTCACTTTAAGCTGTATGGAAGTGTCTTGAAAAATATCTAGTCAAATATTATTTACTGTCATCATGGCAAAGCAAATCAGTTATTAGAAATGAGTTATTAAAACTATTATGTTTAGAAATGTGTTGGGAAAATCTCTCTGTTAAACAAAAACTGGGGGGGGGGGGTGTTTGGTTGGTGCAGTGGATGGCGGAGGGGTGTCGCGGATAAAAAGTGAATGGGGCGGGGGTGTTGAGAGGGTTGAGGAGTCGTGGAAGAAAGTGAAAGTGAACAGCGGACGGGGTAGAAGGGCGGTTGAGGAGGGGGATCGGTAAAATGAGGTGCTGGATCAGATTTCAGAGGTGCCGGATACGGAGTGTTCTGGCACAAATTAAGCCCTGGGGCCGGAGGGTGGGGGTGATGGAAGTGTACCTAGATTGATAGGTGACCACCATCCGTTTCCTCAGAGGATAAGAAGCTGATAAAACATTGCACTGCAACTCTAATAGAAGTTTTAAAATTGGGTGTTCTGTGTTTGTCTGAGATAATTAGTCTACCGAAATGTGTATATTCCATACATCGGTCAATTCTTGTCACATAACTTGTGGTATGCTCGCGACAGTTGAAATGTTTTCATTGGAAACAAGGGCACCTGGGTACGGACCCTATAACAAGAGCGAGGGGATTGATTGGGTCCCCTAACCCTAACTCTGGGGGCCCCAACTCAGCGTGGGACCTTAGAATCGTCCTAACTTCCCCTGCCCCAGTGTGTTCCATGATTAAAAATAACAAATTTGTGCGCAGAAAAGACGAGATATGTGAACGACCCCTGCCCGTCGTCATTTGCAATCTCCAGCAGTTGATCCTTTTTTCACACTGCCATAATGGATTCACTTGATTTGCTGACAAATGGGTTGCGGATCCATTCCTTGGGAGTTCGTAGGTCCTTCACTGGGCCTTTTTTCTTTTGCAAAGAAACTTTCCAAAGATGTCTGTTTCTTACTTATTTTGATAGATTGTGGGTTACTGGGATTGTGTGGACTGCAGCCCGCTGGTTGGGGACCACTGCACTAGAGGTCGCAGTCTGCATTTTTTCAAATCTGAAATACGCATTTCAAATGGTACATTTTGAATGATTCAATGGTTCATTCAGACAGTTTTTGATACCTACTGGGATCACTATGACCTTGCAGAATCAGAAAATGTTGAAAAATCTCCATCACAAATGTACAGACTGAGAGTTTATTAGAGATGCACAAACACTGTCAAGAGCAGTGATATAAACAGTACAGCTAGTTCGTTGCTTGTCAATCAATGCTGTACAAATCCCTTACCCATAAATAAGGATGTTCTATTCATGTATTTGCTCTGAGATGTAGCTGACTTTTTTATCAGTAACAGTAAAAGAAAATTAAATCATGATCAGTGATTTAAATATTTCAAGACAATTGCTATGGGCACTTGTGTATAAAGAAAAACACAGGTCAAACTAAATTATCTTTGATAGCTTCTCATGATAAAATAAGCTCTTATAAAGTGAAACAATCAGTTTGTGCAAAAACCTAAACATCCTTTACAATGGAATCTGAAATAAAGTCAGTGGTTTCAGCTAAAAAAATATGGGTGAACTGTCCTGAACTAATATTTAGCAATTTTTCAGAAAATCCATCCATAAAATGGTTAATAATTTATACTGTAGGCTGTTAAATGCACCACAGTCTGCAACAGTGCTATAAAAATACCCCAAATCACAGTCAGACTCAGACGTTGTATTTTGAATATTTTATTAATGTGTAGAAAATGTATTAAAAAAGGAACTATACAGCACATTTTAAGTTAAACTAGAGCTAATTCGATCTGTTACAATAATATCCAAGGTTATCTCACAATGTGGTTAGCAAGTTAAGGAGAAATGTCTCAGAGACCATTCTTTAGCACACACGACCTGCTTCAATAGTGTTCATGCTAAACACATCTTCACCTAAGTACAAAATGTGGGGGATTTGTTTTTTTTACATTATCATAATGTTTCAAATTAAATAAATGCACATGAGAGTGATAAAAATGACGCTTTTTGCCTTCATAACACACAGTCCTTCATGTGTTGTGTGTATCGTGTTTTTAAGAGTGTTAATGTTGAGCCATAAGTGGTTAGGCGGATGAAAGGCATGTCAGAACGGAGGGGACTAAAGAATCCTCACCATATGCTGAGTCAATGAATAATGAAGGGAAATCTGGTCCTGTCCTCTCTGTTGAGATCCGTCTCAAGTCAGTTTACACAACACTGAAGTTTCTATTCCTTCATTCTGAACCCACAAACAATTAACTTGCTGAAAGAAATGGTTAGAAAAACACAAGGAACACATATTTCTACCCATACAGTATTGTCCACAGAACAGTAACGGGAGAAAACGATGCCTTCTGGTGCACTCAAAAGCTAAGACTTTTTTCAGTGGTAAATGCAATTACATTGAACTGATTAAGAATTTACTTGGTTTCTGGTTCCCATCCCAGCTGTTGCTTCACTCTCTAATCTCACTTCTCAAAAGAAAAAGCAGCAAAGGAAAAGGGTTGAAACTCTTTGAAGACATCACAGTGCATCTCTCAGACGATGCTCATTAGGAGATTTGTGCCTATGAGAAACAGTTGTTATTAGAAAAGAAGCACAACGGGGAACCAAAGAATATTTATCTAGGAATCTGGACCCGTATTCACAAAACATATCAAGGCTAAAAATAGCTCCTAACATGCTAATTTAGTAGAAAAATCTAAAAAATAATTGTCAAAATCAGCTAAATTTTTGCTCTTAAGAGTATTTCACAAATTATTTTAGGGCTAAAACAAGCCCCTGATCACTAAGTGACTAAGGCCCCGTTTACACTGTCAGGTCTTGATGCCCAATTCCGATTTGTTGCCTATATTTGATTTTTTTGCCAATTTACAACGTTGCGAACGCATAAAGGTGGGTTCTAGCATCTGCGGCACACTAGCCATGATGGAAGAAATTGTCTTGCTTTTAGCTCTATAAAATATGCGAAGTTCAACTTTAAAATGATTTTCAGGCGGAGGAGGAGGGAAAGGGCCGTCATTGCAACTTGCGCCTATGATTTATATATGGTGTCCTCCACCATTCGGAGGAATTTGTGGGTATGAGAGAGATCTCAGGTCTGGTGGGAGCAAATTGTGGCGACTGACCACTCTCCTCCTGCACGTTTCCTTTGTTGTTGTTTACCGTGTCGGCGTCTCCACATATGCTCTTCCTTCTATGTCATTAAACCGCGGAGAAGTACCACATTGTCGCAAGTTTAATGACGTACAAAATGGAATGCCTCAATAAATCCGATCTGCCTGTTTTCATGATAGTCCCATTGTCACAAATACGATTTATAACTGATTTATTTCCACATATGAAGGAGGTCTGGAACCGATCTCTAAATATCCGAATGCATGCGTTTTTTTTATGTTCACATGGTCATAGAACAGATTCGATCTGTGTCACATTTGAGCAAAAAATCGGAATTGGGTCACATTTAACTGGCAGTGTAAACGGGGCCTAAGACCAAACCAAAATTCTTAAAAACATTTTATTATAATACGTTTTTGCAATTTATCACTTTAATCATGGGGTATTCCATGGTAAGAAATATGTTTTGTACATTCAAAAATGTATTCAAAACAAAAAATGGCTAAAACATTTTGAACAAATACAGTTTATGTTCTGTTAAATCTGTGTGTTGACAAAATTCCAGTGTGTTGCTGTACTTCAAACTGAAACGGAATATTGAGTAGGGGGCTTTCTTTTTGCGCATCATTCCCTCATAGCAAAGTAATGCTAAGAAGGGCGTGGTTAAGAGTATTGTGGCTGAAGACGTCAAACTGACATCAGCAATGACGTCAACCCTGCCCTGACTCATAGATTAAGACTTCTAATTCTTAGTAAAGGTTTGTCTCGACAGTTTTGTGAGGTTTTAAGAGAAAACTTTTAACTCATATGTTTTATTTAGGAGAACTCTTAAGCTGTGTTCACACCAGACGCGGATGAAACTTCAAGCGTGAGTGATTTACATGTTAAGTCAATGCAAAGATGCAAATAGACATCTTGTATCGTGATACGTGCGAATGAGGTGGCGCGGATGACACGATTTGCGCGAATGAACAATGTTAATTTCGTTGCCGAAAAATGTTCATCATAATTTACGTGATGAACAAGTTTCTACTGACAAAAACTAGACAGAAACTAGACAACTATAAAAAAATATACTGACATTCTCGTTGACTAATAAAAACGAGACGAGAATGTGATTGAGGGACGTTTTTTGGTAAATATCCAATCAGAATTAATCTTGGTGTGTGATGCATGACGCACACACATTTGAAAAGTAACGTTAACTGGTCCACAGTAGTTAGAATAGCTAAGTTAGAATATTTTGTATAAATAAATGTATACAATATTTTAATTAAATTACACTTAAATTAAACCAAATATATTTTAGTTAACTAAATCTAAAGTAGATTTAATCGACTAAAACTAAACAAACTAAAATGATTCAGAAGACTAAAATATGACAAACTAAAATGGAAGACTAAAACTAAATCAAAATTTGCTGTCAAAATTAACACTGCGAATGAAGCGATGCAAGTTGAGCATTTTGTGCGTTTGAACCGCTGAACGCCTCCATCATCCAGGTATAGTTTCTTGAGAAGTTTATGAACTTACAGAGCTGGGTGCACCACTGAATGGATCTAGTGAATTCACACATGGCACCAAACGAATCAACACTGTTTATCATCCTTCCTAAAGCACTGCTGTTCTCTTAATAAAATCCATCTCAGCCATTTAGCAATGAAGCTAGAGTCACCGGGCAGACAGAAGCCTAGCCCATGACGCAAATTTGCGTCTATTGTGAAGTGAATTTGATGTGCGAATGAAGCGGATTTGATGCACGATTGAAGTAAGTAAACTCAAAAGGTTCACGAGTCTTTAATTTACGCGCAAATAGTGTGATTTATTTTCATGTTCCACGTCTGGTGTGAACATAGCATTAGCGGTAAGATAAAATGTTTTGTGAATACAATTTTTAGATCCGTTCAAATTTCATGTAATTTAGACTTAACCTACTGTAATTATTTCTGTAGTGACTACAGCATTTATTAATATTGACATAATCTTTATATTTTTCATAAGCACTTTCATTTTTGCCTTAAAGGGATAGTTTATCTAAAAATTAAAATCTGTTTCTAATTTACTGACTCACAGGTCATCTAAGATGTAGGTGACCTTTTATGAATCACTAAGAAACTGTGTGTTTGTTTGTTTTTGTTTTATTGAGGTTAAACTGAAGAAAAGTCACCAACATCTTGGATGGCCAGAAAGAAATTAACAGTAAATGTACATTTCTGGGTGAACAATCCCTTAGATGTTTAAAATATTTTGGTAACACTTAATTTAGGTCATAAGTCATGTTATTACTACTAGCTTTTTACATGCCTATTATTAAGATATTTACTGTTTATTAGTAGTTATACAGTATGAACTTATTCTGATCCTACACAAAACCTAAACCCAACTTCTACTGTACTAACTATTAATAAACAGCTAATTAGCAGTTCATTAAGCTAGTAGTTTTAGTTATTAATTTTGTAATACCATGAATTGTGACCTAAACTAAAAAGGTGTTACCAATATTTGAAATGAATTTCAGATTTTTGGTAATATTAATACAAAAATTTTAATAAACAAGTTGTATAACTGACAGTAGTTTTAGTATTTTTTTTTTTCACAAAAGAATACACAGAAAACAATGCCAGGAGTTAATTAGACAAACGGAGAGTAATGCACTAGTAGAAAAACAATTATCTAGCTGAGGTAAGAGTTACGTTTCATTCAGAAAAGGTCTAGAAAAATATGACAAACAGTAGCCGCACTCCTTAACGAACCTTTCCGTCACTGTACAAAACACAATGGGGTCTTGTTAGACTACACAACGAAATAATATATTCTTGTCGGGTAGAAAAAAAGTTAAAGAAGAAAGACTATGTTCTAAGTTGCACTAAGAGAGTTGCATTGCTTTTATGACCTATTGTGAATTGGCAAGTCTTGAATGCTCAAGCCTGACTGCCTTATCAGCAGGTGTCTGACAAACTCCACTTTAGATCAACTCTGTATGAAAGGAACTAAACACCTATGAAAAGAACCTTTCAGATGGTCTTCACTCTGCAAGCATTACTGAAGTGGCAAAAAACTATTCTCCTGCACTCAACTATGAATTGCTATTAACCTAAAGGATTTACTAAGACATAGATGGACGGCATTATTCCTTCAAGTCTACAGGAACAAAAACCTCTGATACACTCAAAAGCACTGAGTGCGAGACAGAACTACTGTACGTAAAAGTCTTCTTCATATGTACATATCAGTGCGTTCCTAAGCATTCTCTTATGTTTCCAGTACAGATATTAACTAAACACAGAAAAGTCCTTTGTGTTTTTGAAAAGTTTCACTAGTTAAAGTGTTTCCATTTTCAAAAAAAAAAGCATTTTAAGGCTACAAAATGCCAACAAAAGTGTTCTGTTTTTAGTTGAAAACTCTGTACTGCAAACAAAAAGCTTAAATTAAAAATAAAATAAGATGCAAATAAAATATGGGGGGAATTATTTAATTGAAATGAATCTGATGTATTTTTCCCAATCAGATTTTGACCTCAAATACTGAATATTTCTTTGGTTTCTGAAGTTTCAACAATTATAGCATTTTGTGTTTTCGATTTTTCAGAAAAAGGTGTAAGAACGTCACCCTTTGCAGTTTTCTCAACAGTACAATCTCCAACTGTTATTAAATTTAAATATGAGATGAAATACATTAAAAACAAACTGTTTATGGTGCAGTAAGTGCAAAATGTCACTCTATAATGTGTGATGTACATGAATTAAAACTGACCAAAAATCAATCGGCTACTTTTTTAAAGGTTTTTTCTCATCACTTATAAAAATAGAAGCATCTCATTGTAACGGGCATTCATTTTCTTCAAAAATGTTTTTTTTTTTTTTTGTCTCAAAGGGAGAAATTATCTTTTCTTCACTTATTAATCAGGTTTCTTTCTGCAGGCCTAACACTGTAAACGTGCCGAACAATCTTAAACTTTGTTAACACTTTGTTTTGATGGTCCTTTTGAGTATTAGTAGACTGTCTGCTTAATATCTGCTGATACTGCTCCTTCAACAGACATTTAACTGACTATAAGAAACTTTTCAAGTACATGTCAATTTACACTAACCCTAACCCCAACCCCAAAGTCTACTTATAATCTAATGAGAATTAGTTGGCATGTAGATGCAAT
Organism: Danio kyathit; assembly: GCA_903798195.1. Classification (NCBI taxonomy): domain Eukaryota; kingdom Metazoa; phylum Chordata; class Actinopteri; order Cypriniformes; family Danionidae; genus Danio; species Danio kyathit. The sequence goes on along the minus strand of LR812520.1, from coordinate 40,977,405 downwards.
GTAACTTAAATTCAACAAACAGACCATCAAAATAAAGTGTGACCCAAACGCTACCTAGTCTTCAATCTCCCAGAACTGAACAAACAGCATTACACATAAGAAAGTCACCGAACCTCAAGCTTTACAATTTACATCAGACATTCGTCAGAGGGGTTTTGTCATCCAAAAGATTCAAATAAATTACATCGCTCCTTGTGTCCTCCTCACCCTGTTTAAAAATAGAAAGCGGTAGAAGGACGGTGGATTAATGAGTGGATCTCCTCCGTTTGCCACTGATGCTGCGGTAGTTGAACGGTCTCATCTTCATCTCCACAAAAGGAATGGAAAACTCATGGCCTTTCCAGTGATACCAGTTTATACCCTGCCAAAGTAAAGAAAAAAGAAGTTAATACACAAACAGCAGTAGTATTAGTCATAAACTGCATTTATTTGTGTGCAAGGGCCACTTATGTATAATGTTATCAAGATTCTACATTAAAAATCATCCTTTAAAAGTAATAGTATACTTCCTGTTCTGTTTGAATAGAGCTGAATGATTGTAGAAAGAATATGAATGCAAATTGTGATGATTGGCTAACAGTTTTATATATCTTAAGAAAATAGATTTTATTTTCATTTTACAGTTTGATGGATAATGGTGTCATTTAGGTTAAAAGCACATAAATACAATCAAATGATCTGTAATAACATTAATGATGAGCTGTAATAAAAAGTAATAATGATGTAATAATAATCTTGTATCAAAAACAGTTATTCACACTTATGTGGTTTGACCTTACTGTTGCATCCAATATGTTAAACACAGCATTGAATTGCATTAAGTCTTTCTGATAATTCCGCATCAAATGGGCTATATGCACAGCTAGTGTTTTCAGCCAATGATGAACTTCCGGTGAAAGCTTTATGTGACTATTTTCCAAGGGCGTAGAATTGGCATGGGCGGAGGGGATGTATTTCCATCAATATATACCAATAATTTTCAATATATACCAATCCCTACCAATAATTTTATCAACTTCAAAATAAAAAAAGCTCCGTCAACCCTTAGTAACCTACTTTTGCACAAAGGGTTAAAGTCAAGTTTGCTATGAGTTTACTATAATAATTAAATAAGGCTGTGCAATTAATCGAAATTCAGTTTCCATTTTGGCCTCCATAATTATGAAAAACAATTATCGGGATAAAACAGTTAAATTGTGTCACACAGTTCTCTAAACTTCTCTACATTCATACCTCCAAAGCCAGATTGCAGTAAAATCATGTAAATTGACATTTGCTATGGTTGACAATTTACAATTTGACATTTGAAACATGATTCCTTAATAGTTATTTGTATTATTAAGTGTTTATTTTATATTATTAATTACTTTATTCATGTTTTTAAAAACATAAAAACAATTTGCGCAATGCATGCGTTCTAGGGATGTATGTCCCCACCAATGTCAAGAACGAATCTACACCCTTGCTATTTTCAATTTCATAAGGTTCCTTTTACAGCATCGATGTTGTAATGTAATTCAAATGTAATCAGTTAAATAGATTTAAGCATTAAAAGATTTAAGTGTAAAAAGAGACAAAATGCTGTTTAAACGCAGGCGCCGTCATTAGCAGCAGCCTAGTACAGAAATTCCATTGAAAATACTGGGGTAAAATTAATTTCCATTTTTTAAAGACATGGCGTGGAAAAAATATAATTTAATGCAGTGCTTCTTCTTTGGTTTTATACCCACTTTATATATTACATCTCAGCCAGGCAGTGAATATCACTGTTTTTTTTAAAGAAATCAGATCTTAAACGCTGTGATTTTGTACGGCATGACAATTAACCGAAAGCCCTGGGGCTGGCGGACTGAAATTAAAAGTTTGTGTACATATACCCCATTGTGACCTGTTTCAACTGAATCTGCGATAAAATGCAATGGACTACAGAGCAAATTCTGAAGTGGTTTGGAACTTCTTTAAAAAATAAGGTTCATCCATTCTTTCCTAATACCGGCACTCCGCTTGTGTTAAGAGTGATATCTGGTGGGTTTCAGCACAGACCTGCGTTTGCCTCTTTACTACTATACATGAATTGGTGGGACGGCAATGATGTAAAAGCACTTACAGCATGTTTTATAGTAAATTACATTTGATTATAGTCCAAAAATCGAAGGATTTAAACTTCTCAGAACCCTTTACGTAACATGATCTTAATAGCATTCGTATTGTAGGTAATTCATACACTATAAAATTTATGGTTCTAACATAGTCACATGAGTAACACTTTCACACGGGTACACAGGCACTAAAACATACAATATCAGCATAATGGAACTGTATTAACTTGCAAGATTAAAATGGGTATCATTGAGTATCATTAACTGAATCTTGTTAACCGTATCAATGCTTAGGAATCTTACGACATTCAGTTAATACCAAATTTAAGGAATGCACCCATATTAAAATCCTGGCAAATAGCTGGAAAAATTATGAAATCTAAAAATATCTGTCAACATTTAAATATCATCTGAAATCAAAAAATTACATAACTTCCAATTTTCAGAAACTGATATGTTGTACTACACCTACTAAATTCATATTTTGATTTTATGGAAATAAATGAAATATATTCTCTTTATTCTTCAGACACTAGGCCCAATATTACAAAAGACAAAAAAAAAAACAAAAAAAAAAAACAATACAAACCACACAATATACTGTACAGTTAAATCAGAATTATTAGCCCCCCTTTGAATTGTTTTTCTTTTTTAAATATTTCCCAAATTATGTTTAACAGAGCAAGGACATTTTCACAGTATGTCTGATAATATTTTTTTGTTCTGGAGAAAGTCTTATGTGTTTTATTTTGGCTAGAATAAAAGCAGTTTAAAATGTTTTTTTTTTTTTACATTTTAAGGTCAAAATTATTAGCCCGCTTAAGCTATATATATGTTTTTTTGATAGTCTACAGAACAGACCATCATTATACAATAACTTGCCTAATAACGCTAACCTGCCTAGTTAATCTAATTAGCCTAGTTAAGCCTTTAAATATCACTTTAAGCTGTATAGAAGTGTCTTGAAAAATATCTAGTCAAATATTATTTACTGTCATCATGGCAAAGATAAAATAAATCAGTTTAACCTCTCAAGGCCCAAGGTGTTTGTTTACATGCATTTGTTTCATTTCTCTTTGCTATTTGGGCTTATTGAAACCTAATTAGAATAAAAATCTAAGTATCATCTTTTGATATGATGTACTTTTAGAGAAAAAATCATGTCCATATATGTGGACTCGTGGTATGAATTTACATAAAACACTTTTTCCTGAATGTTTTTTAAAGCATATATAACATAGAATTTTTTTTTTACTTGCTTTGACTATCAGAGAGTAAAAACAACATTTTTTCCCATTTTGGACAGTTAAAAATAGGGCTTGGGACATTTCATATGCAGCAAAACAGTTGCAGGATGACACTGTATGTCTGTAACAAATATAAAACATTCAAAGTATTTTAAATAGCCTCTTAAGAGCTAAAATGTGCTGTCCACGTATGTGGACACCAAAGCCCTAGGCTTGTTTATCAACAAGATTAAAATGCTATTTTGAGAAATCTCCAACCGACAGATAAACTTTTAGATCAAATTTCTCATCACTAATTACCATGTGTACATCAGTTTCTGAAATTGTGCTACAAATCTACTTGTTTTTTTTGTCAAATCTAATTTGTCAGTTTTTGCTTATATAACAAAGTACAATTACAATTTGTAGGTAAACAGTTTTGTTTTACATGCTGTGTGCTAATATTTCAGTCCGCAATGATATGTACAGAAACATACGTGTTCACTGTCTACAAACAGCTTTGAACAGTCTAGACTTATAAGCAATTTTTTTTTGCAACTGAAATGCCTCACAGTCAAGAACTCATCTCTTCTTTAGACCTTTATTAACCTCTGCTTCTATGAAAAGATCCCACAGATATAAAGAGAAAATGCAGCCCTGTCGGTTTATAATAAGCTAAACCAAGTCCCTAACACTTGTGAGAAAGCTGAAATGAAAGCAGACAGTGAGACAACAGGACATGACAATGCAATTGAGTAAGGACGGCTCTAGAATATTTTTACTCATTGCCCCGTGACTCTTTCAGTTAACTTCAAATGCTCTTGCATGTTTCCTGTCTTTAGTGCTTGCCCTTGCAAACAAAACCGTAAAGAATGAGTCACAGCACACAAAGCCCTGTAGGAGTAAGATCAAATAGCTGAATTAAGATGGTAATCAAACTAATAAGTTCCTGTGAGAGGTTGCCTGTGTAGGCTTCTTGTGCCTTCTTGAAACTCTATGTATAGGTGGTGGAAACAATGCGTGAAGACATTAAAGTGAGGTCACATAAGAAAAGTTTTGTGGTCTTTGTGCCTCAGATCACTAGTGGGTGTTTCTAGTTTAATTCAGCTTTATTTTTATATCACTTTTTACAATGTAGTTTGTGTCAAAGCAGTTTAACATACTGTAGATTAAGATGTCACTTCAATGTAACTGATAGGCTGTATGTCTGAATGTTTCATTAGAAAATGCTATTACACTATAAAATACTCGAAACATTTGTGTAAACCAATTACTTCAGAGCATGTAGACTAACTTTTTATTTTATTTTTTTAATAATAATTTTTTTAGGGGTTTTTCACCTTTAATTGAGATAGGACAGTTGAGGTTACAGACAGGAAAGCATTGGGAGCAGAGAGAGGGGAGCGGTCGGCAAAGGACCTCGAGTTGGGAATCGAACTTGGGTTGTTAACCACTAAGCTAATGGCCCACACGACTAACTATTTTTAATGATGCTTGGATAAACATTGCATAATTAAATGCTAATTATTAGCAGACTAGCATGTGTTAAATTTACTATACATTTCTAAGCAATGTTACTTATTAACTTATATTTAGAATTTGTGTAATTTAACAATGTTTTTTTTTTCAGCTCATCTTCAACCTGACCACAGGCTCTGTTCATTAGCACAATGCTAACCCTACAAAAGCTAAACATAAACACTTGAAACTCTTCAATTAAACAGAAATGTAGATGCTAACACTCAGAATATTGTTCTTGAGCAAAACATACAATAAGTAATACATATTTGAACATTTATTCTCTTTATACAGTCTGATGCCAGACATGCTGGGAAACTAGAAACCTGCCACACCTCAGTCAGTTTAAGTTCAGCGAAATACAATCAGATATTTCGTTCACTGATGTTTTTATTATGTACAAATCTGAGTGAAGTAGACTAATTTCATTTAATTCATTTGAGTAGTTTGGTTTTAGAGTGTTTCTGATGAACAAATAAAGATATACATTTGACCAGAAAGTGTTTTTGTTTTTTTTGTAAAGTAGTAACATTCTGCTACTGCATATTTTCTAGGGGCGTCAAAATTAATTGTTTCTTCTGTGCACCGCGATGCAGACACAGACAATTCGGTATCGGTTCAGTAATAATCTTAACCGGTTATTGTGTACTGACGCCATAATCTCATATGCGATATGTTGTCGTAGCATACTATGGCGAGGGAGGTGAGCGCGAGTATTTACAACGCTCCAACTACTTAAAAACGCAGAAACTGCACAATTTCACTGCGTGTGTTTGCTGGACAGTATTCACTGACACTTACAGCAGAAGCCCCTATTTCACTGCGATTGAGAAAATGAAAGTAAACTCCATTTCTCTCTCTCTCTCACTGTGGCCCTTTTGACCTGCTGGCGTGACTTTTCCTTTCCTCTCGGCTGTTACAGCGATACTTCTGGATCCAGACACGAGTACGTGTCTGCAGAGTGAGTTTTCTCCACCGCGTCTATCATGGATGATCGCCGCTGCCATTTATTAGTGTCAATCGCAGCCCTTTCTGTTGAGCGCATGACCAATCATAGGGGTGTGAGAATGAACTCGCTAGACAAGGCTCAGAAAGCAAGCAGCATATTTATATTTGTTTATTTGCTATAAATGCTCATGTTGTTCTGTGCCTGTAGTAGAGTTTTTAAAGGTACAGTTCATATATCTGACTGTAATAAAGGACAAAATTGTATTACAAACAGTATGTAAATATAAATATATTTATACATTTTAATAAAATTGCTGTGAAGTAAAATATAAAATTGTTTATGGAAAGCATCGTCAATGCACCGTGATGCACCTAGATATCGAATTGAACAAAATCGATGTCAAGATAAACGTAACCGAACCGTGAGACCAGTGTAGGTTCACACCTCTAATATTTTCTGCATATTTTCATCTCCGTAATATAAATTGTGTCCGCTCTACCCGCTCTACCCGTTTCATTGGGTTTCATTTACTCTGCTCCCAAAATCTGGAATTCCCTTCCTCCTGACATTGTAACATTGACATTCTTCCTCTGTTTAATTTCAGACTTAAAACTCATCTGTTCAAAATAACTTACTCTTTGTAACTGCATACTACATTCTGTATCATGTCTTTGTATTTTATCATCTTCTTTATTTTTATACTGTCGGTTTATTTTTTTAATTATAGAATTGTGTATATGTTGTGCAATTTTAAAGGATTGAATTGTGTATATACTTTACAGTTGAAGTCAGAATTATTAGCCCCCCTAAAATATTGGCCCCCCTGTTTATTTTTTTCCCCGATTTCTGCTTAACGAGAGAAGATTTTTTCAACACATTTCTAAACATAATAGTTTTAATAACTCATTTCTAATAACTGATTTATTTTATCTTTGCCATGATGACAGTAAATAATATTTTACTAGATATTTTCAAGACACTTCTGTACAGCTTAAAGTGACATTTAAAGGCTTAACTAGGCTAGTTAGGCAGGTTCCTTGCTCTGTTAAACATCATTTGGGAAATATTTAAAAAAGAAAAAAAAATTCAAAGGGGGGCTTATAATTCTGACTTCAACTGTATATATGTTGTGCAGTGACCTTGGGATTCTTGAAAGGCGCTTTAAATTAAATGTATTATTATTATTACTGGAGGGTGTTATTGCAACTACAGCAGTACTAGTGCAGTAAATAGTTAAACAATGAATTAAGTCATTAATAAACAACCTTTAAAAATAACATTTAAATCCATGCATACTGCCAAAACCATTTGTACTATTTATCATGTCACTACACATGATGCCATTTTGCCACCAGTTACTGTCCCTCTTGCCACCAGAAATCCCAGAACTTTACTGAAATAAATGGGACATTGTTGTTTTGTCACTGCTTCTCACTGAATGTGAACTAAAACCATTTAAGTTTTTGACGTTGCATGTTTATAATATATACAAACTGTATATATTTCTGACAGAATCGTTTCAGAATTCATCCTCGTTCAAAATTCCAGATTGCATAGGCTGTACAATTTTTGTTAACAAATACTGCAGAACAATAAATGAACTGAAACATCATATGAGTATACACTATAGTAGATATTTTAGTCCAGTGCTATGTACTATCAGACTTACCTGACTATGTCTAGACTCTCCGTATTTGCCGTTAAGGTTTGCCCGATGACAGTTTTTGTACCACCAGGCTCCCTTGTAGGACAGTGCACAGTTGGTGACAGCAATGTCATTGTCTTTGTCCTTAGTAGAGAAAGGTCGGCTCTGGTGGTAGCTCAAAGAATCACCTGGAGCAAAAAGAGACCACACATAAAAAACAAGCTTAACCCTTACAACTCTTTCATAACATAAACATTTTTTAAAGCATTTTTTTGTGTTTTAAAGCATATTTTCGCTTTAAGACTCTCAAAATGTAAATTATTTTGTTCACATTTTAACAAACGGTTAAGCTTTGTGAAAAACCTAGAATTATTTTATCATCAACATTTTGGGGTTGAATTTTGCTGATAAACATATATTTAAGTCTTTTGAAAAACCATGGGAGTATGAAAAAAATATATATAATGTTTTTATCGGGAAGTGAAAGTTAATGTAAATAAAATAAACATATTTAGGTTTATGTTTCATAACTATGAACTTTGAGCAATCATGAGGTTCATTTCAATCAATTATTCATTTTCATTCGGCTCAGTCTCTATTTCAGAGGTCGCCACAGCGGAATCAACCTTCGTAATCTTGAGGTATAAATTTAATTAACTTAATTAAATTCAGTTTAATTAAATAGGTTAATATTGGTAATTTTCAGTTTATATGTTATTCTAAATTTAATACAATGTAAAATTTAGGAAAAAATCACTTACAGAATAAAACAAATATAAAACATTTCACTCAAATTCCTAACTAATAAATACTGTACAGAAAATCCAGAGAAGATACTTATCTGTAATTTTGGTCTATACCTTTTAAAAAAACACTCTAATATTTTTAAAGCATTTCTCAAGTGCTACAACTGAAACTGTCTGCCATTTATTCATTCCTGAGAACAATATGATTCAGATACAATATAGTTTTAGTAGAAAAAAAGTTATGAACCACTGACTAAAACAATAATTTAAAAACACTATGAAGATTTTGAAGGCATTATAAGGATCTCAGCCTAAAAATATCAACTTTGAAAAGTGTTTGAATTATTCAGGAAACCAATAAAGTTATTTTCTGTCAATATATAGGGTTAAAATGTCCTCCGGCCTCACCTGCGGTGCCGTTATACTCTCCTATCCTCAGTTTGTAAAGGCTCTTGGAGTCCCCAATGGAAAACCTGTCATAGTTGGCATATACAGACTCCTGGCCATCCTTCATGTCAATACGCAGCTCGTAACGACCTTGAGCTGCAATCTTATGAATGTTGTCCAAGCCTGCATGGAGAAATGTTCAAAAATAAATAAATAAATAAATAAATCATTCAGAGACACAACTACAACACTATCTATCCCCCAGCCATGCCATCTCCGTGCACCAGCCTCTTAACATGTGAAAATGTTGACTTCAAATATGGTGCACACTGATAAGGGCTCATAATTTAATATAAAAGCAGCGCTCCTGTTTGGTGGTCCATCACACTCTCTCTGACTCTTATATGTTGTGAAGATAAGGAGCCAAAGACTGCAGATAAACAGTCTGTTTATTGAAGATAATCAAATTGTCTGACTGTGCGGTGGAAAAATGCCCTGTCTAGCTAAAGACACAATCACTTTTTGATAGCGTAGATGTCGGCTGATAGCAGAACTCCATCTGTTTCATGATTATCTACAGTACGTGAATGTGGTGTACCTCTGAACTGTAACTAAGCCCTTAAACTCACCTCAGGATTTAAAGTCACAGAGTTAAACCCATGAAGCAAGAAGGATTGATGAACCGGAACAGCGAAGGTAAAGACCTAAATCACCAGACATTTCCGACTAGTACAGTATATGTAAGGGATGTCATTGTTGTTATAAAATTGATATGCATTAAGAAAAAACCTCACTGAAGTTTTAGCAGCATGCATGCCATTTTAGCAGCATGAACACCATTTTTACTGACCTAATCAGTACAATCTCTGCAAGGCACCGTTTTACTTGATTAAAATCAGCCAGGCCTCACACAGTACATGATAACTTAAATATTACAGATTCATATTCCTTTAATCACCATTTTGGGTAGCGTAATGCACTTTAACTGCATATGCATATTTTAGACTGCTGTTTTAATTACCCTAAATAAATAATATTTAATTTTGGTTCTCAGTGTAAAAGTACTGCATCAGTGCTCAGGTATGGTACTTTTACTTGTACCTGCACCTATATTGTTATTGTTAGTAGAAGTATTAGAATTACAACAACTTATTTTTGCAAAAACATTTGCAATATTGAATAAAGACAATAATTTACGTAATAATTTAACAAAAAAACATTTTGTATTTGACACATTTTTGGACTGCATACAATAAAAATCAATATGTACAGCTTTAGACGACTCTCGACTCATTGTAGAATGAAGTCACATACATTGCTCAGGTGTGATGTTTTCACAGACTTCACAAAGGGTAAAAATATTGATGGTTCTGTGGGTTTTGTCTATCCAAACTGACCTTTGTTTTGTTTTTTCTATTGGATTCAAGTCAGGTGATTGGCTGGGCCATTCTACAGCTTGATTTTCTTTCTCTGAAACCATTTGAGAGTTTCCTTGGCTGTGTTTTGGATCATTGTCTTGCTGAAATGTCCACTCTGGTTTCATCTTCATCATCCCGATAATGTAGATCAGTGGTCCTCAACCTTTTTATCACCGCAAACTGGTCAACGCTTGACAATTTTACCACGGACCGCTTTAACCCTTTTCTCAGAGGAAGACAAGCTGACAAAACATTGCTGTCACTCTGATACAAGTTTTATTTATGGAAAAAATTACAAAGCACTGCTGTGTTTGGGTGTTCTGTGTTTGTCTGAGATAATTAGTCTTACTGAAATGTGTATATTCCAAACAAGGTGAAACTGATCGGTCAATTCTTGTCACGTGACTCACGGGATTTATTCAACTGGGTGCGTCTGGTCTAAAAGGTGCGAGCGCGTTACGCTGCTTGTGCGTGCAAGTTACGCACCTCTATTGGAAATAACTAACTTGTGCCAACTCTAGACAAGACACGTTATGCAAACAGCCTCTAAAAGGCTGCTGTCATTTGGGATCTCCATCAGTTGATCTTTTGCACAGACATGGTGGATTCACCTAATTTGTTGACAAATGGTTGCGGATCTATTCCTTGGCAATTTGCGAGTCCTTTACTGGGTCTTTTTTCCTTAACAAAGAAACTTCTCAAAGACATCAGTTTTCTTACTCATTTTGCTGCTTGTGGGTTAAATTTTGGTGCTCAAAACCCCAAGATGTAAGTGAGAGATCATTTTTCAAAATAAAAGACTTTTCAAAATAAAAGATTGTTCAGACTCAGATACTAAATAAAACAGAAATAATGAATGATTTCTTGTGCGCCCCGGTACCAATTGATCCACAGATCAATCGATCCGTGGCCCGGTGGTTGAGGACCACTGATGTAGATTATTAGAATAATCCTTGGCTGTGTTTTGGATCATTGCCTTGCTGAAATGCCACCATGATTCATTTTCATCATCTGGCTAATGAAGATGTTGGACTGAAGCAGCTGATATTAATTTACAATGTTGAAGGGCAGAGGGTTGCTGATAACAACTGAGAGATTTCAGCTGCTGTCTGTGCCTTTTTACACCTCACTTCATGTGTTCAATAATTTTTTTCTTGTGTCATTTCATTTTATTAGACATAAATTAATTTTTAAATAATTAGATTTGTTTTAAACTAATTCGATTTGTTTTAGCTTGGTAATTATACGTGTTTCTGTATTTATATCAATTCATAATATAAATATCATTCATTTCATTTTCTTTCAGCTTAATCCCTTTATTAATCAGGGGTTGCCACAGCGGAACGAACCGCCAACTTAAATGGCATATGTTTTACACAGTGAATGCCCTTCCAGCCGCAACCCAACACCAGGAAACACCCATACACTCTTGCATTCACACACATACACTACGGCCAAATTAGTTCATCCAATTCACCTATACTGCATGTCTTTGGACTGTGTGGGGAAACCGGAACAACCTGGAGGAAACACATGCGAACACGGAGAGAACATGCAAACTCCACACAGAAATGCCAACTGACCGAGACGGGGCTCGAATCAGTAACCTTTTTTGCTGTAAGGCGATTGTGGTACCCACTGTGCCATTGCGCTGCCCTATATTTTTATTAATATGTTATTATTTTTGGGAATGCCTACTGAGATTATATTCTTTTTTTTTTTCTTCAAAAATTATTGTTCCATCATTGGATAATTTTAAGCAGAAACTGAAAATAAACTAAACTAGTTCTATGTCCTCTGTGTACAAACAGTCTGAATCTAAAATATTTTCTAAAATCTTTTTTCCCCCTCCACAGTTTAGACTGAAATCTCCTGGAATAAAGCCTAACAGGGTAGTGGAGTCTATTACTTTTCAGAATGACTTTGTGCCTTCTTCCATAACACCATATCTCTATAGTACTGTCCCGTCTGCATGGCTGAACTCCAGCTCCATTACTTAAACACACCATTCAGGAGAAACTGAGAGTCATGACCAGGTGAGGAATTACAAGGAGAGGCCAGTGAGAAACAGCAGAGCAAAAACAGACCTGCTCTCTGCTTTGAATGCCTGAATTGGGCAGGCCAGAACAGTTTGTGTAGCTGATGAACAGACAGTGTTTGTTGGCGATGCAGGTCAGTAAAGGTTGCAACTAAAAAAAGAAATGCATGTTGCACAGGCTGCTGTGTAAAAAATTCTCTCAATAATTCAATATATCAGGGTGATGCGGGGTATTAAAATGAATGATTTCTTTATGAGTTGTTGAATAACCTTTTGTAACTCTTGAATGTTTTGGTGCAAGTAGTATAAACCCATGTCTTCGGATACGGGATTATTAATATTTTACTGACATCGTTGCATTAGTATGCACTACAGTTCAAAATGTTAGGGTTGTTTAAAATCTTTTAGGAAATAGGCCTTCTTTGTTGACCGAAGCTGAATTGATTTGATTAGGATATTTTAATATTATAACAACTTAAAATAACTTCTATTTTTAAGTTATAAATGTAATTACTGTGATGGCAAAGTTGAGTTTTCTGCTGCTTAATATTTTTGTGAAAGCCATGATTTTTTTTAAATTCATTGTTTAAGCCAAAGATCACAGGACTCAATGACTACAAACCTGTTGCCTTAACATTTGTGGCTATGAAGTCATTCGAAAGACTGGTGCGAGCTTATCTGAAGGACATCACTAGACCTTTGCTGGACCCCTTGCAGTTTGCCTATAGAGCAAACCGGTCTGTGGATGATGCAGTCAACATGGGACTGCATTATACCCTACAACATCTGGACAAACCAGAGAACTATGCACTGTTTGTGGACTTCAGTTCTGCCTTTAACACCATCGTCCCATCACTGCACGAGTACAAACTGACCCAGCTGTCTGTCCCTAGCTCTGTCTGTCAATGGATCACCAGCTTTCTGACAGATAGACAACAGCTAGTCAGAATGTGCAAAACCACATCTGACAGCCGCACCATCAGCACTGGTGCCCCCCAGGGATGCGTTCTCTCCCCACTGCTCTTCTCCCTGTACACCAACGACTGCACCGCAAAAGACCCCTCCATTAAGCTCTTGCAGTTTGCGGATGACACTACTGTTATCGGCCTCATCCGGAACGGTGACGAGTCTGCATACAGACAGGAGGTGGAGCGGCTGGCTTTATGGTGCAGATACAACAACCTGGAGCTGAACACGCTCAAAACAGTGGAGATGATAGTGGACTTTAGGAGAAACCCCCTGCACTCCCCCCACTCACTATCATGAACAGCACTGTGGCTGCAGTAGAGTCATTCAGGTTCCTGGGCACCACCATCTCTCAGGATCTGAAGTGGGACATTCACATAGACTCTATTGTGAAGACCCAGCAGAGACTGTACTTCCGTCAGCTGAGGAAGTTCAACCTGCCACAGGAGCTGCTCGTACAGTTCTACTCAGCTGTCATCCAATCCATCCTCTGCACTTCAATCACCGTCTGGTTCAGCTCATACTACACTACAGCGAATAGTCCGGACTGCTGAACAATCACTGGCACTACCCTTCCTACACTTCAAGAACTGTACTCTTCCAGAGTGAGTAAAAGGGCTCGCAAAATCACTCTGGACGCCTCGCACCCAGCACTACCTGTTCAAACTGTTACCGTCTGGTCGGCGCTACAGAGCATCAAGCACAAAACAGCCAGACAGGAAAAGCTTCTTTCCTCATGCCATCTACCTCATGAACAGTTAAATATTCTTCTACTGTGCAATAAACGTGCAATACTTTCTCATACGCACTTGTACACAGCACCTTATAACCTGTACATTTATAACAAATCTGTACATACAAATCAATATCCAGATCTTTTTGACTAACTGCATCTCTGTTTAATGTTTATCGCCTTTTTCTTTTCTCATATTTAATTTTGTGTTGTCACTTGTCACTTTATGTGCACTGGAAGCTTCTGTTGCCAAAACAAATTCCTTGTGTGTGTGAAGCAGACTTGGCAATAAAACTGATTCTGATTCTGGTTTAACAGGCAGCATTTATTTAAAAGAGAACTATTTATTTGTACAATTATGAATGTCTTTACTGTAGTATTTTATCAAGTAAAGGCATTGTTGCTGCATAAAAATGATAATAAATAATAAAATCTGAGCTCAAAATGTTGAATGGTGGTGTTTGTAGTTGCAAAAATATAGTTACGAATACAGTACAGTACAAATAAATGATAAAAAAATTAAATAAAACAAAAAGAGCTTGTACATTACAAATAACAAATAGCTACAGTTGGTAACACAAATACAGTTGCATCACATTTCCACCAGATGAAGGAAGTTTCACACCTTTGCAAAGTTAACTAAATGTTTTAACGGAAATTCAGATCTGTGGCACAGTATACAGAATAGTCTATTTTGATCATGATGTCTGTTTTTTATCATGTGGTTATGATGTGGTTTACAGCCCAATAGATGCATTTCACACACGTGTAAATAAAAGCAGAAATACATTTGAAACTTGTTTTGTATCTTCATGTTAAATCAGTATTAATTCTTAAATCCTCTTAAGTCTATTAAGCTGCTGCACCAATCAAATGTCATTAGAAATTATATAGGGTAACTCTTGTCCAATAATCACACAATTTGTTTTGTTACTTATCTTTCATGTTCTCTTCATTTAATGAGGAAATTTTAGCAATAACTGCTGTTTTGATTTATTTGATGTGGCGAGATCACTGTATATGTGATCATACATCTTTAATAATTTGTCACAAAATTTCAAGAAATACTTCAATAAAATATTGTAACAATGTCATGTAGCATTAAAATGTAAATATCTATGAGTAATATCACACTTGTAGCATTGCGCTGTACAGTGTATGTATATATCGGCACTGCTGAGAGGTGTGTGTTGGCACGAGGCTGCAGGCCGAGTGCCTTAGTGCCCCCAGAAGTGACGATATACAGCCACATCGCAATGCGTGTGATATAGCGTTTATACAACAGTTCGAAATAATCGTGTATATACAGATGTGTACACACACATCTGCAGTTGACGTCACTCAGAACAGCAGAAACCGTTGCTACTTTACAAACTCACTTTAGAGCTAGAATTTGAATAATTCGCTTTTGTAATGTCTAAAGTGATGACAAAACAGGTGATTTTTGCTCACATTTTAAGATTATAAGGCTGAACGACATGAAATGCCATCAGTCTAGAGCGATTTCCCAGTATTTCTCAATTGCAATCGGGAGATCACAATAATTATCACAGAAAAAGCCAGAGCAAAAGCAAACCTAGTTTCTGTGGTATAAATACAGCACTACAAATACAAAAGAGAGAGAGATCATTTACTTTTAATGATTTGATCAGCTGTAGTTAGAATTACCTGTTTTATCCTCTAAGGGCTTATTATGCGGTCTCTGTTGACATCTTGTGGATGAACAATGTCAACTGTTGCTCTGCTCAAAGACAGGCTAACAGTGCCTTCACAAGGGGCTTCAGCGTCAACGCTTGACTGAGGGCGTATCTAAAGCAGTATCAGCCAATGAATTTAGTCTGCAATCGGCTACTGTCTGAACTGGAGTATTTGCATAAAGTGATCTGATTGGCTGACAGTTCTGTTGGCGCTTGAAAAGTTGAGAAATCCCCAACTTCTGCAGCGAGCAACGCCACTAAACCCGCACCGACGGATCCACAATTCAGTTCGGCAACACTTGACGCCCCTAATTCAAAGTGAAATGGCAAGTGTTGACGCCCCGTGTAAATGGGCAAGGGTGAAGGGTTAAGAGGATGGAAGACTGCTGTTATTTGCAGAATATCACACAGCTATCAGACAATCAGATTCAAGAACCAGACAGAACTGTTGCATAACTAACAGTGACATTTTGTATCTCTTCAAGTAGCAGTGTTTTTCTCATCTTGCTATGAAATTCTTTCAAACTTACTTTAAATTTCAGCTTTGTCTTAAAAAAGGTAGTTTTGGGTCTGATATTTCCTATACAATTGCATATGCTGCTTTAGGAACCATCTCCCAATTACATGTGTTAAATAAATATGTTCAAGGAAATCCATATTAAAAGTTATAAAAACCAGTGTGTAAATAAAGCAATCGAAAATAAAATAAAAGCAATTTGGGCTCTGTAGTTAATTTGACCCTTTTAACATTATAACAGTGTGCAAGTATTAAGGGTCCTTGTCTATTTTTACCACATTAGAAGAAAGATTTTTTGCTTCAGAAAATTGTAATTATAATTGTAGTCATTTGTAGCCAGCTTAGTAAAAACAGCAACATTTTCCCTTCTTAAGACATACTGAATAGTGAGTTCAAAATACAAGAACCAACTTATCCAGCATTTGTTTTACGCAGCAGATGCCCTTCCATGCTGCAACCCATTACTGGGAAACATCCATACACACTCATTCACACACATACACTACTGACAATTTAGCCTACCCAATTCACCTATACCACATGTCCCCATTTGGACACCGGAAACCGGAGCACCCGGAGGAAACCCACGCGTACAGGGGGAAAACATGCAAACTCCACACAGAGATGCCAACTGACCCAGTCGAGGCTCGAACCAGCAACTTTCTTTTCTGTGAGGCGAACGTGCTACCCAATGCGCCACCGTGCAGCCATATAAGTATGTACTAAATCATAATTTCTGTGTACCTTTACAGTCCTAGTGTATTAAGAAGCCACTCTTCAAAAGTATCAGCAAGGAGCTGGACTCCTGCAGACAGTATTTACTTTCTGCTCATGAGCCAAAATCTTTCAAATGAGCTCCTTCCACATTAAATATAGTTAGACATATTATCCAGTCGTAAATGTCTGCAGAGGCATAATTTGTAATGTTTACTTTTTATCTGTAATTGAGACAATGCTCCAAAATCCTCGCCGTGCTCAAATGCTACTTTTTTTCCCTCTGAATTTTAATGAATATAATTATAGCTTTCTAATAAGATTTATGCATCAGGGATAAAAAGGAAAAAAAGAGTCTCTATTGTTCAGCATCAAATTGGATTTTGATGAAAATAATTAGCGGATCATTTAAATAGAATCTGAAAGCCGAGAGTCACCAAGACAAACGGAGGGGTCCTGAAGCACAGGGCTCATACAAACACCAGATACGGCATGTATGAGGGCACATGGAGGGTTTTCAAAGGACTGTGCTTTGATGCAGCCTCTCGTGGCGCTAGAAGACTTTGTGTTATTTTCATCTTTATTCAGAGCAGCACCACACTGTCTATCCTTTGAAAGTGGCCTCTGTATAATGCAAGTAAATAGAAGAGCTATACAGTGTCCCTGGAGCAAGTTAGGCTAAGTACTGGAATCTGTTATTTAAGGCAAGACACTGCAGGCAAAAACACTGTCAGTTTTGAGATTTGGGGCTTTTTCATAAAGTCTTTTTCACTCTAATGGAAAGAAAACAGTCCTTTTCCAATGTGTGTTTTCCCCTGTGAATTAGACTTAAATTAAAATGTATATATTTGTAAAAACTGTTCTCAAATGAGTAAATCTCCATCTCAGCAACATTTACATTCACCAAACTGCAGTTTTATTTCTATGTATATATTTTTTCTAAAAGTGTTTATTAAAAAAAACAGTTCATTCATTCATTTACTTTCCTTTGGCTTAGTCCCTTTATTTATCAGCATATGTTTTATGCAGCGGATGCCCTTCCAGTCGCAACCGAACACTGGGAAACACCTATACACTCTCGCATTCACACACATACACTACGGCCAATTTAGCTTATTCAATTCCCCTATAGCGCATGTCTTTGGACTGTGGGGGAAACCTGAGCACCCGGAGGAAACCCACACGCACAGAGAGAACATGCAATCCACACAGAAATGCCAACGACCCAGCCAGGGCTCGAACCAGCAATTTTCTTGCTGTGTGACGACAATCAGTGGCAGATTTAGGCATGGGCAATATGGGAGATCGCCCAGGGTGGCATCTTGCTGGGGGCGGCATAGGGGGGAAACAAAAAAAATGGCCCAGTAAAAGTTTAGAGATAAGATTTACTTTATGTAAGTGTATTGAGTGGTTACCCAAGAATAAAGACGTAAGGGGCCATTCACAATTAAATTCACAACTCAAGTTTGTTATTCTTTATGTGCAACCGAAACAATGCATGGTGAAAACAAATTGGCCATTCCTGCGAGCCTCAGACACATTAATCCTGATCCTGGTTGTTTACATGCACGCCGATATGTGTCGACATGCAAGTCGACAAAATTAAAGTTTATATAATATGATGATGATGTTACTTTGACTAAGCATGGCTATGAAGCAGAAAGGAGGAATAATCAGTCAGGGAGGTAGACTGCATAACATCAATTCTAGGCCATGAGTTGGGTCTAAGACAACAGATAATTCTATAAAACATATATTTTGTATTCTATAGAACTGTCATAATTAATATTCATGCAAAAGTCTTAAATATTACTCCAGTTTTGTCTTTACATTGTTGTTCAGTTACATTTAGGATTGATTTCTGTTATTTTTTAGAATAATAGTTGTATAATAATAATAATAAAGAAATTGTTATTCATTCATTCATTTTCTTTTCAGCTTAGTCTCTTTATTAATCCGGGGTCGCCACAGCAGAATGAACCGGCAACTTAACCAGCAAGTTTTTACGCAGTGGATGGCCTTCCAACCGCAACCCATCTCTGGGAAACATCCCACACACTCATTCACACTCATACACTACGGACAATTTAGCCTACCCAATTCACCTATACCACATGTCTTTGGACTGTGGGGGAAACCGGAGCACCCGGAGGAAACCCACGCGAACAAAGAGAGAACATGCAAACTCCACACAAAAACGCCAACTGACCCAGCCGAGGCTCGAACCAGCGACTTTCTTGGTGTGAGGCGATAGCACTACCTACTGCGCCACTGCGTTGACACAAATTATTATATTTATTGAAAATAAATAAACATATTTAAATGTATTTATAATAATTATTTATTATGTATATTTAAAATATATATTTAAATATTTTAAATATATATAAAATCAACCACATAGTGTCTTTATTTCTTAGGGTTAAGGGGGATGTTTGGGGGGGTTTCGCCCAGGGTGCCATTTAAACTAGAACTGGCTACAATGCTAACCACTAAGCCACTGTGCCGCTCTACAAAACAGTTGTGAATATTTTTCTTTCTTGTGTGATAAAAAGATACTCTGACTTCATCCAGTGTTCAGATCATTGAGCTAGAACTGTATGCAAATTAGTGTATATTTAATTAAATAATAGCCAATTTGCATAATTAAACAACGCATTTTAGAAAATGTACACATTTTTTAAATCAAGCATGGTGATAACTATTATTATTTTTTGTACCATTTTCACTTGCAGTGTCTTGTTTTAAATGAAACAAACTTCTGACTGTTAGTCAAGAGCACTCAACGCTGACTTACATTTTTTAAGATGTATGCTTGAATAAAACATTTGTGAGAAAGTGCTGAAAATTTAGAGATTAATGGGGCCTAAAGAAGGCATTATTAAGGTTCATCACGTAGCAGTCTTTCTCCAGACAGCTGTAACTGCTCTGTCTATAATTCAAGTGTATTTCACATCTTCTCACCAAGCCAGAATTCGTCCTCCAGGTTGCCGAAGCCGATTTTGTAGTCAGTCCACTTTCTGGAGAAATCAGTCAAACCGTTTTGACGTCTCTGAAACACCTGAACACAGTCAGCAGAGGTTTCAGCTGCCGCACAACACTATAAACCAATTAATTACAGTATAATGGGCCTCATTCAGGAAAGATTTGTAAATAAAGTAAATTTAGTGAAATACGCAAAACACAGGCCTTCATGAAAACTGTTCTTTGGATTGCATCGTAAACATCAGATTTGAAATGTAAATGAATTCCAGTCATTCGGAAATAGGATGCGAGAACACACTCATTCACAATTAGCATAATCCCTTATAAATTATAACTATGCAAGTTACTTCCAGAAACGTAAAATGCCCAAAAGACTTATAGGTGACATAAATAAAAAATAAATATTGAATAAACATGTCCACCAAACTAGGGCTGCACAATATATCGTTTCAGGATTGATATGGCAATGTGATCATTCACTATTGTCACCCTACCATGTGACAATAGTGATCATTCACTATTGTCACATGGTAGGGTATTTGCAATGTTGAGCTTGTATTATAATTTATCATTTGCATGTTTTTGAACCATGTGATTGTATAATGATTTTAAAAGCATTCAGGCTTTAAAAATTGTACCCTTTTTGACCTTAACTACAATTAATTTTATTGAATTATTTTTATTTTTTATTTTTATTGAATTATTTTTATTTTTGTCATTTAGTTACTAGTTGTAATATACAGTTTTATTTTTATACATTACAGTTACTGTACTTGAATACTGTTAGACTCAGGAAACAATAAAACACTTCATTTTAATTGTATCTCTTTCTTCACTGTATTTATAGATTGCTATGCATGAAAATACGCACAGTATGTGTAAATACAGAAATGCACTGCAAATAGCACAAACCACAACAAAAATGTGTTGGGAACCCCAAAACGTTTCTAGATTGTTTATTAGATTTTATGTAGATGCAAATAGTATACACTAATTCATCAATCTCTGACTAAACATGTGAATGAAAATACTCACAACACATGCAAATACAAAAATGAACAACGGAAATGGGGACCCCAAAAATGTTAAAGATTGTTTAATAGATTTTATGGAAATGCATTCTCACTGCAGAATCATCCCAATCCATCTAACATTATAAATTCTTTCCAAATTGAGATATTAAGTCATCTGGCGAAATTGTATCCATATCGCAATATATATCACAAAATAAAAAAATATCGCAATGTTACATATTTCCAATATCATGCAGCCCTACACCAAACCATTTTAAGCCAGCATCAAAATGTCAAGCTCTTGTCTAAAAATGGCCAGCTGGTAGCGCCTGAGAATGTTTTTGGCAGCACAAATTTGTTTTTTCAGCTGACAATACAGTCAATATCTTATTTTGAAGAATATTTTTGAAGATGAAAATGAAGTAGCCAGTAAAATTTACTTCTCCTTTGTTGTTCAGTTGTTGTACAAATACAGTAGGATGATTGATCGGCATATTTGTCCCATCCCTCCTAATTTATTGAACGGTTGGGTGACAAGTCATTGCATCAAAATTCAGTGTATTCAGTTTGCCAAGAAGAACACAGAGGTTTTACACCACATTTACACATGGTAGGAAGCACCTACCATGTACATTTTTTTCATACCAACTAACATTTGGAAAACATGAAAATATCTGAAATATCTGAAAATGTACATCAGAATTACACAAAAAAATGTTCGCTTGTGTTTTTTGAATGAGGCCCATTGTGTTTTGGGGCAATATGGAGCACCTGAATGACAATGTATCCCAACAGTGTTATTTTATTGATGGGATCTGCAATAAAGGCAGCTGTGTTGGTGGTCATGACCAGTAAAGACCAGCTGTAAAGAGCAGAATGGGCAATCACCAGCATATGCTGTGTTCTGAATACTAGTCTCTGGGTGGAAAAAGATGGCAGGTCCTAAAACGTACACTTGGTAAGTGCTAAAGACAATTATAGTTATTTGCCAATTGGGTGATAACTTTATTAGGACAGACAATATGGTTCAAGGTGAATTGCAAAATCAATAGTCTGACCTTCGCTGATGTAAGTGCCGCTTGTCTGGTTAAAAAAAAAAAAAAAAAAACCTCAGCGGAAAAAAATGGCCAAAATAAAATTCTCCAGACCCCCATATGGAACAGTAGAGCTTATATTGTTTGTGATAAAAATATGTCTAAATAACAAAAATAAGTGCAGAAATAAATATATATCAATAAATACCATTATCTCATAATAATAGCACATGCATACAATTTTAATTGTTTTGTTAGTTGTTATTACTATTATTAAATTAACAACTAATAAATAATACAATTAATAACAGATCAATATAAATTATATATAATATGAACTTGTATATATGATGACAATAGTAATTAAATAAAAATGTAATACATATATTTAAATGAAATTAACTGATATTAACAGTACCCTGCCTGACAAAAGTCTTGTTGCCTTGTCTTGTTTTAAGAACAACAAATAATAACTTGACTTCTAGTTAATCATTTGGTATCAGAAGCGGCTTAAATGAAAGGCAAAGACCTCTTGATTATGCTTACTTTACCAAAATAAAATATGGACATGCCTTGATTTTTAACTATTTAATTAGGACAGTAAGGTCTGACTTTGCTTAGACAAAAGTCTTGTCAATTAACAGAAATAATGTACAGTATAGAATATAAAGTCATGGTGCAGTGGAAAATTTTTTATATTGTGTATGACTCCCATGAGCTTGGAGGACTGCATCCATACATCTCTGCAATGACTCAAATAACTCATTAATAAAGTCATCTGGAATGGCAAAGAAAGAGTTCTTGAAGGACTCCCAGAGTTCAACAAGATTCTTTAGATTCATCTTCAATGCCTCCCTCTTCATTTTACCCCAGACATGCTCAAAAATGTTCATGTCTGGTGACTGATCTGGCCAAACCTGGAGCACTATGACCTTCTTTGCTTTCAGGAACTTGATGTGGAGGTATAAGAAGGAGCGCTATCCTGCTGAAGAATTTGCCCTCTTCTGTGGTTTGTAATGTAATGGGCAGCACAAATGTCTTGATATACCTCAGGCTGTTGATGTTGCCATCAACTCTGCAGATCTCTCACACACCCCCATACTGAATGTAACCCCAAACCATGATTTTTCCTTCACCAAACTTGGCTGATTTCTGTGAGAATCTTGGGTTTATGCGGGTTTCAATAGATCTTCTGCAGTATTTGTGATGATTGGGATACAGTTCAACAGATGATTCAATGGAAAAATCTACCTTCTGCCACTTTTTCAAATGATCAACTAGAAGTCAAGTTATTATCTGTTGCTCTTACAATTGGGATCGATGACAAGACTTTTGTCAGGCGTGTATATAATCAATATTAATACTGTATACTCTAATTATTAATACTAAAATTCAAATCAATACAATTATTAATACATTTCATGCACTAATAATATGTACAACAATAAATTCAATGAGCTTTTGTTTTTCTAACCAGTTTGGAAATTGGTCTAATCTGTTGTATTCCATATCAGGCAGTTCTATAACAAGCATATTTGCGTAAACCATGCCAGATGTTCAGCACAAAACAGACAGGCTCACTCACTATCCAGCCGCCTCCATCAGTGGTCATGTCACAGTAAACCTGCACGCCTTGACTAAGGTCTCGGTTGACGTAGACGGTGTAGATCCCACCCAGAGTCTCTCCGTTTAGGAGGTGTTGCGCGCAGTTCTGTGGCGTTGGAAACAATCGGTTTCCTGTGGAAGAAAAAGGGTTGAGAAATATTCAAAACAACAGAGAAAAACAAAGCGAGGGGCCACTGGGAGGTTAATGAGAGGTGATTTGCAACCACAATGAAGTGTGAATGAATACTATATTTGGAAGTAGGTTGCTTGTAAAGTCACAGAAACACGGGGCAGTAAATGAGCGATGTGCACAGATGTGCTGAAGGTGTCGAGACTGATTTGTACTTTATGCTGTTGATGTGGTGATATTGAGCATTCGAATGTAATGAGGTGAATGAACCTTTCAGTTTACAGGAGATGTGGGATATCTGCACCTGTTGTGAAAGATTTGAAGACAATGGAGCTGGTGTTCTTTACATGCCTAAATGTAAACTTGTTATGCATAAGTAATTTACATGTTAATTTTTCCAGTGGGTATCTAACCCTCTATTTATTAAAATCATTATGTGGTTTAAAAGGATAGTTTATACAAAAATTTTAATTAGCTTTTCACTTAACAAGTGTGTGTAACAAGAAAAAACAAAGAATCTATTTATTTGCGTCGTCTTAGATCTTTTAGAGCATCAAAAAAGATTCTTGAACATTTTTTTTCAGTACTTATGTCTGTAGTCTAAAAACAAAGTTGATGAACCAGATTAAAATCTGTTTAAAAATACAGTAGTAGGAAAGCCTCTTGAGAAATAATTTGACCGTTCGTACTACAAGAACCTCACAAGGCTGGCAAGGAACATCATTTTGAACCCTATAGTCATGTGTTGAATCATGAGTTTATACCATTATTGTCTAACCATTGATTTAGAGTCCCAAGTTTTAATAAAGTGAAATTTAAAAAAAGTCATTTGTACATCAGGCTGTCTTAAAGATGAATTAGGCCCGTGAATTGGTGCTTTTTTGTATGTCTCTGTCTCTTTGTAAGGAATATTTATCATGCTGTTATGCAAGAAAAACTTCAGATAAAAATCTGACAATAAAGTATTGCCTTGTATTGTATATAGAATATAGGCAAACTTTTTATATTAAGAAATATTTGTATTATTTATAGATTTTTTGCCACATAAATGTGTTTTTGGAACTTTAAATGATTATAGTTGAGAAACTAAGGTCACACTGAATGTATTAAACGTTTACTTTCTTTTCTGGGCTTTTAATGTCTCAGGACCATTGCTGTTTATGGAGGATGAGGGAGGTCTCGGATTTAATCTAAAATATCTTAGTCTGTGTTCTGAAGATTAATGAAGGTCTCTTGGGTTTGGAACAACACGAGGGTGAGTAATAACTATTAACAGAATTTTTAATTTTTGAGTGAACTAACCCTTTAACAGTTATACTTTATAATAAAAAAACATATACAGGCAAAACTAAACGAATACCTATGGCTGCTTATGAGGTTGTATAAAGACAATGATGGGTCAGTGCAATACAATATTTACAATTTTATTACATTTAATCAGCAACCTCTGCTACCTCACAGACATTTTTGGTTCACATCTCAATGTTCTGTTAGAAGTCACAGATGTTAATTTTATTTGTCCTGTATGTTTTTTGTTGACTGTCCATTTGCCAGTAGACACTGACTTGCATGATATGAATAACCAAGCACTACAGATTAAGCTAAAACCTTTATTGTTGGCCTAACAATGAGTAACTTAGCCCTACATTTAATTTTTTAGGATAACTATTTAGTATTATTTACAAAATTTACTATTTACTATAGTATTGCTATAGCACCGAATATACTATTTAGACCAGGGTTGCCCAAACTCGGTCCTGGACGGCCAGTGACCTGCAAAGTTTAGTTCCAACCCCAAATAGAAAAACATGACGCAGCTAATCAAACTCTTTGTAGGTACACTAGAAACTTCCAGGCAGCTGTGTTGTAGGAATTTAGAGCTAAACTATGCAGTACACTGGCCCTCCAAGTGCGAGTTTGGGCACCCCTAATTGATATAGCTCAGCCAATACTGCATATTCTGTCATAATTTACTCTTTGTTTCACTTTGTTTGAGTATCTTTTTATGAAAAATGTTGGAAACCTGTAACCATTGACTTCCATGATATTTGTTTTTTTTTCCCCACTATGGAAGTCAGTGGTTACAGATTTCTACCATTTTTCAAAAATATCTTCTTTTGTGTACAACAGAAAAAAACAAAACCGCATAACGTTTTGGAACCACTTGAGAGTCAGTTAACACTGAGTAAATTAAATTTTTTAGGTGAACTATGCCTGTAAGTCAAACAGTAAAATTGACAGTCTGACATTTGTGTGTACTAAAGAAATATCCTCAGTAGAAAATGTATCAGTTCCACTTTTGTATTTCTATAAACTTTCATGTGGTTTTAGATAAACTTCATTGATAGTCCCACTATTGATTTGTACTTTAATTTGATCACGATTGAAGTAAGTAAACTCAAAAGGTTCACGAGTCTTTAATTTACGCGCAAATAGTGGATTTATTTTCATGTTCCACGTCTGGTGTGAACATAGCATTAGCGGTAAGATAAAATGTTTTGTGAATACAATTTTTAGATCCGTTCAAATTTCATGTAATTTAGACTTAACCTACTGTAATTATTTCTGTAGTGACTACAGCATTTATTAATATTGACATAATCTTTATATTTTTCATAAGCACTTTCATTTTGCCTTAAAGGGATAGTTTATCTAAAAATTAAAATCTGTTTCTAATTTACTGACTCACAGGTCATCTAAGATGTAGGTGACCTTTTATGAATCACTAAGAAACTGTGTGTTTGTTTGTTTTTGTTTATTGAGGTTAAACTGAAGAAAAGTCACCAACATCTTGGATGGCCAGAAAGAAATTAACAGTAAATGTACATTTCTGGGTGAACAATCCCTTAGATGTTTAAAATATTTTGGTAACACTTAATTTAGGTCATAAGTCATGTTATTACTACTAGCTTTTTACATGCCTATTATTAAGATATTTACTGTTTATTAGTAGTTATACAGTATGAACTTATTCTGATCCTACACAAAACCTAAACCCAACTTCTACTGTACTAACTATTAATAAACAGCTAATTAGCAGTTCATTAAGCTAGTAGTTTTAGTTATTAATTTTGTAATACCATGAATTGTGACCTAAACTAAAAGGTGTTACCAATATTTGAAATGAATTTCAGATTTTTGGTAATATTAATACAAAAATTTTAATAAACAAGTTGTATAACTGACAGTAGTTTTAGTATTTTTTTTTTCACAAAAGAATACACAGAAAACAATGCCAGGAGTTAATTAGACAAACGGAGAGTAATGCACTAGTAAAAAACAATTATCTAGCTGAGGTAAGAGTTACGTTTCATTCAGAAAAGGTCTAGAAAATATGACAAACAGTAGCCGCACTCCTTAACGAACCTTTCCGTCACTGTACAAAACACAATGGGGTCTTGTTAGACTACACAACGAAATAATATATTCTTGTCGGGTAGAAAAAAAGTTAAAGAAGAAAGACTATGTTCTAAGTTGCACTAAGAGAGTTGCATTGCTTTTATGACCTATTGTGAATTGGCAAGTCTTGAATGCTCAAGCCTGACTGCCTTATCAGCAGGTGTCTGACAAACTCCACTTTAGATCAACTCTGTATGAAAGGAACTAAACACCTATGAAAAGAACCTTCCAGATGGTCTCACTCTGCAAGCATTACTGAAGTGGCAAAAAACTATTCTCCTGCACTCAACTATGAATTGCTATTAACCTAAAGGATTTACTAAGACATAGATGGACGGCATTATTCCTTCAAGTCTACAGGAACAAAAACCTCTGATACACTCAAAAGCACTGAGTGCGAGACAGAACTACTGTACGTAAAAGTCTTCTTCATATGTACATATCAGTGCGTTCCTAAGCATTCTCTTATGTTTCCAGTACAGATATTAACTAAACACAGAAAAGTCCTTTGTGTTTTTGAAAAGTTTCACTAGTTAAAGTGTTTCCATTTTCAAAAAAAAAAGCATTTTAAGGCTACAAAATGCCAACAAAAGTGTTCTGTTTTTAGTTGAAAACTCTGTACTGCAAACAAAAAGCTTAAATTAAAAATAAAATAAGATGCAAATAAAATATGGGGGGAATTATTTAATTGAAATGAATCTGATATTTTTCCCAATCAGATTTTGACCTCAAATACTGAATATTTCTTTGGTTTCTGAAGTTTCAACAATTATAGCATTTTGTGTTTTCGATTTTTCAGAAAAAGGTGTAAGAACGTCACCCTTTGCAGTTTTCTCAACAGTACAATCTCCAACTGTTATAAATTTAAATATGAGATGAAATACATTAAAAACAAACTGTTTATGGTGCAGTAAGTGCAAAATGTCACTCTATAATGTGTGATGTACATGAATTAAAACTGACCAAAAATCAATCGGCTACTTTTTAAAGGTTTTTTCTCATCACTTATAAAAATAGAAGCATCTCATTGTAACGGGCATTCATTTTCTTCAAAAATGTTTTTTTTTTTTGTCTCAAAGGGAGAAATTATCTTTTCTTCACTTATTAATCAGGTTTCTTTCTGCAGGCCTAACACTGTAAACGTGCCGAACAATCTTAAACTTTGTAACACTTTGTTTTGATGGTCCTTTTGAGTATTAGTAGACTGTCTGCTTAATATCTGCTGATACTGCTCCTTCAACAGACATTTAACTGACTATAAGAAACTCAAGTACATGTCAATTACACTAACCCTAACCCCAACCCCAAAGTCTACTTATAATCTAATGAGAATTAGTTGGCATGTAGATGCAATGTAACTTAAATTCAACAAACAGACCATCAAAATAAAGTGTGACCCAAACGCTACCTAGTCTTCAATCTCCCAGAACTGAACAAACAGCATTACACATAAGAAAGTCACCGAACCTCAGCTTTACAATTTACATCAGACTTCGTCAGAGGGGTTTTGTCATCCAAAAGATTCAAATAAATTACATCGCTCCTTGTGTCCTCCTCACCCTGTTTAAAAATAGAAAGCGGTAGAAGGACGGTGGATTAATGAGTGGATCTCCTCCGTTTGCCACTGATGCTGCGGTAGTTGAACGGTCTCATCTTCATCTCCACAAAAGGAATGGAAAACTCATGGCCTTTCCAGTGATACCAGTTTATACCCTGCCAAAGTAAAGAAAAAAGAAGTTAATACACAAACAGCAGTAGTATTAGTCATAAACTGCATTTATTTGTGTGCAAGGGCCACTTATGTATAATGTTATCAAGATTCTACATTAAAATCATCCTTTAAAAGTAATAGTATACTTCCTGTTCTGTTTGAATGAGCTGAGATTGTAGAAAGAATATGAATGCAAATTGTGATGATTGGCTAACAGTTTTATATATCTTAAGAAATAGATTTTATTTTCATTTTACAGTTTGATGGATAATGGTGTCATTTAGGTTAAAAGCACATAAATACAATCAAATGATCTGTAATAACATTAATGATGAGCTGTAATAAAAAGTAATAATGATGTAATAATAATCTTGTATCAAAACAGTTATTCACTTATGTGGTTTGACCTTACTGTTGCATCCAATATGTTAAACACAGCATTGAATTGCATTAAGTCTTTCTGATAATTCAGCATCAAATGGGCTATATGCACAGCTAGTGTTTTCAGCCAATGATGAACTTCCGGTGAAAGCTTTATGTGACTATTTTCCAAGGGCGTAGAATTGGCATGGGCGGAGGGGATGTATCCATCAATATATACCAATAATTTTCAATATATACCAATCCCTACCAATAATTTTATCAACTTCAAAATAAAAAAGCTCCGTCAACCCTTAGTAACCTACTTTTGCACAAAGGGTTAAAGTCAAGTTTGCTATGAGTTTACTATAATAATTAAATAAGGCTGTGCAATTAATCGAAATTCAGTTTCCATTTTGGCCTCCATAATTATGAAAAACAATTATCGGATAAACAGTTAAATTGTGTCACACAGTTCTCTAAACTTCTCTACATTCATACCTCCAAAGCCAGATTGCAGTAAAATCATGTAAATTGACATTTGCTATGGTTGACAATTTACAATTTGACATTTGAAACATGATTCCTTAATAGTTATTTGTATTATTAAGTGTTTATTTTATATTATTAATTACTTTATTCATGTTTTTAAAAACATAAAAACATTTGCGCAATGCATGCGTTCTAGGGATGTATGTCCCCACCAATGTCAAGAACGAATCTACACCCTTGCTATTTTCAATTTCATAAGGTTCCTTTTACAGCATCGATGTTTAATGTAATTCAAATGTAATCAGTTAAATAGATTTAAGCATTAAAAGATTTAATGTAAAAGAGACAAAATGCTGTTTAAACGCAGGCGCCGTCATTAGCAGCAGCTAGTACAGAAATTCCATTGAAAATACTGGGGTAAAATTAATTTCCATTTTTTAAAGACATGGCGTGGAAAAATATAATTTAATGCAGTGCTTCTTCTTTGGTTTTATACCCACTTTATATATTACATCTCAGCCAGGCAGTGAATATCACTGTTTTTTTTTAAAGAAATCAGATCTTAAACGCTGTGATTTTGTACGGCATGACAATTAACCGAAAGCCCTGGGGCTGGCGGACTGAAATTAAAAGTTTGTGTACATATACCCCATTGTGACCTGTTTCAACTGAATCTGCGATAAAATGCAATGGACTACAGAGCAAATTCTGAAGTGGTTTGGAACTTCTTTAAAAATAAGGTTCATCCATTCTTTCCTAATACCGGCACTCCGTTGTGTTAAGAGTGATATCTGGTGGGTTTCAGCACAGACCTGCGTTTGCCTCTTTACTACTATACATGAATTGGTGGACGGCAATGATGTAAAAGCACTTACAGCATGTTTTATAGTAAATTACATTTGATTATAGTCCAAAAATCGAAGGATTTAAACTTCTCAGAACCCTTTACGTAACATGATCTTAATAGCATTCGTATTGTAGGTAATTCATACACTATAAATTTATGGTTCTAACATAGTCACATGAGTAACACTTTCACACGGGTACACAGGCACTAAAACATACAATATCAGCATAATGGAACTGTATTAACTTGCAAGATTAAAATGGGTATCATTGAGTATCATTAACTGAATCTTGTTAACCGTATCAATGCTTAGGAATCTTACGACATTCAGTTAATACCAAATTTAAGGAATGCACCCATATTAAAATCCTGGCAAATAGCTGGAAAAATTATGAAATCTAAAAATATCTGTCAACATTTAAATATCATCATCTGAAATCAAAAAATTACATAACTTCCAATTTCAGAAACTGATATGTTGTACTACACCTACTAAATTCATATTTTGATTTTATGGAAATAAATGAAATATATTCTCTTTATTCTTCAGACACTAGGCCCAATATTACAAAAGACAAAAAAAAAACAAACAAAAAAAAACAATACAAACCACACAATATACTGTACAGTTAAATCAGAATTATTAGCCCCCCTTTGAATTGTTTTTCTTTTTTAAATATTTCCCAAATTATGTTTAACAGAGCAAGGACATTTTCACAGTATGTCTGATAATATTTTTTTGTTCTGGAGAAAGTCTTATGTGTTTTATTTTGGCTAGAATAAAAGCAGTTTAAAATGTTTTTTTTTTTTACATTTTAAGGTCAAAATTATTAGCCCGCTTAAGCTATATATATGTTTTTTTGATAGTCTACAGAACAGACCATCATTATACAATAACTTGCCTAATTACGCTAACCTGCCTAGTTAATCTAATTAGCCTAGTTAAGCCTTTAAATATCACTTTAAGCTGTATAGAAGTGTCTTGAAAAATATCTAGTCAAATATTATTTACTGTCATCATGGCAAAGATAAAATAAATCAGTTTAACCTCTCAAGGCCCAAGGTGTTTGTTTACATGCATTTGTTTCATTTCTCTTTGCTATTTGGGCTTATTGAAACCTAATTAGAATAAAAATCTAAGTATCATCTTTTGATATGATGTACTTTTAGAGAAAAAATCATGTCCATATATGTGGACTCGTGGTATGAATTTACATAAACACTTTTTCCTGAATGTTTTTTTAAGCATATATAACATAGAATTTTTTTTTTACTTGCTTTGACTATCAGAGAGTAAAAACAACATTTTTTCCCATTTTGGACAGTTAAAAATAGGGCTTGGGACATTTCATATGCAGCAAAACAGTTGCAGGATGACACTGTATGTCTGTAACAAAATATAAAACATTCAAAGTATTTTAAATAGCCTCTTAAGAGCTAAAATGTGCTGTCCACGTATGTGGACACCAAAGCCCTAGGCTTGTTTATCAACAAGATTAAAATGCTATTTTGAGAAATCTCCAACCGACAGATAAACTTTTAGATCAAATTTCTCATCACTAATTACCATGTGTACATCAGTTTCTGAAATTGTGCTACAAATCTACTTGTTTTTTTTGTCAAATCTAATTTGTCAGTTTTTGCTTATATAACAAAGTACAATTACAATTTGTAGGTAAACAGTTTTGTTTTACATGCTGTGTGCTAATATTTCAGTCCGCAATGATATGTACAGAAACATACGTGTTCACTGTCTACAAACAGCTTTGAACAGTCTAGACTTATAAGCAATTTTTTTTTGCAACTGAAATGCCTCACAGTCAAGAACTCTCTCTTCTTTAGACCTTTATTAACCTCTGCTTCTATGAAAAGATCCCACAGATATAAAGAGAAAATGCAGCCCTGTCGTTTATAATAAGCTAAACCAAGTCCCTAACACTTGTGAGAAAGCTGAAATGAAAGCAGACAGTGAGACAACAGGACATGACAATGCAATTGAGTAAGGACGGCTCTAGAATATTTTTACTCATTGCCCCGTGACTCTTTCAGTTAACTTCAAATGCTCTTGCATGTTTCCTGTCTTTAGTGCTTGCCCTTGCAAACAAACCGTAAAGAATGAGTCACAGCACACAAAGCCCTGTAGGAGTAAAGATCAAATAGCTGAATTAGATGGTAATCAAACTAATAAGTTCCTGTGAGAGGTTGCCTGTGTAGGCTTTCTTGTGCCTTCTTGAAACTCTATGTATAGGTGGTGGAAACAATGCGTGAAGACATTAAAGTGAGGTCACATAAGAAAAGTTTTTGTGGTCTTTGGTGCCTCAGATCACTAGTGGGGTGTTTCTAGTTAATTCAGCGTTATTTTATATCACTTTTTACAATGTAGTTTGTGTCAAAGCAGTTTAAACATACTGTAGATTAAGATGTCACTTCAATGTAACTGATAGGCTGTATGTCTGAATGTTTCATTAGAAAATCTATTACACTATAAAATACTCGAAACATTTGTGTAAACCAATTACTTCAGAGCATGTAGACTAACTTTTATTTTATTTTTTTAATAATAATTTTTTTAGGGGGTTTTTCCACCTTAATTGAGATAGGACAGTTGAGGTTACAGACAGGAAAGCATTGGGAGCAGAGAGAGGGAGCGGTCGGCAAAGGACCTCGAGTTGGGAATCGAACTTGGGTTTGTTAACCAGCTAAGCTAATGGCCCACACGACTAACTATTTTTAATGATGCTTGGATAAACATTGCATAATTAAATTGCTAATTATTAGCAGACTAGCATGTGTTAAATTTTACTATACATTTCTAAGCAATGTTACTTATTAACTTATATTTAGAATTTGTGTAATTTAACAATGTTTTTTTTTTCAGCTCATCTCAACCTGACCACAGGCTCTGTTCATTAGCACAATGCTAACCCTACAAAAGCTAAAACATAAACACTTGAAACTCTTCAATTAACAGAAATGTAGATGCTAACACTCAGAATATTGTTCTTGAGCAAAACACTACAATAAGTAATACATATTTGAACATTTATTCTCTTTATACAGTCTGATGCCAGACATGCTGGGAACTAGAAACCTGCCACACCTCAGTCAGTTTAAGTTTCAGCGAAATACAATCAGATATTTCGTTCACTGATGTTTTATTATGTACAAATCTGAGTGAAGTAGACTAATTTCATTAATTCATTTGAGTAGTTTGGTTTTAGAGTGTTTCTGAATGAACAAATAAAGATATACATGTGACCAGAAAGTGTTTTTTGTTTTTTTTGTAAAGTAGTAACATTCTGCTACTGCATATTTTCTAGGGGCGTCAAATTAATTGTTTCTTTCTGTGCACCGCGATGCAGACACAGACAATTCGGTATCGGTTCAGTAATAATCTTAACCGGTTATGTGTACTGACGCCATAAATCTCATATGCGATATGTTGTCGTAGCATACTATGGCGAGGGAGGTGAGCGCGAGTATTTACAAACGCTCCAACTACTTAAAAACGCAGAAACTGCACAATTTCACTGCGTGTGTTTGCTGGACAGTATTCACTGACACTTACAGCAGAAGCCCCTATTTCACTGCGATTGAGAAAATGAAAGTAAACTCCATTTCTCTCTCTCTCCTCACTGTGGCCCTTTTGACCTGCTGGCGTGACTTTTTCCTTTCCTCTCGGCTGTTACAAGCGATACTTCTGGATCCAGACACGAGTACGTGTCTGCAGAGTGAGTTTCTCCACCGCGTCTATCATGGATGATCGCCGCTGCCATTTATTAGTGTCAATCGCAGCCCTTTCTGTTGAGCGCATGACCAATCATAGGGGTGTGAGAATGAACTCGCTAGACAAGGGCTCAGAAGCAAGCAGCATATTTATATTTGTTTATTTGCTATAAATGCTCATGTTGTTCTGTGCCTGTAGTAGAGTTTTTAAAGGTACAGTTCATATATCTGACTGTAATAAAGGACAAAATTGTATTACAAACAGTATGTAAATATAAATATATTTATACATTTTAATAAAATTGCTGTGAAGTAAAATATAAAATTGTTTATGGAAAGCATCGTCAATGCACCGTGATGCACCTAGATATCGAATTGAACAAAATCGATGTCAAGATAAACGTAACCGAACCGTGAGACCAGTGTAGGTTCACACCTCTAATATTTTCTGCATATTTTTCATCTCCGTAATATAAATTGTGTCCGCTCTAACCCGCTCTACCCGTTTCATTGGGTTTCATTTACTCTGCTCGCCAAAATCTGGAATTCCCTTCCTCCTGACATTGTAACATTGACATTCTTCCTCTGTTAATTTCAGACTTAAAACTCATCTGTTCAAAATAACTTACTCTTTGTAACTGCATACTACATTCTGTATCATGTCTTTTGTATTTTATCATCTTCTTATTTTTATACTGTCGGTTTTATTTTTTTAATTATAGAATTGTGTATATGTTGTGCAATTTTAAAGATTGAATTGTGTATATACTTTACAGTTGAAGTCAGAATTATTAGCCCCCCTAAAATATTGGCCCCCCTGTTTATTTTTTTCCCCGATTTCTGCTTAACGAGAGAAGATTTTTTCAACACATTTCTAACATAATAGTTTTAATAACTCATTTCTAATAACTGATTTATTTTATCTTTGCCATGATGACAGTAAATAATATTTTACTAGATATTTTCAAGACACTTCTGTACAGCTTAAAGTGACATTTAAAGGCTTAACTAGGCTAGTTAGGCAGGTTCCTTGCTCTGTTAAACATCATTTGGGAAATATTTAAAAAAGAAAAAAAAAATTCAAAGGGGGGCTTATAATTCTGACTTCAACTGTATATATGTTGTGCAGTGACCTTGGGATCTTGAAAGGCGCTTTAAATTAAATGTATTATTATTATTACTGGAGGGTGTTATTGCAACTACAGCAGTACTAGTGCAGTAAATAGTTAAACAATGAATTAAGTCATTAATAAACAACCTTTAAAAATAACATTTAAATCCATGCATACTGCCAAAACCATTTGTACTATTTATCATGTCACTACACATGATGCCATTTTGCCACCAGTTACTGTCCCTCTTGCCACCAGAATCCCAGAACTTTACTGAAATAAATGGGACATTGTTGTTTTGTCACTGCTTCTCACTGAATGTGAACTAAAACCATTTAAGTTTTGACGTTGCATGTTTATAATATATACAAAACTGTATATATTTCTGACAGAATCGTTTCAGAATTCATCCTCGTTCAAAATTCCAGATTGCATAGGCTGTACAATTTTGTTAACAAATACTGCAGAACAATAAATGAACTGAAACATCATATGAGTATACACTATAGTAGATATTTTAGTCCAGTGCTATGTACTATCAGACTTACCTGACTATGTCTAGACTCTCCGTATTTGCCGTTAAGGTTTGCCCGATGACAGTTTTTGTACCACCAGGCTCCCTTGTAGGACAGTGCACAGTTGGTGACAGCAATGTCATTGTCTTTGTCCTTAGTAGAGAAAGGTCGGCTCTGGTGGTAGCTCAAAGAATCACCTGGAGCAAAAAGAGACCACACATAAAAAACAAGCTTAACCCTTACAACTCTTTCATAACATAAACATTTTTTTAAAGCATTTTTTTGTGTTTTAAAGCATATTTTCGCTTTAAGACTCTCAAAATGTAAATTATTTTGTTCACATTTTAACAAACGGTTAAGCTTTGTGAAAAAACCTGAATTATTTTATCATCAACATTTTGGGGTTGAATTTTGCTGATAAACATATATTAAGGTCTTTTGAAAAAACCATGGGAGTATGAAAAAAATATATATAATGTTTTTATCGGGAAGTGAAAGTTAATGTAAATAAAATAAACATATTTAGGTTTATGTTTCATAACTATGAACTTTGAGCAATCATGAGGTTCATTTCAATCAATTATTCATTTTCATTCGGCTCAGTCTCTAGTTCAGAGGTCGCCACAGCGGAATCAACCTTCGTAATCTTGAGGTATAAATTTAATTAACTTAATTAAATTCAGTTTAATTAAATAGGTTAATATTGGTAATTTTCAGTTTATGTTTATTCTAAATTTAATACAATGTAAAATTTAGGAAAAAATCACTTACAGAATAAAACAAATATAAAACATTTCACTCAAATTCCTAACTAATAAATACTGTACAGAAAATCCAGAGAAGATACTTATCTGTAATTTTGGTCTATACCTTTTAAAAAACACTCTAATATTTTTAAAGCATTTCTCAAGTGCTACAACTGAAACTGTCTGCCATTTATTCATTCCTGAGAACAATATGATTCAGATACAATATAGTTTTTAGTAGAAAAAAAGTTATGAACCACTGACTAAAACAATAATTTAAAAACACTATGAAGATTTTGAAGGCATTATAAGGATCTCAGCCTAAAAATATCAACTTTGAAAAGTGTTTGAATTATTCAGGAAACCAATAAAAGTTATTTTCTGTCAATATATAGGGTTAAAATGTCCTCCGGCCTCACCTGCGGTGCCGTTATACTCTCCTATCCTCAGTTTGTAAAGGCTCTTGGAGTCCCCAATGGAAAACCTGTCATAGTTGGCATATACAGACTCCTGGCCATCCTTCATGTCAATACGCAGCTCGTAACGACCTTGAGCTGCAATCTTATGAATGTTGTCCAAGCCTGCATGGAGAAATGTTCAAAAATAAATAAATAAATAAATAAATCATTCAGAGACACAACTACAACACTATCTATCCCCCAGCCATGCCATCTCCGTGCACCAGCCTCTTAACATGTGAAAATGTTGACTTCAAATATGGTGCACACTGATAAGGGCTCATAATTTAATATAAAAGCAGCGCTCCTGTTTGGTGGTCCATCACACTCTCTCTGACTCTTATATGTTGTGAAGATAAGGAGCCAAAGACTGCAGATAAACAGTCTGTTTATTGAAGATAATCAAATTGTCTGACTGTGCGGTGGAAAAATGCCCTGTCTAGCTAAAGACACAATCACTTTTTGATAGCGTAGATGTCGGCTGATAGCAGAACTCCATCTGTTTCATGATTATCTACAGTACGTGAATGTGGTGTACCTCTGAACTGTAACTAAGCCCTTAAACTCACCTCAGGATTTAAAGTCACAGAGTTAAACCCATGAAGCAGAAGGATGATGAACCGGAACAGCGAAGGTAAAGACCTAAATCACCAGACATTTCCGACTAGTACAGTATATGTAAGGGATGTCATTGTTGTTATAAAATTGATATGCATTAAGAAAAAACCTCACTGAAGTTTTAGCAGCATGCATGCCATTTTAGCAGCATGAACACCATTTTTACTGACCTAATCAGTACAATCTCTGCAAGGCACCGTTTTTACTTGATTAAAATCAGCCAGGCCTCACACAGTAC
Source organism: Danio kyathit (assembly GCA_903798195.1). NCBI lineage: Eukaryota > Metazoa > Chordata > Actinopteri > Cypriniformes > Danionidae > Danio > Danio kyathit. Next base: position 40,939,763 of record LR812520.1, on the reverse strand, counting down.
ATGATAACTTAAATATTACAGATTCATATTCCTTTAATCACCATTTTGGGTAGCGTAATGCACTTTAACTGCATATGCATATTTTAGACTGCTGTTTTAATTACCCTAAATAAATAATATTTAATTTTGGTTCTCAGTGTAAAAGTACTGCATCAGTGCTCAGGTATGGTACTTTTACTTGTACCTGCACCTATATTGTTATTGTTAGTAGAAGTATTAGAATTACAACAACTTATTTTTGCAAAACATTTGCAATATTGAATAAAGACAATAATTTACGTAATAATTTAACAAAAAACATTTTGTATTTGACACATTTTGGGACTGCATACAATAAAAATCAATATGTACAGCTTTAAGACGACTCTCGACTCATTGTAGAATGAAGTCACATACATTGCTCAGGTGTGATGTTTTCACAGACTTCAACAAAGGGTAAAAATATTGATGGTTCTGTGGGTTTTGTCTATCCAAACTGACCTTTGTTTTGTTTTTTCTATTGGATTCAAGTCAGGTGATTGGCTGGGCCATTCTACAGCTTGATTTTCTTTCTCTGAAACCATTTGAGAGTTTCCTTGGCTGTGTTTTGGATCATTGTCTTGCTGAAATGTCCACTCTGGTTTCATCTTCATCATCCCGATAATGTAGATCAGTGGTCCTCAACCTTTTTATCACCGCAAACTGGTCAACGCTTGACAATTTTACCACGGACCGCTTAAACCCTTTTCTCAGAGGAAGACAAGCTGACAAAACATTGCTGTCACTCTGATACAAGTTTTATTTATGGAAAAAATTACAAAGCACTGCTGTGTTTGGGTGTTCTGTGTTTGTCTGAGATAATTAGTCTTACTGAAATGTGTATATTCCAAACAAGGTGAAACTGATCGGTCAATTCTTGTCACGTGACTCACGGGATTTATTCAACTGGGTGCGTCTGGTCTAAAAGGTGCGAGCGCGTTACGCTGCTTGTGCGTGCAAGTTACGCACCTCTATTGGAAATAACTAACTTGTGCAACTCTAGACAAGACACGTTATGCAAACAGCCTCTAAAAGGCTGCTGTCATTTGGGATCTCCATCAGTTGATCTTTTTGCACAGACATGGTGGATTCACCTAATTTGTTGACAAATGGGTTGCGGATCTATTCCTTGGCAATTTGCGAGTCCTTTACTGGGTCTTTTTTCCCTTAACAAAGAAACTTCTCAAAGACATCAGTTTCTTACTCATTTTGCTGCTTGTGGGTTAAATTTTGGTGCTCAAAACCCCAAGATGTAAGTGAGAGATCATTTTTCAAAATAAAAGACTTTTCAAAATAAAAGATTGTTCAGACTCAGATACTAAATAAAACAGAAATAATGAATGATTTCTTGTGCGCCCCGGTACCAATTGATCCACAGATCAATCCGATCCGTGGCCCGGTGGTTGAGGACCACTGATGTAGATTATTAGAATAATCCTTGGCTGTGTTTTGGATCATTGCCTTGCTGAAATGCCCACCATGATTTCATTTTCATCATCTGGCTAATGAAGATGTTGGACTGAAGCAGCTGATATTAATTTACAATGTTGAAGGGCAGAGGGTTGCTGAATAACAACTGAGAGATTTCAGCTGCTGTCTGTGCCTTTTTACACCTCACTTCATGTGTTCAATAATTTTTTTCTTGTGTCATTTCATTTTATTAGACATAAATTAATTTTTAAAATAATTAGATTTGTTTTAAAACTAATTCGATTTGTTTTAGCTTGGTAATTATACGTGTTTCTGTATTTATATCAATTCATAATATAAATATCATTCATTCATTTTCTTTTCAGCTTAATCCCTTTATTAATCAGGGGTTGCCACAGCGGAACGAACCGCCAACTTAAATGGCATATGTTTTACACAGTGAATGCCCTTCCAGCCGCAACCCAACACCAGGAAACACCCATACACTCTTGCATTCACACACATACACTACGGCCAAATTAGTTCATCCAATTCACCTATACTGCATGTCTTTGGACTGTGGGGGAAACCGGAACACCTGGAGGAAACACATGCGAACACGGAGAGAACATGCAAACTCCACACAGAAATGCCAACTGACCGAGACGGGGCTCGAATCAGTAACCTTTTTGCTGTAAGGCGATTGTGGTACCCACTGTGCCATTGCGCTGCCCTATATTTTTATTAATATGTTATTATTTTTGGGAATGCCTACTGAGATTATATTCTTTTTTTTTTTCTTCAAAAATTATTGTTCCATCATTGGATAATTTTAAGCAGAAACTGAAAATAAACTAAACTAGTTCTATGTCCTCTGTGTACAAACAGTCTGAATCTAAAATATTTTCTAAAATCTTTTTCCCCCTCCACAGTTTAGACTGAAATCTCCTGGAATAAAGCCTAACAGGGTAGTGGAGTCTATTACTTTTCAGAATGACTTTGTGCCTTCTTCCATAACACCATATCTCTATAGTACTGTCCCGTCTGCATGGCTGAACTCCAGCTCCATTACTTAAACACACCATTCAGGAGAAACTGAGAGTCATGACCAGGTGAGGAATTACAAGGAGAGGCCAGTGAGAAACAGCAGAGCAAAAACAGACCTGCTCTCTGCTTTGAATGCCTGAATTGGGCAGGCCAGAACAGTTTGTGTAGCTGATGAACAGACAGTGTTTGTTGGCGATGCAGGTCAGTAAAAGGTTGCAACTAAAAAAAGAAATGCATGTTGCACAGGCTGCTGTGTAAAAAATTCTCTCAATAATTCAATATATCAGGGTGATGCGGGGTATTAAAATGAATGATTTCTTTATGAGTTGTTGAATAACCTTTTGTAACTCTTGAATGTTTTGGTGCAAGTAGTATAACCCATGTCTTCGGATACGGGATTATTAATATTTTACTGACATCGTTGCATTAGTATGCACTACAGTTCAAAATGTTAGGGTTGTTTAAAATCTTTTAGAAATAGGCCTTCTTTGTTGACCGAAGCTGAATTGATTTGATTAAGGATATTTTAATATTATAACAACTTAAAATAACTTCTATTTTAATGTATTTTAAAATGTAATTACTGTGATGGCAAAGTTGAGTTTTCTGCTGCTTAATATTTTTGTGAAAGCCATGATTTTTTTTTAAATTCATTGTTTAAGCCAAAGATCACAGGACTCAATGACTACAAACCTGTTGCCTTAACATTTGTGGCTATGAAGTCATTCGAAAGACTGGTGCGAGCTTATCTGAAGGACATCACTAGACCTTTGCTGGACCCCTTGCAGTTTGCCTATAGAGCAAACCGGTCTGTGGATGATGCAGTCAACATGGGACTGCATTATACCCTACAACATCTGGACAAACCAGAGAACTATGCACTGTTTGTGGACTTCAGTTCTGCCTTTAACACCATCGTCCCATCACTGCACGAGTACAAACTGACCCAGCTGTCTGTCCCTAGCTCTGTCTGTCAATGGATCACCAGCTTTCTGACAGATAGACAACAGCTAGTCAGAATGTGCAAAACCACATCTGACAGCCGCACCATCAGCACTGGTGCCCCCCAGGGATGCGTTCTCTCCCCACTGCTCTTCTCCCTGTACACCAACGACTGCACCGCAAAAGACCCCTCCATTAAGCTCTTGCAGTTTGCGGATGACACTACTGTTATCGGCCTCATCCGGAACGGTGACGAGTCTGCATACAGACAGGAGGTGGAGCGGCTGGCTTTATGGTGCAGATACAACAACCTGGAGCTGAACACGCTCAAAACAGTGGAGATGATAGTGGACTTTAGGAGAAACCCCCTGCACTCCCCCCACTCACTATCATGAACAGCACTGTGGCTGCAGTAGAGTCATTCAGGTTCCTGGGCACCACCATCTCTCAGGATCTGAAGTGGGACATTCACATAGACTCTATTGTGAAGAAAGCCCAGCAGAGACTGTACTTCCGTCAGCTGAGGAAGTTCAACCTGCCACAGGAGCTGCTCGTACAGTTCTACTCAACTGTCATCCAATCCATCCTCTGCACTTCAATCACCGTCTGGTTCAGCTCATACTACAGCGAATAGTCCGGACTGCTGAACAAATCACTGGCACTACCCTTCCTACACTTCAAGAACTGTACTCTTCCTTCCAGAGTGAGTAAAAGGGCTCGCAAAATCACTCTGGACGCCTCGCACCCAGCACACTACCTGTTCAAACTGTTACCGTCTGGTCGGCGCTACAGAGCATCAAGCACAAAAACAGCCAGACATAGGAAAAGCTTCTTTCCTCATGCCATCTACCTCATGAACAGTTAAATATTCTTCTACTGTGCAATAAACGTGCAATACTTTCTCATACGCACTTGTACACAGCACCTTATAACCTGTACATTTATAACAAATCTGTACATACAAATCAACATCCAGATCTTTTTGACTAACTGCATCTCTGTTTAATGTTTATTGTCTTTTTCTTTCCTCATATTTAATTTTGTGTTGTCACTTGTCACTTTATGTACACTGGAAGCTTCTGTTGCCAAAACAAATTCCTTATGCGTGTGAAGCAGACTTGGCAATAAAACTGATTCTGATTCTGGTTTAACAGGCAGCATTTATTTAAAAGAGAACTATTTTTAAAACATATTTTTATTTGTACAATTATGAATGTCTTTACTGTAGTATTTTATCACGTAAATGCATTGTTGCTGCATAAAAATGATAATTAAATAATAAAATCTGAGCTCAAAATGTTGAATGGTGGTGTTTGTAGTTGCAAAAATATTGTTACGAATACAGTACAGTACAAATAAATGATAAAAAAAATTAAATAAAACAAAAAGAGCTTGTACATTACAAATAACAAATAGCTACAGTTGGTAACACAAATACAGTTGCATCACATTTCCACCAGATGCAAGGAAGTTTCACACCTTTGCAAAGTTAACTAAATGTTTTAACGGAAATTCAGATCTGTGGCACAGTATACAGAATAGTCTATTTTGATCATGATGTCTGTTTTTTTATCATGTGGTTATGATGTGGTTTACAGCCCAATAGATGCATTTCACACACAGTGTAAATAAAAGCAGAAATACATTTGAAACTTGTTTTGTATCTTCATGTTAAATCAGTATTAATTCTTAAATCCTCTTAAGTCTATTAAGCTGCTGCACCAATCAAATGTCATTAGAAATTATATAGGGTAACTCTTGTCCAATAATCACACAATTTGTTTTGTTACTTATCTTTCATGTTCTCTTCATTTAATGAGGAAATTTTAGCAATAACTGCTGTTTTGATTTTATTTGATGTGGCGAGATCACTGTATATGTGATCATACATCTTTAATAATAGTTGTCACAAAATTTCAAGAAATACTTCAATAAAATATTGTAAACAATGTCATGTAGCATTAAAATGTAAATATCTATGAGTAATATCACACTTGTAGCATTGCGCTGTACAGTGTATGTATATATCGGCACTGCTGAGAGGTGTGTGTTGGCACGAGGCTGCAGGCCGAGTGCCTTAGTGCCCCCAGAAGTGACGATATACAGCCACATCGCAATGCGTGTGATATAGCGTTTATACAACAGTTCGACGAAATAATCGTGTATATACAGATGTGTACACACACATCTGCAGTTGACGTCACTCAGAACAGCAGAAACCGTTGCTACTTTACAAACGTCACTTTAGAGCTAGAATTTGAATAATTCGCTTTTGTAATGTCTAAAGTGATGACAAAACAGGTGATTTTTGCTCACATTTTAAGATTATAAGGCTGAACGACATGAAATGCCATCAGTCTAGAGCGATTTCCCAGTATTTCTCAATTGCAATCGGGAGATCACAATAATTATCACAGAAAAAGCCAGAGCAAAAGCAAACACTAGTTTCTGTGGTATAAATACAGCACTACAAAATACAAAAGAGAGAGAGATCATTTACTTTTAATGATTTGATCAGCTGTAGTTAGACATTACGCTGTTTTATCCTCTAAGGGCTTATTATGCGGTCTCTGTTGACATCTTGTGGATGAACAATGTCAACTGTTGCTCTGCTCAAAGACAGGCTAACAGTGCCTTCACAAGGGGCTTCAGCGTCAACGCTTGACTGAGGGCGTATCTAAAGCAGTATCAGCCAATGAATTTAGTCTGCAATCGGCTACTGTCTGAACTGGAGTATTTGCATAAAGTGATCTGATTGGCTGACAGTTCTGTTGGCGCTTGAAAAGTTGAGAAATCCCCAACTTCTGCAGCGAGCAACGCCACTAAACCCGCACCGACGGATCCACAATTCAGTTCGGCAACACTTGACGCCCCTAATTCAAAGTGAAATGGCAAGTGTTGACGCCCCGTGTAAATGGGCAAGGGTGAAGGGTTAAGAGGATGGAAGACTGCTGTTATTTGCAGAATATCACACAGCTATCAGACAATCAGATTCAAGAACCAGACAGAACTGTTGCATAACTAACAGTGACATTTTGTATCTCTTCAAGTAGCAGTGTTTTTCTCATCTTGCTATGAAATTCTTTCAAACTTACTTTAAAATTTCAGCTTTGTCTTAAAAAAGGTAGTTTTGGGTCTGATATTTCCTATACAATTGCATATGCTGCTTTAGGAACCATCTCCCAATTACATGTGTGTTAAATAAATATGTTCAAGGAAATCCATATTAAAAGTTATAAAAACCAGTGTGTAAATAAAAGCAATCGAAAATAAAATAAAAGCAATTTGGGCTCTGTAGTTAATTTGACCCTTTTAACATTATAACAGTGTGCAAGTATTAAGGGTCCTTGTCTATTTTTACCACATTAGAAGAAAGATTTTTTATGCTTCAGAAAATTGTAATTATAATTGTAGTCATTTGTAGCCAGCTTAGTAAAAACAGCAACATTTTCCCTTCTTAAGACATACTGAATAGTGAGTTCAAAATACAAGAACCAACTTATCCAGCATTTGTTTTACGCAGCAGATGCCCTTCCATGCTGCAACCCATTACTGGGAAACATCCATACACACTCATTCACACACATACACTACTGACAATTTAGCCTACCCAATTCACCTATACCACATGTCCACCATTTGGACACCGGAAACCGGAGCACCCGGAGGAAACCCACGCGTACAGGGGGAAAACATGCAAACTCCACACAGAGATGCCAACTGACCCAGTCGAGGCTCGAACCAGCAACTTTCTTTTCTGTGAGGCGAACGTGCTACCCAATGCGCCACCGTGCAGCCATATAAGTATGTACTAAATCATAATTTCTGTGTACCTTTACAGTCCTAGTGTATTAAGAAGCCACTCTTCAAAAGTATCAGCAAGGAGCTGGACTCCTGCAGACAGTATTTACTTTCTGCTCATGAGCCAAAATCTTTCAAATGAGCTCCTTCCACATTAAATATAGTTAGACATATTATCCAGTCGTAAATGTCTGCAGAGGAATAATTTGTAATGTTTACTTTTTATCTGTAATTGAGACAATGCTCCAAAATCCTCGCCGTGCTCAAATGCTACTTTTTTTCCCTCTGAATTTTAATGAATATAATTATAGCTTTCTAATAAGATTTATGCATCAGGGATAAAAAGGAAAAAAAGAGTCTCTATTGTTCAGCATCAAATTGGATTTTGATGAAAATAATTAGCGGATCATTTAAATAGAATCTGAAAGCCGAGAGTCACCAAGACAAACGGAGGGTCCTGAAGCACAGGGCTCATACAAACACCAGATACGGCATGTATGAGGGCACATGGAGGGTTTTCAAAGGACTGTGCTTTGATGCAGCCTCTCGTGGCGCTAGAAGACTTTGTGTTATTTTCATCTTTATTCAGAGCAGCACCACACTGTCTATCCTTTGAAAGTGGCCTCTGTATAATGCAAGGAAATAGGAGAGCTATACAGTCTCCCTGGAGCAAGTTAGGCTAAGTACTGGAATCTGTTATTTAAGGCAAGACACTGCAGGCAAAAACACTGTCAGTTTTGAGATTTGGGGCTTTTTCATAAAGTCTTTTTCACTCTAATGGAAAGAAAACAGTCCTTTTCCAACGTGTGTTTTCCCCTGTGAATTAGACTTAAATTAAAATGTATATGTTTGTAAAAACTGTTCTCAAATGAGTAAACCTCCATCTCAGCAACATTTACATTCACCAAACTGTAGTTTTATTTCTATGTATATATTTTTTTCTAAAAGTGTTTATTAAAAAAAACAGTTCATTCATTCATTTACTTTCCTTTGACTTAGTCCCTTTATTTATCAGCATATGTTTTATGCAGCGGATGCCCTTCCAGTCGCAACCGAACACTGGGAAACACCTATACACTCTCGCATTCACACACATACACTACGGCCAATTTAGCTTATTCAATTCCCCTATAGCGCATGTCTTTGGACTGTGGGGGAAACCTGAGCACCCGGAGGAAACCCACACGAACACAGAGAGAACATGCAATCCACACAGAAATGCCAACAGACCCAGCCAGGGCTCGAACCAGCAATTTGCTTGCTGTGTGACGACAATCAGTGGCAGATTTAGGCATGGGCAATATGGGAGATCGCCCAGGGTGGCATCTTGCTGGGGGCGGCATAGGGGGGAAACAAAAAAAAGTGGCCCAGTAAAAGTTTAGAGATAAGATTTACTTTATGCAAGTGTATTGAGTGGTTACCCAAGAATAAAGACGTAAGGGGCCATTCACAATTAAATTCACAACTCAAGTTTGTTATTCTTTATGTGCAACCGAAACAATGCATGGTGAAAACAAATTGGCCATTCCTGCGCGCCTCACACACATTAATCCTGATCCTGGTTGTTTACATGCACGCCGATATGTGTCGACATGCAAGTCGACAAAACTAAAGTTTATATAATATGATGATGATGTTACTTTGACTAAGCATGGCTATGAAGCAGAAAGGAGGAATAATCATTCAGGGAGGTAGACTGCATAACATCAATTCTAGGCCATGAGTTGGGTCTAAGACAACAGATAATTCTATAAAACATATATTTTGTATTCTATAGAACTGTCATAATTAATATTCATGCAAAAGTCTTAAAATATTACTCCAGTTTTGTCTTTACATTGTTGTTCAGTTACATTTAGGATTGATTTCTGTTATTTTTTTAGAATAATAGTTGTATAATAATAATAATAAAGAAATTGTTATTCATTCATTCATTTTCTTTTCAGCTTAGTCTCTTTATTAATCCGGGGTCGCCACAGCAGAATGAACCGGCAACTTAACCAGCAAGTTTTTACGCAGTGGATGGCCTTCCAACCGCAACCCATCTCTGGGAAACATCCACACACACTCATTCACACTCATACACTACGGACAATTTAGCCTACCCAATTCACCTATACCACATGTCTTTGGACTGTGGGGGAAACCGGAGCACCCGGAGGAAACCCACGCGAACAAAGAGAGAACATGCAAACTCCACACAAAAACGCCAACTGACCCAGCCGAGGCTCGAACCAGCGACTTTCTTGGTGTGAGGCGATAGCACTACCTACTGCGCCACTGCGTTGACACAAATTATTATATTTATTGAAAATAAATAAACATATTTAAATGTATTTATAATAATTATTTATTATGTATATATTTAAAATATATATTTAAATATTTTAAATATATATAAAATCAACCACATAGTGTCTTTATTTCTTAGGGTTAAGGGGGATGTTTGGGGGGGTTTCGCCCAGGGTGCCATTTAAACTAGAACTGGCTACAATGCTAACCACTAAGCCACTGTGCCGCTCTACAAAACAGTTGTGAATATTTTTCTTTCTTGTGTGATAAAAAGAGATACTCTGACTTCATCCAGTGTTCAGATCATTGAGCTAGAACTGTATGCAAATTAGTGTATATTTAATTAAATAATAGCCAATTTGCATAATTAAACAACGCATTTTAGAAAATGTACACATTTTTTAAATCAAGCATGGTGATAACTATTATTATTTTTTGTACCATTTTCACTTGCAGTGTCTTGTTTTAAATGAAACAAACTTCTGACTGTTAGTCAAGAGCACTCAACGCTGACTTACATTTTTTAAGATGTATGCTTGAATAAAACACATTTGTGAGAAAGTGCTGAAAATTTAGAGATTAATGGGGCCTAAAGAAGGCATATTATTAAGGTTCATCACGTAGCAGTCTTTTCTCCAGACAGCTGTAACTGCTCTGTCTATAATTCAAGTGTATTTCACATCTTCTCACCAAGCCAGAATTCGTCCTCCAGGTTGCCGAAGCCGATTTTGTAGTCAGTCCACTTTCTGGAGAAATCAGTCAAACCGTTTTGACGTCTCTGAAACACCTGAAACACAGTCAGCAGAGGTTTCAGCTGCCGCACAACACTATAAACCAATTAATTACAGTATAATGGGCCTCATTCAGGAAAGATTTGTAAATAAAGGAGTAAATTTAGTGAAATACGCAAAACACAGGCCTTCATGAAAACTGTTCTTTGGATTGCATCGTAAACATCAGATTTGAAATGTTAATGAATTCCAGTCATTCGGAAATAGGATGCGAGAACACACTCATTCACAATTAGCATAATCCCTTATAAATTATAACTATGCAAGTTACTTCCAGAAATGTAAAATGCCCAAAAGACTTATAGGTGACATAAATAAAAAATAAATATTGAATAAACATGTCCACCAAACTAGGGCTGCACAATATATCGTTTCAGGATTGATATGGCAATGTGATCATTCACTATTGTCACCCTACCATGTGACAATAGTGATCATTCACTATTGTCACATGGTAGGGTATTTGCAATGTTGAGCTTGTATTATAATTTATCATTTGCATGTTTTTGAACCATGTGATTGTATAATGATTTTAAAAGCATTCAGGCTTTAAAAATTGTACCCTTTTTGACCTTAACTACAATTAATTTTATTGAATTATTTTTATTTTTTATTTTTATTAAATTATTTTTATTTTTGTCATTTAGTTACTAGTTGTAATATACAGTTTTATTTTTATACATTACAGTTACTGTACTTGAATACTGTTAGACTCAGGAAACAATAAAACACTTCATTTTAATTGTATCTCTTTCTTCACTGTATTTATAGATTGCTATGCATGAAAATACGCACAGTATGTGTAAATACAGAAATGCACTGCAAATAGCACAAACCACAACAAAAATGTGTTGGGGACCCCAAAACGTTTCTAGATTGTTTATTAGATTTTATGTAGATGCAAATAGTATACACTAATTCATCAATCTCTGACTAAACATGTGAATGAAAATACTCACAACACATGCAAATACAAAAATGAACAACGGAAATGGGGACCCCAAAAATGTTAAAGATTGTTTAATAGATTTTATGGAAATGCATTCTCACTGCAGAATCATCCCAATCCATCTAACATTATAAATTCTTTCCAAATTGAGATATTAAGTCATCTGGCGAAATTGTATCCATATCGCAATATATATCACAAAATAAAAAAAATATCGCAATGTTACATATTTCCAATATCATGCAGCCCTACACCAAACCATTTTAAGCCAGCATCAAAATGTCAAGCTCTTGTCTAAAAATGGCCAGCTGGTAGCGCCTGAGAATGTTTTTGGCAGCACAAATTTGTTTTTTCAGCTGACAATACAGTCAATATCTTATTTTGAAGAATATTTTTGAAGATGAAAATGAAGTAGCCAGTAAAATTTACTTCTCCTTTGTTGTTCAGTTGTTGTACAAATACAGTAGGATGATTGATCGGCATATTTGTCCCATCCCTCCTAATTTATTGAACGGTTGGGTGACAAGTCATTGCATCAAAATTCAGTGTATTCAGTTTGCCAAGAAGAACACAGAGGTTTTACACCACATTTACACATGGTAGGAAGCACCTACCATGTACATTTTTTTCATACCAACTAACATTTGGAAAACATGAAAATATCTGAAATATCTGAAAATGTACATCAGAATTACACAAAAAAAATGTTCGCTTGTGTTTTTTGAATGAGGCCCATTGTGTTTTGGGGCAATATGGAGCACCTGAATGACAATGTATCCCAACAGTGTTATTTTATTGATGGGATCTGCAATAAAGGCAGCTGTGTTTGTGGTCATGACCAGTAAAGACCAGCTGTAAAGAGCAGAATGGGCAATCACCAGCATATGCTGTGTTCTGAATACTAGTCTCTGGGTGGAAAAAGATGGCAGGTCCTAAAACGTACACTTGGTAAGTGCTAAAGACAATTATAGTTATTTGCCAATTGGGTGATAACTTTATTAGGACAGACAATATGGTTCAAGGTGAATTGCAAAATCAATAGTCTGACCTTCGCTGATGTAAGTGCCGCTTGTCTGGTTAAAAAAAAAAAAAAAAAAAACCTCAGCGGAAAAAAATGGCCAAAATAAAATTCTCCAGACCCCCATATGGAACAGTAGAGCTTATATTGTTTGTGATAAAAATATGTCTAAATAACAAAAATAAGTGCAGAAATAAATATATATCAATAAATACCATTATCTCATAATAATAGCACATGCATACAATATTAATTGTTTTGTTAGTTGTTATTACTATTATTAAATTAACAACTAATAAATAATACAATTAATAACAGATCAATATAAATTATATAATAATATGAACTTGTATATATGATGACAATAGTAATTAAATAAAAATGTAATACATATATTTAAATGAATGAAATTAACTGATATTAACAGTACCCTGCCTGACAAAAGTCTTGTTGCCTTGTCTTGTTTTAAGAACAACAAATAATAACTTGACTTCTAGTTAATCATTTGGTATCAGAAGCGGCTTAAATGAAAGGCAAAGACCTCTTGATTATGCTTACTTTACCAAAATAAAATATGGACATGCCTTGATTTTTAACTATTTAATTAGGACAGTAAGGTCTGACTTTGCTTAGACAAAAGTCTTGTCAATTAACAGAAATAATGTACAGTATAGAATATAAAGTCATGGTGCAGTGGAAAATTTTTTATATTGTGTATGACTCCCATGAGCTTGGAGGACTGCATCCATACATCTCTGCAATGACTCAAATAACTCATTAATAAAGTCATCTGGAATGGCAAAGAAAGAGTTCTTGAAGGACTCCCAGAGTTCAACAAGATTCTTTAGATTCATCTTCAATGCCTCCCTCTTCATTTTACCCCAGACATGCTCAAAAATGTTCATGTCTGGTGACTGATCTGGCCAAACCTGGAGCACTATGACCTTCTTTGCTTTCAGGAACTTGATGTGGAGGTATAAGAAGGAGCGCTATCCTGCTGAAGAATTTGCCCTCTTCTGTGGTTTGTAATGTAATGGGCAGCACAAATGTCTTGATATACCTCAGGCTGTTGATGTTGCCATCAACTCTGCAGATCTCTCACACACCCCCATACTGAATGTAACCCCAAACCATGATTTTTCCTTCACCAAACTTGGCTGATTTCTGTGAGAATCTTGGGTTTATGCGGGTTTCAATAGATCTTCTGCAGTATTTGTGATGATTGGGATACAGTTCAACAGATGATTCAATGGAAAAATCTACCTTCTGCCACTTTTTCAAATGATCAACTAGAAGTCAAGTTATTATCTGTTGCTCTTACAATTGGGATCGATGACAAGACTTTTGTCAGGCGTGTATATAATCAATATTAATACTGTATACTCTAATTATTAATACTAAAATTCAAATCAATACAATTATTAATACATTTCATGCACTAATAATATGTACAACAATAAATTCAATGAGCTTTTGTTTTTCTAACCAGTTTGGAAATTGGTCTAATCTGTTGTATTCCATATCAGGCAGTTCTATAACAAGCATATTTGCGTAAACCATGCCAGATGTTCAGCACAAAACAGACAGGCTCACTCACTATCCAGCCGCCTCCATCAGTGGTCATGTCACAGTAAACCTGCACGCCTTGACTAAGGTCTCGGTTGACGTAGACGGTGTAGATCCCACCCAGAGTCTCTCCGTTTAGGAGGTGTTGCGCGCAGTTCTGTGGCGTTGGAAACAATCGGTTTCCTGTGGAAGAAAAAGGGTTGAGAAATATTCAAAACAACAGAGAAAAACAAAGCGAGGGGCCACTGGGAGGTTAATGAGAGGTGATTTGCAACCACAATGAAGTGTGAATGAATACTATATTTGGAAGTAGGTTGCTTGTAAAGTCACAGAAACACGGGGCAGTAAATGAGCGATGTGCACAGATGTGCTGAAGGTGTCGAGACTGATTTGTACTTTATGCTGTTGATGTGGTGATATTGAGCATTCGAATGTAATGAGGTGAATGAACCTTTCAGTTTACAGGAGATGTGGGATATCTGCACCTGTTGTGAAAGATTTGAAGACAATGGAGCTGGTGTTCTTTACATGCCTAAATGTAAACTTGTTATGCATAAGTAATTTACATGTTAATTTTTCCAGTGGGTATCTAACCCTCTATTTATTAAAATCATTATGTGGTTTAAAAGGATAGTTTATACAAAAATTTTAATTAGCTTTTCACTTAACAAGTGTGTGTAACAAGAAAAAACAAAGAATCTATTTATTTGCGTCGTCTTAGATCTTTTAGAGCATCAAAAAAGATTCTTGAACATTTTTTTTCAGTACTTATGTCTGTAGTCTAAAAACAAAGTTGATGAACCAGATTAAAATCTGTTTAAAAATACAGTAGTAGGAAAGCCTCTTGAGAAATAATTTGACCGTTCGTACTACAAGAACCTCACAAGGCTGGCAAGGAACATCATTTTGAACCCTATAGTCATGTGTTGAATCATGAGTTTATACCATTATTGTCTAACCATTGATTTAGAGTCCCAAGTTTTAATAAAGTGAAATTTAAAAAAAGTCATTTGTACATCAGGCTGTCTTAAAGATGAATTAGGCCCGTGAATTGGTGCTTTTTTGTATGTCTCTGTCTCTTTGTAAGGAATATTTATCATGCTGTTATGCAAGAAAAACTTCAGATAAAAATCTGACAATAAAGTATTGCCTTGTATTGTATATAGAATATAGGCAAACTTTTTATATTAAGAAATATTTGTATTATTTATAGATTTTTTGCCACATAAATGTGTTTTTGGAACTTTAAATGATTATAGTTGAGAAACTAAGGTCACACTGAATGTATTAAACGTTTACTTTCTTTTCTGGGCTTTTAATGTCTCAGGACCATTGCTGTTTATGGAGGATGAGGGAGGTCTCGGATTTAATCTAAAATATCTTAGTCTGTGTTCTGAAGATTAATGAAGGTCTCTTGGGTTTGGAACAACACGAGGGTGAGTAATAACTATTAACAGAATTTTTAATTTTTGAGTGAACTAACCCTTTAACAGTTATACTTTTATAATAAAAAAACATATACAGGCAAAACTAAACGAATACCTATGGCTGCTTATGAGGTTGTATAAAGACAATGATGGGTCAGTGCAATACAATATTTACAATTTTATTACATTTAATCAGCAACCTCTGCTACCTCACAGACATTTTTGGTTCACATCTCAATGTTCTGTTAGAAGTCACAGATGTTAATTTTATTTGTCCTGTATGTTTTTTGTTGACTGTCCATTTGCCAGTAGACACTGACTTGCATGATATGAATAACCAAGCACTACAGATTAAGCTAAAACCTTTATTGTTGGCCTAACAATGAGTAACTTAGCCCTACATTTAATTTTTTAGGATAACTATTTAGTATTATTTACAAAATTTACTATTTACTATAGTATTGCTATAGCACCGAATATACTATTTAGACCAGGGTTGCCCAAACTCGGTCCTGGACGGCCAGTGACCTGCAAAGTTTAGTTCCAACCCCAAATAGAAAAACATGACGCAGCTAATCAAACTCTTTGTAGGTACACTAGAAACTTCCAGGCAGCTGTGTTGTAGGAATTTAGAGCTAAACTATGCAGTACACTGGCCCTCCAAGTGCGAGTTTGGGCACCCCTAATTGATATAGCTCAGCCAATACTGCATATTCTGTCATAATTTACTCTTTGTTTCACTTTGTTTGAGTATCTTTTTATGAAAAATGTTGGAAACCTGTAACCATTGACTTCCATGATATTTGTTTTTTTTTCCCCACTATGGAAGTCAGTGGTTACAGATTTCTACCATTTTTCAAAAATATCTTCTTTTGTGTACAACAGAAAAAAACAAAACCGCATAACGTTTTGGAACCACTTGAGAGTCAGTTAACACTGAGTAAATTAAATTTTTTAGGTGAACTATGCCTGTAAGTCAAACAGTAAAATTGACAGTCTGACATTTGTGTGTACTAAAGAAATATCCTCAGTAGAAAATGTATCAGTTCCACTTTTGTATTTCTATAAACTTTCATGTGGTTTTAGATAAACTTCATTGATAGTCCCACTATTGATTTGTACTTTATAGGCCAATAATGTGCATTTGCACTTAATAAAGTGAACGAACCCCATTTTAAGTTTACAGGAGATGTGAAGGATTCACACCTGTTGTGAAAGATGTAGAAACAATAGCACTGGTTTCTAATCCTCTGGCGGCTTGCAGTCTCACAGTATATTCAGTGGTCTCCGCCAGCCCCTCGAGACGAATCCACGTGTCTTCCGCATCTAAGATCAGCTCCTAAAACACCACCAAACACAGATAAAATCCGCAGGGATAACTACATTAGCTTTTGCTCAAACACTGTAGACCAAAACTAAACAATGAAACCGCTCTGTGGCAGAAAGCGGTTTTGTGGAAAACATGCCTGATGTAGTACAAAGAAAAGCAGCTCTTAGCATTGTGGGAAGGAAAGATATTCCTCATAAACAAGCAGAAAACAGATCACAATCATTTTAGGAACTGCCTGACAAATTGTTGTGATCCCAAGTTGCTTACTGTTGGGTGCTTTTCATACAATACTGCATTTCCTCCCAGTGTTTTTCTACAATATGATTGGCAGGTCTAAAACCCATGATGGGGGAGGAAGAGTCTTATCAGGCTCTGGTGCTGCTGGGAAGAGATGGCGTTTCTATTTTGGTCTTTGACACATGACACTTCACTTCCTTTCTTTTGTTTTTTTATTTTGAAAAATGCACCTTTATCAAACTAATCTGCCACACATTTATACCCAGATCTTATACTAAGACGATTGAGAGGGGACTTGGATGGATGGTTCTACATGTGGCAGCCTTGAGCGATGTGAAATAAGAAAGATTTGATTCAATATTCATCCTTTTTTAATCAAAGTCACACATGTAATGTGAATTATGCAGCAGAGAAGTGTAACTTAAAGGTTGCTTAGTATGCAGAGGACATTGAACATGTAATTGCATTAGTGGAGCTGCAGCCAGTAGCTTACAGTACAGTATGTTCTCCGTTCCTTCACAGAACTGGGTTGAGGCCACATATTGTGAATGTACGTAGATGCCACATTATTATTTTCGGCACAGTAAGCCTTGGAAAAACTCCCAAATTGTGTGCTATTATCAAAACTAAGCATTAGGATGCCGACCATGCTTTAATGGATAGAGAAAGCTTTTATGTCTAAGATGCACCAGCAGGGTTTAATATCATCTGTGCACCACTGACACCCACTGGACGAACACAAACACTAAAAACAGCAGGCTACTAGGTCAGAGCGTTCATTTCGTGCATTGATTGTGTGTGTGTGTGTGTGTGTGTGTCTGTGTAACAACATAAATCTAGAAATTAGAATCCACAACTTCTTGTATTTCCAAGAAATCCATCGATACATTTTTTCCCATCAGGGTGTTAAATAGATGTTCAAAACAGATTATAGGAGAGCGATCATGCATTTAATGTAATTATTAGAAGAAGAAAAAAGATACTGTATGTATCATTTCAGAAAAAACTGATTCAGGAACAGGATAATAGATATACTGTGTCTGGAATTACTTTGTTAAATGATTAATTAATATTAATGAGCCACATTAAACAATTGAATTAAACCAGGCTTTTCTGACAGATTTAATTGTTCCTTTACATGGCTGAACTGTGTGGGATGCCTTGTACGCTAGACTGTAATGTTTATTTTAGGAATGCAATGAACAAAGAAATGTGAAAAGCAATTAAGTTTCAAAACATTTTTTAGTATTAATATTAACATTAGTATTAACATGTTTAGTATTAATGTTTAACACTTTGAGCTGTATGCATTGTTCAGTGTTGAATCCATATTAAGCTTACCTTTCGACTGCCATCTGCTGCTTTGTAGGTCAGCATGTAGTTGTCGATGTCTGCAATAGGCGGCTGCCAGGATATAAGGGCACTTCGATGGTTAATCTCACTAGCTGTCAGGTTCTGGGGAGCATCCATGGCTGTTTAAACAAAGAGCAAAGTGTCAAAGCAAATGTGGAGGATCTTCAATATACAGACCAAACACATTGGTTTTACAGTAAGTCTCAATAGCTGGTTTGGCAGCAAATACACAGGGCTTCAATTTCCTTCTGATTTGATTTGTATTGAACACAGTTTTGTTTACAATTAGTGCTGGGCAATGATTAATCATGATTAATCACATTCAAGAAGTCTCCATTTACATAATATATGTGTGTATCGTCTACAGATCTATTTACAGTAAAGGTTAATCATTAAGTTATTTACAGTTATCTAGTAATATTTATGTAATGTACTTATGTTTGAATGGCACAAATACAGTACCAATGTTTTTGAAAGAAGTCTCGTCTCAACAAGGCTGCATTTATTTGATCAAATAAAATAAAATACGCTAAATAAAATACATTTTATAGACTCTTTATAAGTCTCTTATACTCATAAAATCTGCATTTATTCCATCAAAATGTAGTAAAATCACTAATGCTTTATATTATTTAATACTGTATACAGTAGAAAATATTTGAAGTGGATCATCACCTTTCAACAAAGTTGTCCTAAAACCATTCAACAGCACCAATTCTTGTCTTCTTGTCTCGTCTCTACTGTTTAGCGTTACTATAATAAAATAAAAAAATCTAAAAACTGTTAACCTATGCAAAAATGAATCAAACATTCTTTTAATAAAAAAAAAAGAAGACAAAATATATATATACAAGAAAACAGGGTATCCGCAGGGTCTTAAAACGTCTTCAAATGTCTTAAATCTCAAAAGCTAAATTTTAGGCCTTAAAAAGAAAAAAATCTACAGAAATGTTATGTAGGTCTAAAATCTTTTTTTAACAGGTCTTAGTTTTCCTTTGTTCATCTATAACTACCCAATCTAGCCATTAACATCCATTAAATCACTAACAATCCATCTTAATAAAACTTTTAACCTAACTTTTAATTACTTTACTTAAAGTAACATTTGCTTAAAAGTTCTCCATTTATTTACTGCTGAGGAAACTGACCTGACCTATATATGTTTTTAATTAAATTATTATTATTGTAGACTGTACTTAAGTAAAGTTGACAGCTATCTTTTGTTCTTTTTTTTGGTAAGGGTTTTAGGGTTTGTGAATAGATATAATTGAAAATTAATAAAAACAATATTCAAACAAAATTATTATTATTGTATTATTAAATGTATTAAATTTTCATCATTTTTTGATGGGACTAGTGAAAATCTTTTCAAACTGGGATATTTGAAAAACAATCCTTAGCATTTAGCCTTGTATCAGTCTAAAATTTAATTCACAATGGTTTTAAAATGTCTTAAAAAGTCTTAAATTTAACTTGGTGAAACCTGCAGAAACCCTGAGAAAAGTTGGGATGTTTTTAAATGCAGTTGAACTTTTATTTAATTGACAAAAGTCTAAAGAAAATATTTTGATTGTTTACTGTGAGCAAATTATTTGTAATCTGGAAATATAACGCATTTTTATTTTCATGCACACACTCCAAAATAAGTTGAGACTGAGGCAAATTAATAGTGAAAAGGTCATAGAATTGGTGATATACAGTATGAGGGTTTCATGGTTGGTTATATGAGCAAGTAATGCAGGGTCATGGCTCATTAATTTGTGCCAAATGTCAGGTAAGAATTGTCAAACAAATTGAAAATCACATTTATTAATGCAAAATCACAACAATGTATATCTTTAAAATTGATTTGACATTCAGGAAAAACACTGAGGAAATCCGAGAAATCTCAATCTGTATAGAGCAAGGCTGGAACTCTAAGCTGAATGTGCTCCAACTTTAAGCAACATGAGCTTAGAAGAACTTCAGCAATAAAACACTGCAACTGAATATAGTCTGCTGCTGCATCAAGAAATGACACTTGACTTATTGATCATGGTGAAAGATGTACATCAGTTGTGTACAATAGCAATGCTTCTGGTTCTCCAGGCCAGGGAAAAACAGACATTGAGATTCTAGTCTCAATGTTCAGAGAGACCATCTAGAATTTCATGAGTGACAGATGCAAAAGCAAACATCTGTCATGGTTCAGGGAACAGCAGTGCAATCGGCAATATGAAGGCATATTGGCAGAATACAGAGTGATATACCGCCATCAAGGTGACGTCTTTCATGGAAAGGTTATGGTTATTAGATCAAGTCTTATTCTGCATGTGCTACAACAGTATGGTTTTGTAAACAGAGTGTATGTACTTGACTGGCCTTCCTGCAGTCCAGATCTGTGTCCAGTTGAAAATGTATGGCTTATCAAGGGAGAAACAGAAAATGATGATCACTGAGTATTGAGCATCTGGAGTTTTGTATTAAGGCAGATCGAGTAAAATATTTTGGTTGTAAAAGTTTCTATATGTCACAATCACCAGCGATCTAATCCATAAGCCTGGTTTATACTTCTGCGTCGAGTGATCGGCGTGACCCACGGAACATGCCTTGTGCGTTGCCATGTATTTATACTTCTGCATGCTGTTTGTGTTGGTCTGCAATAACACTTCCGAAATGCTAGCTGGCAGTAGGTTTTTATGTTCCTCTGAGTCGAGTTTCTTTGCTGGTGTTTTGTTTTGTCTGAACGCTACCAGGCTTGCATGGCTCTCGGTCCCGCCCACACTCGTCAGTGCTATCAAGCCGACCAACCACAGAGCTTGCCATAGCAATAGTTAAATTTTTTGAGAGGTGTGCGTAAGCGTCAGCCACGGCGAGGGCTATGTGACTGCGCGCAGGCTGCGCCGGAGCATACATGTTCGCTTGACGCAGAAGTATAAATCAGCCTTTACAGATCGCTGGTAAACACACAGATTGCATAGAAATACAAATCTGCCATTATGTGAACTACAAGTTCCAGTCATGCACCACACACACTCACACCAGTTCCTGATCCTGACTGATTGCAAATAGACAGCCGGAGGATTGTCAAAGACTACACACACTAGTTACTGAGTGTCGTTTAACTGTACTGTGACATTACAACGCGTTTCCTTTGCCTTGCGTCTTTTGACCATCCGCCTGTTTATGATCACGACTCTGGATTACCTGTATGCATATGTTTGACCCTGTTGACCGTTGCTTGCCGTGCCTGTTATTCTTGTTAATAAACCTGCATTTGGATCAACACCTCTGTTGTCAGCGTCCACTTCACATTACACTATAGGCAAGGCAAGGCAAGGCAAGTTTATTTATATACTGTAGCACATTTCATACACAATGGCAATTCAAACTGCTTTACATAAACAGGAATAAAAGAGACAAGTGTATAAGAAAACAAAAACAAATAATAACAGTGATTAAAAACAGATAAAAACAGATTAAAATGTGTTAAAACAGGTTATAAAATAATGAAAATTCTTTAATCCTTTAATAAATTTACAGATAATAAAACCTTGTATTAAAAGGAAAGTTGAAGTGACAGTGTTAAGCATGCCTCTGTCTCAACTTTTTTTGTAGTGTTTCATGCATCAAAATCAAATTGTATAATTTTTTTTAGAATACAATGAATGGTCACACTTTATTTTGACGGTCCCTTTGTTGAATTTAAGTTACATTGCAACTAATTATCATTAGATTATAAGTAGACTGTTAGGTTGGGGTTGGGGTTAGGGTTAGTGTAAGTTGACATGTAATTGCAAAGTTTCTTATAGTCAGTTAAATGTCTGTTGAAGGACAGTTAAATGTCAGTGTCAACAGATATTAAGCAGACAGTCTACTAATACTCAAATGGACCATCAAAATAAAGTGTTACCCAATGAATTTAGTCACTTTCTTTTTGTTTTATATTTTTTATTGAACATTTTAGATTTTGAACAATATAAAACAAACCCCGAGATCCTCGGGGTAAAAAAGTAAAATATAAAAAAGTAAAATATAAAAAAAACAGTAATACTGCAATAATAGATACAAAATCAGGATTGAAACATATCTGATACAGTCTCTCTCATATACAGTTTTCTTACTAGTGACATTTATTTTGTCTGTGGTATATTCCAAACTAATAATGTCCAGAAGGTAGAGTTTCCAAGAAAGGTAAACAGGAGTAGATGGATCAAGCCATGTTTTCAGAATTTGGTCACTTTCTTTGTACTTATGACAATTAAATAAAAGTTAAAGAAAACCAGCAAATTCCATATTGTTGATTGTATTGCATTTATTTAAAAAAAAAAATCACATTTTTCATAGAATTCAATTTGCCAAGTAAAGGACAACCAAGCATCCTTTATTTATTAATTTTTTCAGAAATAATAACCAATGACGCCAAATTGTACATCGCTCTCATTCCAAGCAAAAGCTACTGTGATAAATGGGAATATTTTCTACAGGTATTTCAGACCTGCTGGGTTAAACTGTCAAGCTACACTAACAGGGCACGTTTCAAATGACCATCCCCCCACCTGACATTCAGCAGATTTTTTTCTTTATCAGATGTTTTGTTTGTGTATCAGTGTGTAAGGCTGGAGCTGTGTCAGCACAGCCGCAGGAGGCATGTAAAACTGCTCGCTAGCCTGAGGACAAAATAAATCACATGCATGCTCGTATTGTGTAGTGTGTGTTTCAGGCACACTGACAGATCCACTTCAGAGTGAAGACAATTAGTGTGTGTTCACCGGCATCCTGTCTCTCAACATGATCTCTTATCAGTCAACATGCCACTCTGTTTCCAGCAGAGTATAGCAAACACACGCACACGCACACACACACACACACACACACACACACACACACACACACACACACACACACACACACACACACACACACACACACACACACACAAACACACCTTGCATATAAAAATAGTGATGCTTTTTTTGTTGCAAGTCTTAAAAAGCCATCATTCATTGTACTGTATGTGTGCAGAAAAGTGAAAAAAAAAAAAAAATTCAGTAGGTTAAAAAGTACAGCTTTTTTTCTCAGATTCCCCTTCTTATTCTCTGGATCCAAAAGTATGAAATATCTTAGACATGAAATATTTTGTTGCAGATGCAGGCAAAAAACTTTTTAATGAAAGAAAAGAACAAAAAACAAAACGATCATAGCTACTGAGGCAAAGAAAGTCATGTCAGAAAATGTAGAAGCATATTCACTCTGGTTTGACATATATACAGCACATAAGCAGTCCTCTATAAAATACTGTTGACCTGTTTTGTTTGTTGAGCTGTTTTTGTGTGTTTTTCATAGTGGCTGACTTTGTATATATTATAATTTCTGATCACTTGTCAGCAGGGACACTGCTATGGAAATTCTGTTTTTTTTCTGTTATGGAAAATCTCTCTCAAAATATCAGAATAATGTATATAATAGCATTTACTCAATCATTGTCCTTCTGCTTAGTCCCTTTTCCAGCATATGTTTTACACAGCGAATGCCCTTCCAGCTGCAACCCAGTACTGGGAAACATCCATACACACTCGTCCAAACGCATACTGTACACTACGGATAATTAACTTATTCAAATCCCCTATGTCTTTGGACTGTGGGGGAAACCAGACCACCCAGAGAAAACCCACCCAGAAATGCTAACTGACCCATCAAGGACTCGAACCAGCAACCTTTTTGCTGTGAGACGACAGTGCTAACCACTGAGCCACCGTGTCGCCACCATGTATATAATAATTACAGTAAAGATGTAAACTATTTCAAAAAGAAATAAATAATAATTCCATTTTGAATAAATTCTTTCAATACGTTACCAAAAATTCTGAAATAAAGGAAAGTGAGTGAGCAACTGGCCCACCTTTACAGGTACTCTGCCCTGCACCAACTGTGGGCATAATCTCCCCCTTCTTTCCTCTTTCTGCACCAGTTAGGGATACATTATATATGAGGGTTGGTGGTTACAACCAGTCATCAGATAGGCACCCCCCTTTCCTTGGTGTTTCACCGATTTAAGCACATGACACCTCGGGAGGGCTCGTCCTGGATCTACTCCTGCTGACCACCACCTAACTCTATGATGTGGTTTGTCTTCTAATAGGTTGGTTCTTCCACTGAATATCCCTTTGTAGCCAAATCCAGCGAGATGTTGCTTCCGCCTCTTCAGTGACCTTGCTTTCCAATTTTTTTCCTGGCTATTCCTTCAATTCCCAGCAGTCAAAGGTTTTCCAGAGTGACTGCCCTGCAGTACCCCCTACAACTAACCTCTACTGGTTAATTCAAGGCCCTCCATCCATTCTCCTGGCCTCCAGCAGGCCAAAACTGGCCCATTGTAACCAATGATTTGGCCCACCATCCCATCTGAGAGGAGAGTGAGAATGATGGCAAGGTGGATGGTGCAAAATCCTTTAACACAAACATCATCATTTCTAATCTGATGTAACCTTTTTTGTTTGTTTTATTGCTGAACTACAAAAAAGCAAACTGAAATGAAATCTTTTAATTAAATATTGTAAATGAATCTGATTTGTAAAAATGTAAATACTGACACTCGATAGATAGAGGACTGTGCAGAAGACATCAGCGGGTCATTATGGGGTATTGTGTGTAGAATCTTGAGGAAATAAATGAATTTAATCCATTTTGGAATAAGGCTGTAACATAAAAAATGTGGAAAAAGTGAAGCGCTATGAATACTTTCCAGATGCACTGTATATCAGATAAAATTATATGTGCGGGCGAGTGGCAGGTGAATGATTAGTATGAAGCCATGGATTCGGGTGACATTTCAGCTGATCAGCACATCTCTAGTGTACAGAGCTACTTTTGAATTGTCCAAAATTTGACAAATTCTATGAAATTCCACATTTTACATTTAATTAAATTTGTGCGACTGGATTCTCTGATTTCATCAATATCTTCCATATTGCAGACGTCACTGGGTTCTATATTACAATATTTTCGATCAAACATATTTTGTATTGATTAACTAAAAAGACATCTTTCCAAATAATTTTAGATGATACTCAGTCAAACATTCATCTCTTGAATTCCCATTACCTTAAATTGAGTGAGCAGCCAAACTAACAAAGTGCAACTATCAAGATTAAAACGCAACCGTAGAGAAACAGAGAGAGAGAGAGAGAGAAAGAGAGAGAGAGAAAGAGAGACTCGTGTGCATATCCGACGAGCACATTCATATTCCTGTCCTCACCTTAATCTCTTTAACGATGAAGTTAGAACTGTAATCTAAATCAAAATGACAGACAGCACTAATCCTGAAATGAGCACAAAATTTGTTAGTTGTTTTCATCTTAATTATCCTCTTAAGCTCCCATAAGCCTCCTCATAAATGCCAAAATGATGCATCTATGACACTTTACCTCCCTCAGGGTGGAGCTGGCAGACTCTTAAACAACACAGGATGGGAATATTAGCAAAGTGTGTACAGGCAAAGAAACGTCACTTTTATCGGAGCATAGCAGGATCTAAATCCAGTGTTATTAGAGCAGAACTGTTCCTGAATTAAACTGTCATTAAGTAGCCAAAAAAGAAGAGGTTTGAAGGCAAATGAACGCAACAAACCTCATAAAGCGATTATGTGTCAAGATTCTGCACGTCACTGAGCTGGCACTGAGGTTGCGAAGCCAATGGCCTGTGACACTTTTATGTGCAAATTAATTTCCTCTAAACAATCCAAACTAATGAAGTATTCTGGGAGGGCCGTTTGATTAAAGTTGAGGTCTAATGCGTTTGAAAGCAGCCCGTCGCTCCGTCCTCCTGCTAATAGATGAGCTGGACGTTTCAGTGCAAAATGAAGCGGCTGAAAAGAAACCGGCGCTTGTTCTAGTTCAGTCTTCTGTGTGGGAAAGACACTCCACGGACAGCCTAAATTTGAGGAAAGATGGCTAGTGATGCTGATCTCTTCTCTGTTCTCACATGGGAATTGGAGCTTTGCTGACTTTAGCGTTTTGTTATACAAACTACAAAAATAAAGTCATGGCCTTGTTTCCGCTTCACATGAACACTGGCTCTGCTAAACTAGAAGAGGATGATGGTATGATTAGAAGTGCTTTATATTGCAGCTGTCTATTTTTGAAGATTTTGTGCTCAAATGTTTGCATACGCTTGAAATGTTGGTAATATATGTGACACTTTTTAGGAAAATTATTAAGCAGATAAAATACATTTCTTTTAGTTGCCAGTAACACTGTAAATTTTACAGCTTTTTTTTACAGTGTAGGTTATAACAGAACGGCATAATTAGATTAAAAAAAAAACCATGGCAACAAAGAAAAAAAAAACATTGGCTGTGTCAGAAATCAAAAACTTCCATATTATATAGTACGCTTAAAACAGTATGTGAGTTAAGTAGTACACCCGAATTCATAGAATACAAAAAACTGTATGGGAGAAGTATCCTACTACTTACGTATAGATTCTGAAGTGTGCATCCGATGCATGCTACGCTATCCCATGATGCCCCGTGAGAGAATTCACGCGGGTATGTCACGTGATCATGACAAATTGATGGATGTAGTATGTTTGAGTTCCATTCATACTGCTCACATTCATGCTCTATAGAACGTACTTTTCTAAGGGCCGAGAAGTTTAAATTCAAATGCAGTACTGAGTAGTAGGTGGTTTCGGACGCAGCCATTCATTCATTTATTTATTTTCCCTCAGCTCAGTCCCTTTATTCATCAGGGGTCGCCACAGCGGAATGAACCGCCAACTTATGCAGCATATGTTTTACACAGCTGATGCTCTTCCAGCTGCACACAGTACTGAGAAACATCCATACACACTCATTTACACACATACACTACGGCCAATTTAGCTTAATCAATTCACTTATATCACATCGTTGGACTGTGGGGAAAACCAGAGCATCCAGAAGAAACCCACGCCAACATAAGGAGAACATGCAAACTTCACACAGAAATGCCAACTGACCCAGCCGGGACTCGAACCAGTGACCTTCTTGCTGTAAGGCGACAGTGCTAACCACTGAGCAACCATGTCACAAAGAAAAACAAATGAAACCGTTTATTTTTGTATTAGTTCTACTAGTAACACTGTGTAATGTTTTGACCTAGTGGTCAGTCAGTGGCATACTGTAGCACAACTGTGCTATAGATGTCCAAATTTTTCCCAAAAAGTCCTGACTTGCGGACCTTTCCCAAGAATTCCCACTCTCTACAACTGCACATCATCTCAATGTCTACTATCATATCATAATAAAAGCAAAAATATCAAAAATAAATCTTTAAATACTGTTTCACAAGTAGTTTAGCATTTGCAATAGCTGTCTCCTTGTGTGTCTGAAATGAGGTCAGATATTTAAGGGTATGTAAACTTTTAATAATTTGAGTGATTTCTGTTACCATAAAGCATTAAACAGGAGATAAAGAACTGTTGTTTGTGATAATAATGCCTTGTTTGCTGTCAGTACAGTACAGTAGATGCTGTATGCCAGAAAGTTGCAATCAATGTCATTCTTGTTCAAAAAAGAAAGCTGTACGGGCCATTCGCATACTATAGCTGCGTTCTAAATAACACACTATACACTATGCACTTACGCACTATGTACTTATGCACTTACACACTCAACAGCATAGTTTATGTATGTAGTGTTGTCCCAAATGGAAAACTAACTGTTTTTTTTTACTAAGCAGAAATTCAAATAGTTTCCCAGATGACGTTTAACGGTTGCCAAATTAGTGAAATAAATGACCAAACTACCAAATAATACCTGCCATGAGTATAACTGCATTCACCATCAGGAGGCACTATAATCATTTTTGTAGGAAAATTCTGCTTTCACAATTCAAAATAAATTAAATAAATCAAATATCAGTGCCCAAAAGCTCTGCTCGTTTCGCTACGTGGGCAAAGCCATTGAATGCGTGAAGTGTCCAACATTCTACACTTCTTTTTACTAGTTGAATAAGTGCATCATCCGGGTATTTAAAGTGCACTTATTCTTTTTAGAGTTTTCAGTGTGAATGCACTATTTATACTACAAAATGACGTAGAATAGTGCATAAGTATGCGATTTGGAACGCACCTTGTATCTTTTGCGAACTGAAGATCCTTATTTCAAATGTATACGCCTGTGCAAATACAGAGAGGAAGTGGCACATCTACTGGTTTCCACATGTTTACATTTAACAGCTCCATAAACAACAGTAGATAACTGTTGTTGCTACTTGGCATGTGGCTGTTTGTCACAAAAAGATGACAACTTTGTTTGTTGAGCATGGTTTATTCCAGTGTCATGTTTTGACTGTGTATTTAAAAATGGCACTTACTGTGTTGTCATTTCGTTGTCTTGTCGTATGCGCTAGTGATGATTCTCTGTAACCAATAGCTTTCGGATGAAAGTCTTGCTTCACTCTTTTGGTTATGTACTGTTTTGCTAGGAACCCTTAGGAAAGGGTGTCAAAAAAGTTTGCTATTTTGATACCTTTGACAGTGGAAACAGGAATAAATGCGTATTGTCCTGTAACAAACTCTCCCAATCACCATTTTTGTCTAAATGTTTTGCTTTGGCATGGTTATTTCTGTCTGGTTATGCAGATGTTTAAGCACAACTGTAAGAAAAAGTATGGTTTTACCAAATGTCTTCACCACAGGTTAAATATCAGCTCTTGTAGGACACTGGTTGTCCAGTCAAACCGGTGTACTGGAATGGTGTATAACAAGCTGTTGGTAATACTGAAATCAGACTAGCAACTTGCACTTCCACTAAACTATTATTTCTCAATCTCAGCACATTTTGGATGTCTGATTCAGCTCATCGGCTCATTAGTTCAGTACTACATGGCCTGGAGACATTGTAAGGGTGTTTCAGGTTAGACAGACACCTAAAATGAGTGCCATCAGCAGCAGGATTAAGAAACATGACATTTAGGTAAAAAAATTCTAGGATTTGGTAGTTATCCTGACACTCCACTGCAAATTACATCTCAGCTTCTGGACTCATTTACAGAGATCCAAATAAATATGTCACTTTTGTACTGTTAACTTTTCCGTCTACTACACTGGCTACTAAACTATGAGCTATATCAGGGTTTTTCAAAGATTTAGATGCCAAAGACACCCAAATACGATATTCTTTGTTTGAGGAGCCCTTGTTCTAAAAAAAATAATAATAAGGCATCAGTATAGTTTTCTCACAAAAGTACTGAGAAAAAAAATAACAATATAAATGGGTGAAATATATTATTTGGGAAAAATGGCATTATATTGTTAGATTATAATTTTTAGTGATTATTGTAGTGTTTAATTTAATTATTTCTGAAATGATGAAAAAAAAGTTTGTTTATTTTAAATAACTGTTTTCTGTGTAAATAGATATTAAATCGTAATTTATTCTTCAGATGGCAAAAATGAATTTTCCTCATCATTACTTCAGTGACACAGGATCAAAAATTATTTAAATATTGTAAGATTTATGAAATCTCAGATATCTTTATAATTTTAATACCCTACGAGTAAAGACAAAAGGTTTAAACATTCATCCGAGTTATATATTAATATAATCTTAATGTTTTATGATTGGAGTCTGATAAAATGAAAGATAAATATACTAATATTCTAAACCACCACATATTAAAATGGGCTCTATGCACAGCTAGAGCTTTAAATTAAAGCTTAATGTAACTATTTTCAATTTCACAAGGTTGTTTTTACAGCATCGATGTTGTAATGTAGTTACAATACATTCAGTTAAATAGACTTAAGCATACATTTAGTTGTTCAAGCGTAAAAAGAGATAAAAGACCGTTGTTACTACTAGCGCCGTCAGCAGCAACAGGCCAGCGCAGAAATGCCATTGAAAACACTGGGGTAAAATAAACTGTCATATTTTAAAGACATGGCAGGGGGAAATGGAATTTAATGCAGTGCTTCTTGTCCGATCTGAGACCCACTTCATATCGTATATCTAACAGGCAGTGAAGATCGCTGATTTTTAAAGAAATCAGAACTTAAACGTGACAATTTTGTAATGGAAAGACAGTTCACCGGAAGCCATTGGGCTGCCTGGATGAAAATTAAAAGTCTGTGTGCATATAGCCCATTGGAGAGAGATATAAGTTACTGTCAATTTAAACTAAAATGACATTGTGTACTGGAAAGGCCGAACACGCAATGAACCTTCATCCACCAGTGGACACCTTCATTGGACCAACTGGGTGGACCTTACAATACGCTGATTTGCTTCTCTATTATGATCAATTATTATTGGTGCTCAATCATTATTAATGGCTATTATTATCATTATAAAGGTCTTTCGATAAAGCTAATGTGACCTTGATTTCTTTTTCAAAATCTAAATTATAGTGCTTTTGAATATCATATATTATATTTTCCCAAAAAGCTAGTGAGCAAATTAGAACGATTTCTTAAATCTGAACCATTTGTAAATCACAGGGGAAAGAAAATTGAAATATACACTGACATATTTACATGCTTTGTTGTACTTCTGACAAAATAACTAAAAGTTGTATATTTTTCAGATTTTAATCTAATATTAATGTTTATTTTTGCAGTTTTTTGTACATTGATTATTTTATAACTATTAGATTATTTTAATCTAGTTTCTATTTATTACTTGTTTTATTCGAATGTGCCTTACGTATTTCATATTTTAAAAATGTTATTGCATTTATATTTACTTCATTAACAAAATCATTAATGAATTACTTATATTTATGCTGCTTCTTCGAACATTTACACAAACCCCTTGGTGGACCTGTTTAACACTAATAACATTTAACACTAATAACAGTGAAAACTTATTCATAGGAATCATGTCTTATCCTCCAGGATCATTCATTTATTTTCTTTTCAGCTTAGTCCATTTATTTATCAGGGGTCGCCACAGTGGAATGAACGGCCAACTTATCCAGGATATGCCCTTCCAGCCGCAACCCAGTACTGGGAAACACCCATACACTCTAGCATTCACACACATACACTACAGCCAATTTAGCTTATTTAATTCAACTATAGCACATGTCTTTGGACTGTGGGGGAAACCGGAGCACCCGGAGAAAACTCACGCAAACAAGGGGAGAACATGGAAACTTCATAGAAATGCCAATTGTCCGCGGCTCGAACCAGTGACCTTGCTGTGAGACGATTGTGCTACCCACTGCGCCACCATGATGCCCCCTCCAGGATCATATTTAACAAATATCTGATGGGTCTGTTTGAATGTTTCAAGTCTGAATGAGATGAAGATGTTAAAAGAAGATACTAAATCTATTTACTTTGAGCTCTGCTTTTTTGCCAGAGCTCTGCCTTCCCGACAAACCAGGCCTGTTTTTGAGATATTTAGAGGGGTATAACAGGATCTAGAGGGTCTCGACCTCCTCAAGCCCTCCTGTAATTAGAACACACTGAACAGAGATGAAGCACTTACGTGTGACAAAGTTGGAGATGACCGTGCCGCTGGTGAGAGGACCTTTGGTGGCATAAAGGGCCACTGAGTAGGTGGTGCTGGGGATGAGCTGACTCAGCTGATATTCCTGCTTGTTACCCTCCACTAAGAAGGTGTCTGCTGTAACTGGAAACAAGAAAAGAGAATCAATTAGTGCACGCATTTGATTGCAAATATTCTTGGAGACTTGTTTATTTAAAAAAAAAGATTGTTAAAGTTTATTTTAAACAAGATGACTGAGTGAATAATATGAGAATGTTACTGTTTGATGCATTTTACCACTTTTTTTCTTAACTTTTAGCAACATATTGCTTTTTGCCCCCTAAGTACTTGCACAATATAAGTACTTTGAGAAAAAAGCAATATGTTGATAAAAGTTAAGAAAAAAGTGGTAAAATAGAGGCTGAGACTTGTTTATTTTAAAAATGGATTGCTAAAATTTATTTTGAACAATAAGACTGAGTGAAAAATATGAGAATGTTACTGTTTGAACCTTTTTTCGTCTTTCCCCCCTAAGTACTTATATTGTTACCAGGGCAAAATGTGAATATTCGCCAAGTACCTAATAGGAATAAATATAGCCATAGAGATTTGCTAAATGTATTTTTTCTTATGAATTTGGCTCTAAAAATGCAACATGCGCCAGATATCTTGTTGTTTAAGTTTCTATGAAAATAAAAGCTTGTGGTTTAGCATTTTAAACCAAAAAAATAAACAATTGAAATGTTTAAAGATATAAATTTACTAAGGCACCAGCCATTGGTAGTTGTAGCAAAATGTTAGTTTTAGACTCTCAGGTTTTCTTTCCTCGGGCAATCCATCTCATAAACACTTTATGCTAGTAATTGTGGAACAAACATCACTACTTTTTATGCACATACACATAATTAAAGTCAGAATTATTACCCCCCTTTGAATTTTCCTTTGAAGTCATATGGTAACTTTTTTGAATAGTTCCCAAATGATGTTTTACAGAGCAAGGAAATTTTCACAGTATGTCTGATAATATTTTTTCTTCTAGAGAAAGTCTTATTTGTTATTTATTATTTTATTATTGTTTATTTGTTTGTATTTTTTTAATGAACATTTTAAGGTCAAAATTATTAGCCCCTTTAAGCTACACATTTCTTGATAGTCTACAGAACAAACCATCGTTATACAATAACTTGCCTAATTACCGTAACCTGCCTAGTTAACCTAATTTACCTAGTTAAGCCTTTAAATGTCACTTTAAGCTGAATACTAGTGTCTTGAAAAGTATCTAGTCAAATATTATTTACTGTCATCATGGCAAAGATAAAATAAATCAGTTATTAAAACTATTATGTTTAGAAATGTGTTAAAAAAAAACTTCTTTCTGTTAAACAGAAATTAAAGAAAAAATAAACAGGGGGGCTAATAATTTTGACTTCAACTGTATACACTTATTTTTTTTAACAACATACTTTACATGCCAATTTGCACCAAACAGCTGCACATATAACATTGTATATAATAATATACCTGTACATACACTTGACAATTTGAATATTTGCATTCACTACTTCTATTTTTAAAATATATTTGTTATCTGTTTTTTGTCCTGTCTCTGTAATTCTGTTGCACTGTTGAAGCTCTGTCACGAAAACAAATTCCTTGTATGTGTGAACATACCTGGCAATAAAGCTCTTTCTGATTCTGGTGTGAAATATAAATTGTTGGTCACAGAATTAAAAAAATATTAAACTTATTATTTATTTATTTATTTACTAATCTATTTATTTATTTAACTCACTTTTATAATTTAAATCCCCTGCATAATGACAATTTTGGATTTTAAATATAATTCTCGGATGGTTTCATGCTCTTAGGAACCAATAATATACTTCCCAAAACAAACAGGTCTGCACAAACTATATTCATCCTGACTTTAGGTGAGATCATTTTAATAGATTCTGTTTGATGGCGTAAATTATTTTATTATTGACATAGATTGACTGATGATTTTTGGGGATGGTAATAACTTGCCCATATTGGGATGCACCAACTCTGACTAGCTTCTAAAAGACGCATTTAGAGAAAAAAAAAAGTACTGTATGGTAAGGCCAAGCATTGGTGATGTAAAGAAACAAAAACAAAACAAGCAATAACATTTTTTTTTCTTCTACCTATTTGAAAGTTGATAAGCCAATTTAATTTGCTATCCTAACTATGCATGATTATATGGTTAATTGCGTTTTATTATTGCCACTTAGCGAGGCTCATTTGCATATCTGCATTGTTTTTCATGCAGCCCACAGACCTGAAACAGCAAAGCAGATTATATTTGCCTATTTAAAAAGTAAACTTTCATTTAAGACAGTTTTAAAGCTGGTATTACGATACATTTGTGTTTATTGGTGATACATGGACGGTTGCAGTTCAGTCAGTGTAAATGAGGTTTAAATGTTTTGAGCTTGTCTAGACTTGACCAATTTTTTGTCTAGATTCGACCAAATTTAAATCATTGTGCAAGTGCTCATGTAGTTGAATGCATTTAAACAGATCTAAAAGAACACATTACTGATCTAAAACATGATCAATACCCATCCACATCCTTTTGCAGATCCACATTCATTTGCAAGCCACATAACATAAGTGAAATTATTCAATAGTACTCATGTATTGAATTGAGCACTTTCCCAAGAAGAAAGGGACACAAGTGGTCACAAGAGACGCATTTGACCATATGTTAGTACCACATGGAAACAGTAATGTGTCTCAGCTGACCACTTGTGATTGAATCACTGAAAACACATGTTCGTACTAAGTGAAAACATGGTTTGAGTGTTTATGACTACTATTTTTATCATGTGTGAAATGTGGGGTTTCCCTTGATCAGGTTTCCACATACCTTGGTTCCGGGTGACAGTGAGCACGTAGTTATCAACACTGGAAGCTGGGGGGTTCCAGCGCAGCAGAGCCCCTTGGGGTGTAACGTTCAGTGCAGTGAGCTCCGCTGGCATGTCCATAGCTGTGAGGAACAGAGGATTACAGACAGACAGTTTGAGATAAGCTCAGCCAAGGTAATTGGCAGCAGTCTCATCTTCACCCTTTTTTTTTTCTCTTCGCTGTGCAAACGATATTCGCCGCCAATTTAAAAATAGAGCACCTCGGCAGCTCGGAACTAATTTGTTGTGATTATCTGGCTGGAGAAGATCACAATTTCCTTAATTAGCTGACATCGAGGGGGAAATTAGACAGTCAAATGTGTGCAGAGCTCATTCTCAATAGCATTTCCATGAGAGTGAGTAATGACAAATGTTGTTCTCCGTAATCCTCTATCCGTGCTGGGACTTTTACAGATGGCCTTTTTTTTTCAGACAGGAGAAATCTCAGTCTTCTATTTGTGGCGTATGTCCTCTTAGATGAGGTCGGTGGACCATAATCGCACATTATCCTATCCCATACGCATTTGTGTTCTGCCAGCCTCTCTGGCAATAGCCATATCGCTTCTACAGCTGTAGAGCGCTGACCCTCCCATTAGGCACCATTGACTCTGTTCCAAGAAATTGTAGGCTCTTTCACAACCTTTCAGAGTAGCAGATCTCCGCCGCCTGACAGCAGTTCAGACGCGAAATCCCCCGATTCCACTTCACACCTTTCTCTCTTTCTGCTTTACCACGTCTTGACATGCCCCTGTGCTGACAGGCTAGGAGGAGAATATCAGTTTCGCCTTATG
Organism: Danio kyathit; assembly: GCA_903798195.1. NCBI lineage: Eukaryota > Metazoa > Chordata > Actinopteri > Cypriniformes > Danionidae > Danio > Danio kyathit. Next base: position 40,904,411 of record LR812520.1, on the reverse strand, counting down.
CAATGAACGCGAACTCGATGATCTTCACTCGGTCATTAGGCAGAGCTGTGAACCAGAACACAACCATGAACCAGATCCATCATGTTTCATCAACCCCTCTTGTCACCCTTTACGTAACAGCTGAAATGAGCTAGACTGCTTGCTATATCCTATTAATAATAAGCTGTTTCCAAAAGATGCATTTTTTAGAACAAGAGCCAGCTTGTCACTTTGCATTGTTATAGCATTGACAAGATTGTTGTCAACATGGGCAGCTTGAGATTGTTTGCCTGTCATATTTTTATTAGCTTTGAACAAAAGTGTCAGACTTTAAGTTGCAATGCGGAGTCTAGCTGAGCTCCGATGTATAGACAAACCTGCCTAGTTATTAAGCAAGTCAGCAGTCTTTAAGCAAAGGCCAGCATCTGTTTGTTCTATTGTACTGCATGAAATTATATGACTAATTAGTTAACTTCTGAGACTTGAGACATAGACTAATTAATTCATTCCAGTGATGTAAGGCACATCTGGAAAAAAGGAGATTAGTCTGTTGAGGCAGTAAATTAAATATCTCAATGTAAATCTAAAGCACTATTCTGTAAGCCTTTATAATAATATTTAAAGGTTCACTGGGCATTAGTTATGCATGGTCTCTTTCACTAATGCACATGTATTTATGTGTAATATGAACTATTGACTGCATTTTCAGATTAGACTATCTATTTTAGATTCCATATAGTAATGTTTTATTGTTAAAGGTGCAGTATGCAAGTTTGACATCCAGTGGTTGAACTTGGTATTGCACTCCTGGTTCAAAACACACACAAGTGCAGGTTGCCAGATTGATGACTCCAACAGGAGTGAGCTATCGAGCCAAAAGACTGATTTAAGTCATGTTCTAAATAAAAGCAACGATATGCGATAGACGGAACATTTTCCATATTAAAAAAAGTTTTTGTTCTAACCAACTCCTCGAATTTATATTTTAGAAATGGCTATTTCTCACAGGTTTCCAACAGAAAACTGACAATGATTACCTTGGGTACACCTTATGTGCTTTATTCAGTGTTAAATCCTAATAATGTGAGTTTAAATGACATTTTACATTACATTTATTGCCATACTACTGAAAGCAGCAGCAAATAGTTCACTTCAGATCTTAAAAATAAAATAAACCCTTTGAAATTAAACTTGAAAACTGTGACTCAGTGCAAGCCGACACATATCAGTGATTCAGCATGTACATTTAATAATGTTAAAGAGGTTTGATATGTATTAATTAGATTGTAAACCTTACCATTTCATTGGAGTACAGTAAGTGCACTATTCTGTGATTCTGATTGGCTTTGTTTAAATTTCTGTTGTGTTTCGTCTTTTGCAAACAGCCCAATTGCTTATCACTGTGTATCTCGTCATGTAGCATGTTGTTAGGACACGGGGTTACAATGTAACCTGCTCACCTAATGTTTACGTTTGTAATATTTATATTATTTGCTAATTAATAACCTCATGTGCAACTCTGAATCTGCGTCTCATTTTGGAGGCTACTACTGTAAGAGCTGTGAGAGCCTTCCTGACTGAATGAAATATGCTGTTTTCCACCAAGGCAACCCGGGGTGCTGAAATATAACTGGCTAAACTGGCAGTCAGCGGGTTAAAGGAACCAAAATAAAGACAGACGTTCTAACACGTAACTCACATTTTGAAAGCAGAATAACTGGTTTTAGCAATGATTTTTAGATCAACAAGAATGTTCACTTAGCATGTTTCTGACATATCTGCAAACATATTATGGTCAAACACTTACATTCAGCACCTTTAAATATTATATATATCTGTGATTTGCATTATATCATGATTTACTTGCCCTGTTTGTTCTTCTTTCTTCTGAACAAAAGAAAATCATTTAAAAAAGCTGGAAACTTGCGGCTTACATAGAATTGGATTTCCCTACTTTGGAAATTTCCTAGTATTCAATACAATAAATAAACACATAATGATTTGGAACCACTTGAGTATGAGTAAATAGTGCGTACATTTTAATTTTTGGGTGAACTGTCTCTTAGAGAAAGCAACATTTTCTATTTTCATGAATAAAAAACAATAAAAGAACTAAATTTGGAAGAAATGTTACCAGACTTTTATAAATTTAAACAAATATCAACGTTTAAGTCAAACTCATAGCTGATAAATCCAGTAAATGAGATTTTTCTCATTTTCAAATACACTTCCATACATATATTATTCCTTATCTTTAACATTATTAAATCCTACTCATCACCACGGACAGTATTACAGCAATGATCTAGGGAGTAATGTAAATTAAAGCACAAATTGCAACATTTTGTCCATCTGACCAGTGAAAATATCTAGTCATGTTTCTACTACTCAAAAATTGACATCAGTCTATTACTGAACCAGACACATTTTACTCATAGCACTAGCTGCCTGTTGCCGCCATGTGGTGCTGTTCAAATACAATGGCAGGTGAGGATCCCTGCCGATCACTGATTCCATTAGTAAAATTTCATTTCACTTCAGCGAGATGGCTGGCAGCCTCCCAGAGGACGGGCGAAACGCACAGGGTGAGAGATGGCACTCATCACATGGTAAATGATGTGCATCATTCCTCACACTGTCATCCATATTTCTATCAAATCAAAGTACTGTGACGAACGAGGCTGTGAGGAACGAAACACCAAAAGACATTTTCCTAGGGTAAGTTATAATACTGGTCTCTGCACAGGTATATATGATCAGTGTGTCTGAGTAATTGAGCGAGGATGGCAATACCTGTGAATACGGTAGTGGTGATGACCTTGCTCTCTTGGCTTCCTCTCACTGCGTTCAGCTTGATTTCATACTCTGTTGCTGGATGGAGGCTGGTTAGGGTGTAGTTATTAATGTCGTAGTCAATCACCACACTGTCCATCCTTCCTGTGGAACAATTACAAATAGCAATGCTGACTTATTAGTCTGATTTTTTTTATTAGACATACCTTAACTATACCCTAGTGGAAGTACCTTTAGATGATTGGTAAGACATTCTGTAGTAATCAAAGGGTGCGAGAGGTTGAATCCATGTTATGGTTACAGATTCTTCAGTGACATACAGCACAGTGATGTCTCTGGGAGGATCCATTCCTGCAGCATGAGAGAAAAGTGGACATGGGTGAGAAAATAAAGTATATTTCTTCGACATCTACACTACCATTTAAAAGCCTGGCTCCAAAAACGGGCTGTTAAATAATAGTCGATTCATTTTGAATTATTTAGAAATGTTGAAATCGGCTTTCGAATTTTAATGCCTCTGAATGGAGATATCAATTCTTTACCAGGTCTATTTCTCTAGAAAATGTCTTCTTTAATAATGCTTCCTTTAGGTGATTTTTTTTTCGTAGGTCTGTTTATAACTAAAAGTTAGAAAATGAGCATTGAGAATTAAGAACATTTGGTCATACTTTACAAGGTTTCATTAGTAAATGTATTCACTAACATGAACTAAGCATGAACGATAGTTATACAGAATGTATTAATCATAGTTCAACCTTTACTAATGCCTCATTTAAATCCAAATTCATGCTTACATTAGTTAATGCACAATAAGCTAACATGAATTAACAATGAACAACTGTATTTTCATTAACTTACGTTAACTAACATGAACAAACACTGTGATAAACCTGTAATGCATAAACTAACATTCATTGATACACCCTTATTGTAAAGTGTTACCAAAAATGTATGTGTGTGCAATAATATACATAGCTGTACCATTTTTAACATTGATAATAACAAGAAATGCTTCTTGGGCACTAAATACACATAATAAATGATTTATGAGGGATCGTGTGACTCTAATGACTAGAGTAATAAATAAATTAATTAATTCATTAATAAATAAATAAATAAATATAAAAGAAAAACTAAAAAAGAAAAAAAAAATGTTAATAATAATACTTAAAGGGTCACGAAACACCAAAACACATTTTTTAAGATGTTGACAGTCATATATATGCGCCACGTTGCTAAAAACACTATTAGGACACATATATTTCACTAAAAAGTGAAAATTGGTTGTTTTTGCATTGTTTAGGGGAAATTCGTTCTTCCGGTTGAAAATTTTTTTTTGAAGCTACGTCACAGCAATGAGATCATTGTGTAAATTCCAGCGTGAAGATTGGCTGTCTGTACCGGTCAGTACAAAGTGACGTCATTGAGTTTTTAGCATTAATTCATGAGAGGGACTTGGTTCGAACCAAGCGGCAACCTCCCGCTCTCCCTCGGGAAGCCAATACGGAAGTAACTAAAACTGCAGTTCATCGACTCGCCTGGGGGGCTGGCTCCAGGAAGTCCAAGGGCTTTCTTTCTGCATTGGTAAATTGGCCATTTTTACAGCTGATAAAAACATGTTTACAGCCTGGTACAAACGATGGCTTTGGTGCATATAGCTATGATTACCCTTCATGACAACTCTGAGGGGGGTGAATTTTTTTATAACTCATCCGTTTCGTTTTTATTAGGTTATATTAAGTTGCATAATTAAGGGCGTGGCCACTTGAGTGACAGCTAGCCCTCGCTGCTCGCTGTCTCGTCACCTCAGCTGATTCTGGCTAATTAGCCGCTGAGCTCGGCATATAAATCGTGTATTTGTTTTGGTTAATGTTTCTTTACACCGTCATTTGCCTTTTGGAATTATTTCCTGCAATTATCAGATGATATGGCATGCTGTGTGGACTTAATTGTGCTTACAAACCATTCAAGTTGCCTCCATTTCACAGGTGAGGAAATTTATATGCTTATATACCATCTCTATAAATGTATTTGTTTTATTTAAGATCATTTATCATTTAAATGTTCTTTAGACCAGTATTGCACTCCAGAATCTGACAGATTGATTAGCTGTAGGCTATAAAACAGTCATCTGAAGCGTTGTCATACAGTGTTAGTGCTGGATTTTTATAAACAGCCTTGCATTTACTAACACAGACTGTATCTGAAGTGTTTGATAGTAATTCGCGTTTTCCTCCTGTCGAAAAACGTCATAAGAACAATGTTTAGTGGCTCAATGTGTTACAACAGTGTTTTTAAAAGTCTAAACACTTTATTAATATAGTGTACAACCAAGCACATGTGGTCAGAACACAAACAAGTCACAGGCAATGAAGTATCAAACGTTCTCCCAAAGTAATAAGTCTGTTCCAGGTCCAAGCAAAATGCTGAGAATCCAGCACGTGTCTGTAGCTCCGCTCACTCTCCGCCTCTTTGCCCTTATTTGGTATGCCGCGTTTGGTGCGATGACGCGCTAACAAAATGGCGACGGTTGGCCGCGCCTACTTGTGGCTTCTTTTGCAGTGTTCAGAAACCTATGGGTGACGTCACGGACACTACGTCCATATCTTTTACAGTCTATGGTTCGAACCAATCAGTGTGCTCTATTGTGAACGAGATGCAACTTCATTAATATGCATGATATAGCTTTGAAGACTCCATTTACCTGTTACAGCAGGGGTGGTCAAACTCGATCCTGGAGAGCCGGTGTCCTGCACAGTTTAGCTCCAACTCTAATCAAACACACCTGCTTATAGATTTCTAGTGATCATGAAGACACTGATTAGCATGTTCAGGTGTTTTTGATTAGTGTTGGAGCTAAACTATGCAGGACACCGGCCCTCCAGAATCAAGTTTGCCCACTCCTGTGTTACAGTGTTCAGAGAGGTGCCACATTGTGTTGCCAACCTGTAATTCAAACAAGTAGTAGAAGAACTGTTCGGAGACATGGATCATCAGTATTGCGTTTATAAATGTGCTGCAGCAAAGGTTTTGTTTCTATTTTGATGAGAGCACAGCTTACGAGTGGACCCAAGCAGTTGGATTACAGTGGTCTGCTAACACGCAACAAAAATATGTTTGTCAGGAACATTTTTTACCGAGAGCTTTTTGAATCTGGAAATGATGAAATCTGGATATGCCACTCGTCTTCTTTTTAAAAAAGACCCTGTTCCAGTTGGTGTTGATCGTCTTGTCTCTACAGATTTGGTAAGTGTGTGATTAATGTTCTTTGTTGATGTTTATTCAGAGGCAAAGTTAGTTAGTATCATCAGCAGTACTCTTTCAGTTTTTAAAGACATACCTTAGTCAAAATGATGTAGTTACTAAGTTTACAGTATGCTAACATCACTACAATATTATGGGCTGATAATCCTCCACTTCCACACCGCTCTAAGATCCGCAGTATACGTTGCTCTCCGAATCACTGTCCATCTCTCCTGCGTCTGTGTTTATGTTGCTGGTGTGCAAATATTGTTGTTTTTACAGTATTTTGAATGTAATAAACACAGACTTGGTCAGAATATATATAAAAAGCATATATATATATATATATGGTAACACTTTATTTTGATGGTACATTTGAGTATTAGTATACTGTCTGCTTAATATCTGTTGATACTGACATTTAACAGTCATTCAACAGACATTTAACTGACTATAAGAAGTACATGTCAACTTACACTAACCCCAACCCTAACCCCAACCTAACAGTCTACTTATAATCTAATGAGAATTAATTGACATGTAGATGCAATGTAACTTATATTCAACAAACGGACCATCGAAATAAAGTGTGACCATATATATATATTTAAAAATAACTGATTTCAAACTTTTTAGTGTTAATGTACAGTAACATCAGAAACATTGAGAGTGGTCATGATTAGCTTATTATAAGACCAAAAGTCTCCAATAATGAGATTAGTGACATAAAATAATTAAATAATTTACAACAATAATTAATAATTATTAAAATTAATAATTTAATCACGTGATCTCAAATTGTTGCTATAAAGCCAACTACTGCTTGTAAAAAATAAATACTTTTATTTGGCTTCAGTTTATTTATTCGTTTAGATTTTAATACATGATATTATTGATTACAAATTATAGTATTGTTTTATATTATATGACTGATATAATAGTAATAAATTGATAATAGTGTCAAAACATCATTTGCATTATATTGTGTGTGCCTCATGTGCCTTAATTTCCATGGAATAATGACTGTATTTCATTTTTTTTTTCTCATGTCAATTATTTCTTCTTTGTATCTTTCAGCGGTCTCCAGAGTGAAGCTGGAGTTTTGAGTATGCTGGACACACGACACTCTTCACTAGGACATTTGCATTGTTATTGTCTGCCACTGTCCAGCAGGGACACTTTCATGATTTGTTTATCTGTCCCAAAAGCTCTTAGCATCACAAAAGCAAAGGTTAGACAGCATCTGAGATCATTTAAACAGACTAACAGTGATTCTGGAGCGTTCATACAATTGGGAAGGAAATCAACTGATTTACTCCTGCCATTACTGAAGTGGCCAGTCTTTAAAAGGAGTGGAAAGCCATTCACACCTCCCCATATTCATTAGACTAATGCATTCAATTCATAAACTATGGATGGCAATTCATAAACAGGTTGTCAACCTCATTTAAATGCTTTCAGGGTAAAATATTCCTCAGTAAATGAGTTGTGATTATTCATGTATGCATATCTTAATTTATTTTCCACTCAGCAGAGCAGTCAATAAATATATTTTCAGACTTTGAACAAAGGGCACCAAGAACAACTTTTCTTTCCCCAGCACATTCCATCTGCATTTATTCAGTTTCATATTGTTGAGCATATGGTGACCTTCTTTTCACTTATGTTAATGTAAAGTAGCGCTAATGTGTGAAAATATGGTCTACTAAATAAAGCGGGAAACACATTTCTAAGCGAACAGGCTTTAAAGAACACATTAGACAACAACAGGTGCGAATACTTCAAGTGCTCACGTACAAATCACGTCATTATATTAATGATATCAAGCCAACTAAAAGCTGAAACTTTTTACTGAACTAATAGACCTGCCATGCAGGTGGTCCTCTGACGAGTTAATGTCGAAGTTTAGAAATAGCTGCGAGACAATATCTCCTCTGGCAACTGTAAATATCACTTCACTGACAAAATGACTGAATTATTCTTGACACCTCCACATTCAGAGGGAGGTAATTAGGGGAGGATTACACACTGTTGAATTAATTAAGGCACAAAAGGGTGAAAAATCTGCTGTGCAGCTGTGTGTAGGAATTATTATGAATAAATCAAGCAGGTATGGGAGAAATCCTGTTCTAGGCATGATCACGAATGACTCGAGATTTGGATAAAACAGACACTGATGTATAAACTTGGAATGATTATGTCATTGACTTGATTTTTTTTTTTAAACAATACTGCTTTATAGCTTAAAATACCCTTCACCAGCAACAACAAGCAAACAAAAGTGTAATCAAACTAAATTAAGATTTAAATAAAAGTTAAATTTAAAATAAAGTAAAGTAAAGTAAAGTAAAGTAAAGTAAAGTAAAGTAAAGTAAAGTAAAGTAAAGTAAAGTAAAATACAAAAAGGTTCAAAAAAGGGTTTCTGAGGTTAGCAGGGTCTGGATCGGGTGAGAATTCAATTCGGACTCACATCAGTTTCATATTTCAAGAATAGTAATTATGTGTAAAGAATAAAAAGTGTGGATGTACTACTTTGACAGTAGTATGGTAAACTTTTAATGTTTTTTTCAGCGATGGTCCGAAATGAAACCAAAGGCAATGACATCCAGTCAGCTTATGGTGTTTTCTGTAATCGGGCGACACAATTCACCACAGAAAGCGTTTGAATGGGTGAGGATATCATTTACCAAAAAAGAAAAGTTGACGAATAAAACACTTTATAATAACTACACACTATGAATCATTTAGAAGTAGTTAATTCATTATCTGTTAAGCATTAACTCTACATTAATAGACATTGGTTAGCAGTTTATAATTGCAGCTACACATGCTTTGTTCTTGACTTATAAGCACATTTATAATGTGCTTAATAATTGTACTTTCATAATTTATGACTGATTGATTTTTCATTACTAAATGATGTATTGTATTATTTACAAACCATTTGTATTTAAGAGAAGTTGGTGGTTTTTAAGATCATTCAGAATGAGTTAGTGAATGATTAATAAACCATTGAAATCAACATTTATATATGTTATTATTCAGGCATATAGTAATGTTTACTATGTATGTTAATACATGCTTTGTTAACACAACTTTATGCAGTTTTGTGACCTAATCTAAAGTGAGGACTATTTATGCTTCGTAAATCCCTTATAGATGACAAATAAAGGCTCACTTTCAAATAAACAATAATCTTTGCAATCCTATCTAAAAAATAAAATTACTGTAAAGTTTAAACATTGCTGAATAACAGGAGTGTTAAAATACAGCACAAAATTAGATGAAAAAACAACAACAATATAATAATTTAACAATACAATATGATGCAACATTTCAATGCCATTTAGCAGTGTTTTAAACTGTACACTCTCAGAAATAAAGGTAGGCAAGCTGTCACTGGGGTGGTACCTTTTCAAAAGGTACAAATTTGTACCTAAAAGGTCCATAATAATACCTCAAGGGTACATATTAGTACCTAAAAAGTACAAAAGTGTTCCACTTAAAATTTTTAGGTACTAATATATACTTTTGAGGTACCAATATGGACCCTTCAAGAACAAATGTGTACCTTTTGAAAAGGTACCACAACAGTGACAGCTCGCGTACCTTTATTTCTGAGAGTGTACAGTAGTTTTTTTTTTTTGGATAAGGTTACAAAGATTTATTTTTCATTTGATAAAGTTTTATTTTTGTATCCTCAAATAAATAGAAATGAATTAAAAGAAAGTCGTTTATTTGATTATTTTTCCTGTTTAGAATAAAACTGAGCCTTTAATTGTCATTTATAAGGAATTTATAAAGCATACATAGTCCTCACTTTAGATTAGGTCACAAAACTGGATGAAGTTGAGTTAATAAAGCTCAACTTTTAAAGCTCAAACATTTATTAACATACAAATTAACTATTAGTATATGCCTGAATAATAGGAAATAAGTGTTAATTTTAATAGTTTAATAATCATTTACTAACTCTTCTTAATCATTATTAATCATTTCTACTAACTGATCTTTAAAAACCACCAACTATTCTTAAATAACTGGTTTGTAAATAATGCAATACTTAATTTAGTAATGAAAAATTATTCATTAACAAAGTATGAATACACAATCATTAAGCACATTACACGTGCTTGTAAGTCAAGAATAGAGCATTTGTAGCTGCAGTTATAAACTGTTTACTAACAATTATTAATGTAGAGTTAATGCTTAACTGATAATGAATTCACTATTTGCTAATGCTTAATAAATGATTCATAGTGTGTAGTTATTATAAAGTGTTGCCAAGTTGGGTAATATAATTGGACAGAGAGGTATGCGTTCATTTTTTTCTTCAATCAAGAACAAACTGTTCTATTTGATTTGTAATGAGATAGCAGGAATTGTGAAGTGCAAATCTCAAACGCCAGACATGTGCCAGACAGTGCCATTTCTCACATTAGAATGAGAACATTGTTTTACACCATGCTACTTTCGACCTACCTATGGTTGTGTTTTGTTCATAAAAATTACTGACACTTCTCATTTGGCCACTTTTGTACTTCTTTTAAATGTGTTTTAATTGCAAAAAGTTTGTTTTTAAAATGGCTGATTTATGTGCATGTTCATTAAAAACAAGTTTTGTTATAATTTTTTTTCCAGACCTTTGAAAATTCAGATTTGAAACTTTGAATTCAACCCCAAGCCATAGGGAAACAAAAAAAAAAAAGCGCTAAAATAAAACCCATTAAATTTCACTGTCTACAGTCCCTAATAATAACTCCTGTATAGTCGTCCCAGAACATACTTTCCCATCTGTCACTCAATGACACTCGAATACCCTGTCAGAAGAGTCTAGTGGCTTGGAATTACCTTTATACAGTGTCTGGTATAATGTTAATGTTGTTTTTTGTGTGTTTACATAGATGAATATGGTCACAGTGTAAATCCACAGTACAGTTATGATCTTATTGCCACATTATATTGTTATGATAACATGATATCATTGCCTTCTGTGATTTCCTAAAGATAAATACCAAAAAAAATGCAACTGGAATAACTACTGCAGTTGTGATCGTCGATTTCATATGAAACAAGAGATCGCGATGATATATTATGAGTGGTGTCCCATTTCTTGGGGTAAAATTTGAAGCCCTTCCCCTTTCAAGGGCCAGGGGGAAGGGCTAGTGGTAAAAAATAGAATTGGTATTGGGCCTTAGTCTCATATTGTAAATTTTTAAAGGTAAAAAGCATGGATTAGATTAATCTGAAGTGCTTCATTACAATTATGCATGAGATTTGCAATTTGCAAGACATTCAGTAAAATGTGTTAAATGTGATAATCATATTTAGAGCTCTATTTGCACTCTGTGTGAAAGATGTGTAAAATAAATTGAGAACATTTCATAAACACACAAAAAATGCCATATGCACAGTACTTTTCAGAACATGACTGTTACTAAATTAATAAATCATGGGTCACAGAAATTTGCATTTATTCTTGAAAAGTATGCATATAAATTATATATAATTTGTTTAGTTAATGTCTTAAATGCTTTAAAAAAAAGTTTTGTATAAAATCTACTGAAAAAAATTGCATATAGTACATCCACAACCTCAGATACCTGTAAAATAATTTCCAGACATTCATAAGTGGCAATACCTGTGTTGACTGAGCCTACAACTGGCTTTGAAGTCACATTGCCATGCATGGTGACCAATGTAACAGTGTAGCGCCTGGATGGCATGAGACCAGTGAGGGTGATTCTGGTTTTCGACCCATCAAGCGCAATCTCAGAATCCTCGCTGGAGTCGTGAGTGCTGTAGTTCAAGATGAATGCGTCAGCAGGCGGAGCCGGTGAACTCCACGCCACAGTCAATGAATCAGAGGAGACCTCAGAGAAGAAGAGCTGTGTGATTGGGCGGAACCCTGGAATTGAACCACAACAACTATATTACGGCAAGCTGGCTCCTGTGATTAAAGATCTCTTAGCCGATTGGCTCATCCTCTCAGGAAGGAGAACAGAAGAGCACAAGAATGAAGAGCAATGAGGTGATCAGATGACATTTGCAGAAGAGATGAAGCCAGACTGAAGATTATCAGGCACACGATGGAATTTGAAAGAGGAAGAGATGAAAATGATGATGAAGAATGATACAATCTTGATATTGCAGATGTAAATGTGATGATGTGGCATGGGAAAGCAAGTGAGTGACAAAATGCATGAGGCAGATTGTGTGAAGAGTCATTTTTTGGGGTAGAAAATGTAATGAAGTGAAGCAGGAATTCCCAACAAGGGATTCATAAACACCCTGGGGGTTCTGGAAATTCTGCCAAAATATGACATTAAATTAAATGAAAAATGAGAAGCTACCTTATTTTAATGTATTAATTTATTGGATTAATTATAAAAATACTGAATTAAACACACCTCCTCAGCAGCATGTAAATGCTGTAAAGAGATTTATTTAAATTAATTTTCTTTTTAATCCCACATTGGCTATTCAAGTTGTAAGTACCATTTTTAAATTGTGACTATAACAAACACACCCTGCCAAACCTCTAAATAAAATACATTTACTATAAATAACTTAATTTTGCAAACAAAATTACAAAATAACATTGATGATGTTTTAACATCAATCAATATGAGGATTGTTGTATTATTTATAACAATACATCTGATATTAATTTATTCATTCATTACATTCATTACTTTTCTTTTCGGCTTAGTCCCTTTATTAATTAACTTATCCAGCCTATGTTTATGCAGCGGATGCCCTTCCAGCCGCAACCCAACACTGGGAAACATACACAATCATACACTACAGCCAATTTAGCCTATTCAATTCACCTATAGCGCATGTCTTTGGACTGTGGGGGAACCTGACGCCTGGAGAAAACCCACGCCAACATGGGGAGAACATGCAAATTCCACACAGAAATTCCAACTGATCCAGCTGGGGCTCAAACCAGCAACCTTCTTGCTGTGAGGTGATCATGCTACCCACTGCGCCACCGTGATGTCCGATATTAATTTAAAACCTGTAAATACAGCTTTCAACTCTCTATGTAGGTTTGTTTTAAGATGTCAGTATAGAACTCATCATTGCACATTATAGGAATCTCTTGGTTTGCTTCAACCTAAGCTCCAATATCATTGGTATTTGTTTCTTTTTAAATGCGTTTGCCTCCTTATTTAAAGCAGTTTTTTGTTCTATTTACCTCTTCATATTCTCTTCGACATGCGCAACAGAATGATTTTTTTGTTTCAATAATTATAACAGAAAGTGGCCGTAAGTCCTTTTAATACAAAGCTCCTTTTGACTGGAACAATCTTCCTTCTTCTTTTAGATCAATTAAGACATTTAGGGCCCTATCTTACACCTGGCGCAATAAGACACAAGACGTGTTTACCACAATGTGTTGCTATTTTCAGACCAACCCTAATTTTCCCATTTTCCGCCATGTTGTTTAAATAGCAAATCCATTTGCGCCAATTTGAGGACTCATGGGTGTTCTGGTCTAGAAAAGAGGCGTGTTAAGGCACATTGTTTTCGCGTTGCTTTTTTGAGGATCTAAAATAGACTGTGCAATAGACCAGCTAAAAGCTGGTTTAAAGTCCAGCGCAGAGCGCGTCAGTTGTGTGCCTTAAACGCGTACACATTGCTTAATACAGACAGGATGTTCAGCAATACACAAACATCTTTACAACTGAAAAAGAATTAAAGGATTAAAATATTACAAAAATGATTACTTTCTACATAAATATAAAAACCTCCATGCCTTCATCTTGGGGGGCTGTTTAAGTTTATTCATGACAACTTGCTTTTGTATAATGTTATTATTATTATTTATTATTTGCATATTTATATTTGTTTTATTAATAACAAGCTTAGATTTGTTCACCTATCAGGTTTTGGACCAAATGGGGCATTGGAAGTGTGTTTGGATATAACTCATACAACTCAACAATAATTTTTTCACCACACTTATATACTATTTATTTGTTCATTTAAATAGTTTTGAAACAAATCTTTGCACTTAACAAATGAAATTAAATATGTAGGCTAATGGATGTCTTCAGTGGAGTGAGTACAACACCGTTTCCTTATCCATGGAAGAGAGAAAAAGAAAGCGGCTAATTGGAGGAGGCTCATTCTTTATCGTTGCGCTGCAGAAAGTCTGTTTAACTGTTTTCTCACTAGTGAAGGGTTCAGTTTTTCCACTTACAAAGTCCGCCATGCGAATAGCAAATGGGCCATGGTGAAACGCAACTGACTCTTAAAGGGAATGCAACATGAGACTCTGGTTTATTCTCAAAACACACCCATAACTCATTAAGAGAATAAACTCAACCCTGTTAGATCATGCGCCGCAGCGCAAACCATATTTTTCTGTCCTTAAAATAGCAAAAGTGGATTTGGACATGCCCTCAATACTTTTGCGTCCTGCGCTTTAGACTTTGCGTCTAGATCATTAAAATAGAGCCCTTAGACTTTTCAGAACTAATTTATCTTCTTTTTTGGAAACAACTAGTAAATGTTATTAATATTGTTTCCAATTGAAATGCTTATTATTTATTTGTATATCAAATTGTACTTTTGATTATATGTTTTTGTTTTCTTAGGCTTTAGACTGTGGGAAGTGTTTCAGGTGAAGTGTGCTGCTTGTTTGTTTGTTCGTTTTGTATGTTTATTATGACATGATGTATTCTGTTTGATTTATGTACTTCTTAGGGACCCCTAAGGGACCCCCCCTTTTTTTGCAATATCTGACTTTACATGAAAAATACTGTAGCTATACTAATACAATTACCAAAACATTTAAAGCATTCATCAATGTCAGATACTGTATTATAATACCCATCTGAACAAAAAAAGGAACTAAAATAGATTACTTTAAGAAGGCTGGGTTTGATTTAACCATTGCCATATTGATTAAATTGACCTAATAACCTCAGATGTGTGAACAAAAACATTTACAAAATGGATTGACTAGGTTCTAGACTTAAGGTCAGTGACAGGTTTAATAATATCCATAATAATATTCATATTAAAAATAAATTAGAATTCTATTTGAACATTTAATATCACATCTTTGTTATAGACCTATCAATAAATTACATGACCATATCAGCAGATATCAAGCATATAATGGAAAGTGAACGAAGAAGATTGGAAAATGGTGATGAAAGATGATAAAATCTTATTTTTGTAGGCATGTCATGCAAAAGCAGGTGAGTGATAACCACAAAGACAAGATAATGTATAAAACCGCATAAGGAAAATGAACAAAATCATTAAATCCGTTCAATGGGCTGTTAAATGGGTTTCAAACCACTGAAGTAAAGTACAGATGGGTGGCTGAATTTTGATGATTGGAAGTGACTAGAAATGAAAACACTGAAACAAAAGTCTCAAATCCACAGCAAACTGCAACACTCAGGCAATTATCGGAGAGATTAACAAGAGATTTTTGCCCAAAATTGACGTGATGTGTCATGAGGCGGTGATGAGGCAATGCTTTGGACACTAGGCGGTTGATTGCTGTACTTGAGTTCCCAAAAGATCAAATTACCTGTGAAGGCATCGATAGTGGCCGCCGTGCTCTGCTGCCTGCCTCGCTGCGCTGCCACAGTGATGGTGTACTCGGTGCCCGGCTCTAGACTTGTCAGTGTGGTGGTGGTGACGTCTTTGGGCACAGTAAGCTCAGTTGTAACTCCACTGGATGAGGTGTAAGTCACCCTATAGTGATCAATAGGCCCTTGCACTGTGCCCCATAAAAGGGTGATGGTGTTGTCGGTGGAGGCTGTGACAGTCAAATCTAATGGGACATCCAGACCTGAGGAACAGAGAATATTGAGGCATGCATACAGTTAGCTAACAAATATATATAAATAAATCAATTCTGGCTAAAATATTTTTGACATACAGTATATGCTAAGTATAATGGGTTACTGTGAGGCTCAATAAAATATATTTTTTAAAATGAACAAAACATATTTATTTTAAATTTCAAATGCCAAAATGTTTCAAAATGTATTTCAAAGTCAAGTATATACATAAGTAAAAAATAATGTCGATGGAGATCTAAATTATATAATTTAATTATGTATTATATTATATTATATATTGAAAATATATTATAATACATATATTGATATACATCTTTTGCACAGTGCAAATTATGTAGTTTAACAAATATAGCGTCACCTTTTTTGTCGGTTACAGTGGCAGACAAGAAGTTTATTCAAATATTAATTACTATTATTACTAAATTAACTACTAGTATATATATTTTTAAATTGTAATTATGTTCCTTGCTTTAAATTATTCAGATATCAAACAAAGATTTCCCTAGCATCTTAAATGCTTTTAAATATATTATGTAAACATATATTTCAACCCATTTACAAAAATGGTTAAACAATCTTTAGAAAATATATGCATGTAAATATATTTAAAAACAAAATATTTGTAAAAAAATATGTTCTGCCTTTTGGTATATTTCACAATATATTTCCTTTTTCATTTATTTCATTTCAAACCACACTGAAATGAACTCAACTGAAATTCAACTGAAAACTTGACTGACACAGTTTCAATTTACTAGAATTTCTATGTTAAGCTGCTTTGACACAATCTACATTGTAAAAGCGCTATAGAAATAAAGATGAATTGAATTTCAATGTTTGAAATGGGAATATCAATTCCCATTAACTTTTTATCATCACAAACCCTTGTAAATCAATTCTACTGGTAACAAAAAATTGCACATGTTGGCAGCAGAAACTCAAACTCCATGTTATTGAAAGTAAAGTAATTTCACTGTGATCAGGCAACCATAAACCCATAATCATACCCGTTCTGGCATTCATCGTTGCTGGGGTGCTTTGGTTTGCACCAAGTACAGCTGAAATTCCTATTCCATACTCTGTGCCAGGCATTAGATCTAAAGAAGAGAGCAATAGATAGATTATTAATCAGCAATGTATTTTTGCATATGAGCAATATACTTGTTGACATTTAAATAACATAACGTCTTGATAAAAATAGGTTTGTGGGCGTTTAAAATTAGCTTATAATGAAATCCAACACATCAGGAGCAACAGTCTGAACTGCTTTATACTGTCTGAGGCGAGAATTTATTTTCAGAGGCATTTTTTTTCAGGAAGAAAGAAAAATTACCATGGCAGCTAATGTAAAAGAGATATAGAAGAAATGAACTTAGATTAAAAGATACAAATTCAAGGCTGCATGAACTAGAAGCAGCGACCATGTTTTTTTTTTTGTATTGTGATGCAGTTCATCGAAAAATAAAATATTAAAAGAGAAAACAGTGGGTGTGGCTTTTTTTTATTGCGACCTGATTGTATATAGTAAAATAGACATTTAATTTCTTTTCATTTCATTTATTTCTTCAAGGCAGATCAGGAAAAGGGTTTTAGGAGAGTTATTACAACCTAATAGACACTTCCTCCTTACCATTTATGTTTGTTATCATAGCGCTGTCAAAACTGACAGTTGGAGGGGCGTGGCTAACATTCTTATACAATACATGCCTAAAACTTCAGACAGACAATCTCAGAATTTAAGTGAAATCAAACAGGAAGTGCATTTTCAGATTTCAATTTTAGATTACAAGGGCAAACAATGTTTCATTGACATGCACTGATGAATTGTTTACCACAAAACTAGCAATGTGAGCTAACAAAATCAATATGGTTAGTTTTGATTGATGTGTACTTTAAAGTGTCCACAAATTCAAAATTGCTAATATTAATGGGGTATATGCACACAGACCTTTAATTTCAGTCAGTCCGCCAGCCCCAGGGCTTCTGGTTAATTGTCATCCCATACAAAATCGCAGCGTTTAAGATCTGATTTCTTTAAAAAAACAGCAATCTTCACTGCCTGGCTATGATACGATACAAATTTGACATCAGACCAAACAAGAAGCACTGCATTAAATTATATTTTTCTGCGCCATGTCTTTAAAAAATGGAAATTAATTTTATCCCAATATTTTCAAGGGAATTTCTGCACTGGCCTGCAGCTAACGACGGCGCCTGCGTTTTAACGAGTTTTCGTCTCTTTTTACGCTTTAACAACCAAATGGATGCTTAAGTCTATTTAATTTAATCTGATTGTATTTTAATTACATTACAACATCGATGCTGTAAAAGAAACCTTATGAAATTGAAAACAGTCACATAAAGCTTTCACCGGAAGTTCATCATTGGTTGAAAAAGACGAGCTGTGCATATAGTCCATTGTAAACAACTGTTTGCTATTACTGTTCGAATACCTATGAATAATAAATAGATTAAGCTGACCCTAATGTTAATTACAAATCTTGTTTTGGGCAAAAAAACAACAACAATAAAACGAATACTTAAAAATGTAAACATATCATAAATATTATGGGTAATATGAATGGGTGATGACTGGCAATTTAATTTAAAGCCAATTTTTATTTTTTACAAGTTGAATTAGTTGTAGTTTTATGCTTGACTTGTAAATTATTTAAATAATTTCTGCATAGTATTTCATCAGAATCATTTTTATCAGTATAATAAACAGAAATTGCACTATAAACTAAGCTGAAAAGACATGAGTTTACCATTGAGAGTAGTTTTAGTGCTGGCGCCATCGTTACGGGGGACAATGACTTTGTCATACTGATCACCGGCCAGTGTGCTATAGACCACACTATAACCCTCAACATCAGCCTCACTATTGTCCCATTCCAGCTCCAGGCTAGTAGACGTTTTTGACAGCACTCTCAGGTTCTTCGGCGCATCGATTTCTGCAAAATATGACAACATTTTCTCCATTCAGACATAATGGGAAATCATGCAGTTATCATGGTGCATTTCTGTAACTAAACAAAAGTTTGCTTCTGTGAAACGTACTTCAATTAAATAAAAAAGTAGAAAGGTTTTGGAGTGTAAATATCACCTGTTGTGAATTCTGTGGAAATAACTCCACTCTCAGTGCCATTGCAGACACCACTGACTGATACTTCATATGTAGATCCCGGCCTCAGGACTTGGAGTGAGTACTGGCTCAGAGTAGGCTGAAGACGAAAGGTGGTTTTTGGTCCATCTACCCCTACCAGCCCGTACCGCAGTATAATCTGGTCCACTTTAGCCTTGGGTGGGCTCCACTCCACAAACGCAACCGTGTCTGAGATGTCTCGCACAATAAGCTGTATTGGCCCATCGATCACTTGAGAAAAAAACAAAAACAAAACATAAGACAGCATTAGTGATGTGAGAAAAGCACACTCCAGTATGCTTGAAGGATTTTCAGCCATAAGTCTGTGGACCCCTGCGGTGCTTTTATGGATACCCAAGGGTTCCACAGACTCATGGCTGAAAACCCATCCTGACATGTAAAGTTTAAGTAAGGAATAATAATCCAATAATAGCGGAACTGCATGTTTAGTTACTGCAAGAAGATTACATTTACCATTTTACTACTAAAAAGGGTTTCATTCATTCGTTTGTTCATTTGTTTCTTTGTTTATTTATTTATTTTAATGTTTTACTGTGCATGTGTGTTTCCTTGTTAGTCAGTGCACTTTATAAGAGAAAAATAGATCATTTGCTATTTTGTGCTTATTGTTTATTACATTTATATGTTTAATCAAAGTCTTATTTAACTGTTTTACTCTATAAAGACATTTGAAATCACAGATGTTTGTCATCCACCTAGAATCAAGCTTTCAACACCCTTGTAGTATACATATAAAACAATTAAAGATCTAATAAATATATTATATCTAATAATATAATACCTTACATTTATATATGGACACTGCTGGAATTTTTAATGACCACAGAGAGTCAGGACCTTGGTTTAACATCTCATCCGAAAGACAGCACTCACTGAGCAGTATAGAGTCCCCTTCACTATACTGGGGCGTTAGGTCCCACACAGACCGCAGGTTAAGCACCCCCTGTTGGCCTCACTAACACTACTTCTGGCAGCAACCTAGCTTTCCCATGTGGTCTCCCATCCAGGTACTGATCGGGCGCAGCCTTGCTTAGCTTCAGTGGGCGACCATGTGGGAGTTGCAGAGAGCTAGCTGCCGGCTGATTAATAATTTTTGTTATTAATTTATGTTATGTTCGCTTGCAGAACGTACTTTGGGTATACGTGTGTGTGTTTGTTTGTATGTGGGTGTGTTGTTTTACGCATGTGTTACAGGATCTGCATTTCATGCTGATGACGTTGGCCACTGACGCTGGGTTCGCGCCACCAATCGCTGGTCAGCGTAGCGTTTAAAAGCTGAGCCCAAACTGCAATGGCGATGTCTCTCTCTCTCTCAATCGCTCCTTTTCTCTCTCGTGCTTTCGCTGTTACTCTTTCTTTGGGTCTCCGTGAGGACAGTCTCTCTTGCGAGGACTAGTCTGAGAGAATTTGTTTTCATTTTGCTTGTGATTTAATGCTCTTGTCTAAAGTCTTTTGAGATTGAAAATTGCAATGTGTTTGCTTGTGAACTCGTCTACAGTAGTTAACTGATACCTGTTTGAGATTTAGAGAGGAAGTAGAAGAGAGCAAGTCGCGCAATAAACATATTCAACACCGAGATTCATTTTTGTATCATTCCATTAGGTTCAGGAGAGTGTGCTGTTTTGTTTTTTAGTTAGAGTAGTTTAGTTAAGATGTTTGGTACGTTGAAGATGTTTCTTTTCATGCTTTACTTTTGATATTTAGTTTAGTTTTTTAATACAGTTAGTGTGTTTTTATATATTTATTTCTTTGATTTACGCACCTCTACCTACCTCCTCTCCAACAATTAATTTATCAATTATTTATTGTAAATATTTTTCTTTCACTGTACAATATATTTTCACTGGTTTCACTGGAAGTATGGCCAATAAATAATCAATTGCAGTGATATTTGGTTTTCAGTTGTTTCTTTCTCCATCCATTTGTCACACACACAAACTAAACTATTATATGTTATGTCAAATACCCTTAGTTTAATATTAACATCTAAAAGTACGTAACAATATACCTAATATATTTATATCTAATAATATATCTTATAATATAAATGCAGTTACTAATGAAGAAAAAACACTAAAGCACTACGAATGTTTTACAACTGGAGGCACTTGAGCCTGTAAAGTTTTAAAAACCCTTCTCTAACATGGTCGTTTTGTTGTTAGCAAATTGCGCTTGGGGTGTTTATCTGATGCTTTGAGTAATATCTAATATAAAAAATTGAAAACATGACAGTGTAGATAATTAAATTCTGTGATGACTGATGGACATACAAAATCTCTTTTTGTACAAACAGATACAAGCTAATTTGTTCAAGCTTTCCTCTCAATACAACAACATAACCCTGAGCTACATTATAAAACCAGATGCATTTGGTTTTACCGGATGCATTGTCAACATGCCCACAAAAAGGACTTTTTATTTTGCTATATTTACTTATCTGTCACATCATTAGAATACCACCAAGGTAACGATGCAAGGTCAAAAAGTGGTGGAAAAACTTGCTTTAAAAAAAAGGGGAAGCTCAAAGTTGTAGGACTGTGCAGAACCTGATAACGCTGAATTTGCAAGTTAAGCTTGAACTTTAAATATACTGAACTGTGACTGCGCCTGAGATTTAAAGGTGAGGTGTGTAATTTATGTGTCACAAAAAGTACCAATGAAATTGCAAAAATAACAGTCTTTTTTTTTTCAAACAACTTTCCAGAAACTGCATCTTCTGCCCTGCCTCTATCTATAACAGCTGCTTGGCAAAAATATACTATAATATATTGTACTATACTGAAACTCACAATATACTGGAATAAGTGCTACCTTCCAAAGAAGATTTTTCCATACAAGCAAATAGGACTCGGTTTTGGATACCTGAAATAGGTGCCAGAGGGAATTAGAAATCATGTCCAATGAGCAAGCAGGCTTTCCTTGAACTTCAAGTACAGTAAATGAGAAAATATTCGCCAGTTATTGACAGCAGGCATTCCGACAGTAAAGCCCAGACTCAAGAGACTGAATCAAGTGGTCATGCTGAGTCTCCAACAGGCTCTTTTAATAAGAAGCTAACTGGTTGTGTGAATAATTAACCTCCTTCTTTATAAAGGGCAACCTGACCATCTGCCTGAGAAACAGCTATTGTGAATGAAGATGGTGTTTTGACCTCGGAAGTTCAGCTCATCTCCATCCTCACCCTCATTCAACTGTGATATGTAAAAAAAATGCTACTAATTGGACCAGGTGACACTGCGGTGAGTCCCACATTTCCCATTTCAAGGATGAGCCCAAAACATATACCGAGCATGGTGCAATTGTGTCTCTCTAAAGGGTATTACAGTTACATAATGTGACCCGTTAATCAAACACGAGAGTTCAGGAGGAAGCTCGAGTAAATGAGGAAATTATGTCACGGCAGGTTCAAGGGAATATTTACCTTAAGTTCTCCGCTCAGCCTATTCAATCCACAAGGGCGACTGCTTGGTCTTATTCAAGGCACAGCGGCATGGTCTCATTTTAAATCTAGTCACACCAGAAACTAGGCGGCAGATTACTGTTTATTTTTTTCTCCTGAAAATGTTGAATTTTAGCGCTTAAGCATAATTACCGTGAGACAACTTGCAAACTCACAAGGCGCAGTGGCCGTGCTTAGCGAAAAGCTCCTCTTCCCGGGCTTTCTCCGGGGATAGATAAATCTTTGCACACATAAATAATTAAGTGACATCAAATTTGTCTTTCTTTATCCAATAAGGTATCCACAGTGGATGCGTGAAATATTAATGGACTCGAATGCATAATTAATGCCTCTTTAATTATGCTCGGCAGTGAGGCCCGTAGAAATTAATGGCGATTTCACAGCAGACATGCAATTTCAATTGTCCACGAAAAGTTCAATTGAATCTAATCCTCCTGTCTGTAAGTGACAGAAGAAGAATTCTTGGGTGAAGTTTACATTAAGTGCATAATTGCTGGTAGACTCACCCATTCATCATGGTGACATTTTCCATTAGCTGAAGCAATGTGACACCTCCTTGCAGTTTATGCCTTTCCAGCCCAGCCCCTATTACACACTATTTCAAGAGGTCTGTTTACACACCCACCATTGTGAGGGCATTATATCACTGAATGCATGTTTTTCTGCATGTCTAGTCAGACATATCTGCGATAGAGTTTCCTTCTGACAACATTTCATAGTGTAGTTGGAAGGTGAGCCCTCAGCTCAACCTTACAGTTGTGCTACACTGATTTCAGCACCAAGGACAGGGGGAAAACAACAGGACATGGCAGATGGGTGGAGGAAATCACTGCTCAAGCCACTTCCAACTTGTCAACTACAGCTACAAAAGAGACACTAGTGACTCAGCTGGCTGAGTAACCCGAAGGGAAAAGCACTTCACATTCTTCTCTCTTTCATCTTCTCAGCACAACAGAAAACAAACGTAACCTTATTTCTTCTGCACTGTGCATCCGCCCGAAGAGCATTTGCTTGCTTTGCAAACTTTTATGTCTCCTTTAACAACGAAGCATCCTGTTCTGCCATTCGACACAGAGTATCTATGCTGCCTATCACAAAACATGAACGTTTGAAAAGTATCAGTCAATAATAAATAAGATGTTACATAATATAATATAATATAATATAATATAATATAATATAATATAATATAATAATTAATACATTCATTTTCTTTCTGCGTAGTCCCTTTATTAATCTGGGGTCGCCACAGCGGAATGAACCGCCAACTTATCCAGCACATGTTTTACGCAGCGGATGCCCTTCCAGCTGCAACCCATCTCTGGGAAACATTCATACACACACATTCACTCACATACACTATGGACAATTTAGCCTACCCAATTCACCTGTACCGCATGTCTTTGGACTGTGGGGGAAACCGGAGCACCCGGAGGAAACCCATGCGAACGCAGGGAGAACATGCAAACTCCACACAGAAACGCCAACTGACCCAGCCGAGGCTCGAACTAGCAACCTTCTTGCTGTGAGGCGACAGCACTACCTACTGTGCCACTCCGTCGCCCATAATAAAATATAATATAATATAATATAATCACGAAAAATGACGAGTGGTATTTCCAGAGAATTAATTACCATAAGAATGAATTAGTTTTATCTCCATGAAGCAGAGATGAAAGTTCCTCAAAAACAATTAACAAACAACTACAAAGTGCTTATGCCACACTATGGATTCTTACACAAAACTTATTGACTTAAGGCTTACAATATAATGAAAGTGTAGGGTAAATGCATGAACCGAACAATTGTGGTACTGTAGGTCATTAAAAATCAAAGCTATATCCAGAAAGCTCAAGAAAAATGCAGCTCAGTTATTGGAGAATGAAACAGTGAGGCGTGGGTGTTCTATAGATTGGCTGGTGGAGCATGGCGCTAACAATGCCAAGGTCGCAGATTTGATTTTCAAGGAAACACACATA
Source organism: Danio kyathit (assembly GCA_903798195.1). Taxonomy (NCBI): domain Eukaryota; kingdom Metazoa; phylum Chordata; class Actinopteri; order Cypriniformes; family Danionidae; genus Danio; species Danio kyathit. The sequence continues at coordinate 40,879,955 of LR812520.1, read as the reverse complement.
CACATACAGCATGTACCCATAAGCATAGTACTTAAATGCACTTTAAATCGCTTGGAATAAAAATCTGCCAACTGCATAAATGTGATGTAAATGAGTGAGAGGCGTACGTGTGGTAACAGTTGCTGTAACTGGCAGGCTCCTGCCTTGGTCTTTCAGGGCCACCAGGTTGACAGTGTATTCTTCTCCAGGCCTTAGCCCCGTTTGGTGGAATGATGTGATAGTACTGGGTAGCTGTGCTGTCATCCCTCCATCATTGTCCTTTGACATGCACAAGACACAAACACATGCAAATAGATCACATTTCAAAATTCTGGCATCAGAGTGCAGGCAGGCATGCAGGAACAAACAGTCTACCGCTCAAATCAACAGAAACTGTTTTCAGAAGTCAGTCAGCTGTGTAAAAAAAAACCAAGCTGCTGGAATTTCAGTGTAGATTGGTTTCGCCAGATGTTTGATGTATTGAATCAAGTCTTGTTTTTTCCCCAACTCGCTTAGCAGAGCACTTTGTGAGTTTGATGCATCACGCCCCCACAAGACATCGACTAACCTCCCTGGAAAGCTTATGAAATCAAGCAATATCAAAGTGTGTGAGAGTTTCAGAAGATGTGACTGTTCTAAAAAGCCTTTTCCCTTTTGTTCTTTGCCATTGACTCGGTGAATGCACACTTGTCCCTGCCCTCGCATCCATTACGATATTGTGGGAAATAAGAATGGCTCTTGTGTTTTGTAGGATTAAATCCACAGAGGATAGGACTTCCACTTCTAATATGATTTCCCCAGTGGTGTGCCAAGTTGGCGCTGTACTCTTAGCAGACCCTCTCACTGATGGAAGATTGAAGTGCATGCTGAAGTGCACCCCGTTCCCCCCCAAACCATCAGTCTCTTTGTATTCACCTCCTGTTGTCCCGAAAGAGGCTTTTGACTTTGTATCAAAGGTATTTTCTTCTTTCATTTAAAAAGTGAAGGATTTATGAGACACATGAATGACCCAAAGCTCACTTTGCCAGAGTACAGGCTATGGATTTAGCTGAAAGCTAAGACAGTAGGATGCAACTCAAACTTTCCAGCACAAGACAGAAACTGCACTCTTTAAGGGGTCCTAAAAAGTGTGACTATTTTGCCACTTGAAACATAGGCCAGCTAATAAGAGCTTTGCAGGTAAACCCAAATCCCCTGGCATAAGAAACGGAACTAGTGAATAGCAGAGCTGCCTTTAGGATTCTTGTTAAAGCGTCCATCTTTCATAATGAAGATGTTGTTTCAAATCCTGCGCAAAGCAGTGCTAGTACAACAAGAGTGCTTACACTGATGCAGTGGCCCAGATATGGGTAATTTTAGAGAAAGCCAACTATTAGGAGTTATTAATGTAAATCTCAAAAGTCACACAAGAATTGTTTATCTGCCAGTCCTTAGCACCCCTACTAAAGCAGCTAACTGGTATGTTGAAGATGATCATACACTTTTCATTAATATCAGGGTGAGTAGAGTCAGAGGGGTTACATTGGTGCCGTGACCCAGATGAGAGTGAGTGATTTTAAAGTGGTCATCTAGAAGGAGCTGCACAGGTAAACCTCACTACCATGGTCTCAACAATCCACCTGTCAAGCTGGTTTGAACAAGAGGAGGTAAATTGGTGCTATGACTCCGGCCCCGTTTACACCATATGTTAACGCATATGTTTTGCTACAGTTATGCCTTCCATGCGACATCTGAAAACGGAGTCATGGCTGCAGACATTAGCCTATCTGATTGGGGCTTTTTCCTCAATATTAAGTAGCCTACACAAAGTTCAGTCTTGCATCCTTTTCTTATAAGTTCAGACTTACAAGTTTGATATGGAAAACAAACTCCCGAGGACACGTCGGGTAAATCTTCAAAGGGAACGGTGACTTTATAATGTAATTTGCAACACCCTGGCTAAGTTGTTTCACTATCTTAACAATAAAATGAAAACATGATATAAGGAACTGCCTATTTTCATTTCGATATTAATTTAACAGACACCAAAAACGTTGAGGTGTCGTGTAGCTGCATATTTATGACCGCCATTTTCACTGTATGCATATTTATAACAAAACGTAGCCTATAACAGAACTGCCTCCTTTCATTTTCAGTGAAATAATGGCCCGTATAAAAGTATAACGTACAATAAGTTTATACAATATAGGAAATAAAGGCAAGCAATCAGTCAAATGTGCAGAATCAATGTACATGTTTACATAAATGAATAAATTAGCCTATATTATCTCTGCGCTTAGCCAAAACATGTTACTTGAGAACAATAGATTCAAAAGACTAAAATCAGGGAATATGTCATTAGATATAGACAACAAGATGACGTTTAACAAATATAGCGAGATTAGATCCAGCGATAGATTCTTGATGAACTGTCCGACGTGCACAGCTCTCACCTGGGGTTCTGTGCTCAAAGCACCCGCTGACTGCCTGGAGCTCAGACGTGCGCATATGCTGCAGTGTATGCCAGAGTGTGTGTGGTCATGTAATGTGGATTATCAGCGGTATAGTGTGAACGGAGATCTTTTCAGAAACGCTAGGTGAATCGCCAGTGTGGACATGGACTGTTTTCATTCTAAAACGCTGTTTTTAAACTAAAACGTTGTAGTGTAAACGGGGCCTCAGATTGGAGTGGATGTTTATGGCGGTTTAAAGGAAGCCAGCTAGTAAGAACTGTGCAGGTAAATCTGACTCTCTTTAATCTCAAGAGCTGCACTAGCATCTGTTAGTCTTTAACATTCTTGTTAGATCACCTTCCAAGGTCTTGGTGCCTTGATAGACTAATCTCAATGAGATTATGAGGAAACAGTGAATAAATAAAAGAAAGGGTTGTACAATGGAAGTCAGTTACTAAGAACTGTGTAGATAAACTTCACTCTCCTGGCCTCATGAGGCATGCTAGGATCTGATGCTAGAGGCAGCGGTCTTTTAAACCCTTGTTACAGAGCATGCCTCCAATGCCAGAGATGTCTGTTTGAATTCTGCTCAGAGTGGTAGGAGTAAACCTGGAGGGGTTATACATGAGCTCTGAAATGATCTGCAAAAAGACTCACCAAATCATCTGCTGGCTGAAGGAATGATTTTGTCTGGCCATTTAAGTACAAATGTCCCAACATTCTTTGTTTTCTTTACATAAAAGCCCTCCTTTGATATGGTTTCTTTGCTGCAGATGAACATATGTTTACAGATTCTGTGGCCAGTCTTAATAGCAACATTACAACAAAACAAAACACCTCAGGCGCTCTGATGTGTATTGGTTATTATACATGGGGAGAGATGTTTCATCCCAATGTGAAATGACAGGTATGTTGCATAAGACGCATGTTGTTTTGCATAAGGCGATGTCTCCCACTGCTATTTCATAATGATGCGCTGAGCACAAGCTCCACATTTTGTTGGCATGCAGGAGCTGGACGCTTTTCTTCTTCCTGTGAGGGTGCAGTATGCACATGCTGAAAATGTTTTGTCCTTTCTCCAGATGGAATATTTGAAAGGGATTAGTGAACATCTCTGCCTGGATGTATTGTGTTTCTGCCATGATGCAAAATAATTCTCTTTCAAAATGCAGACAGACTGACATTATCATGCTGAGAAGCACCTGTCAGAAAGCGAATCATCGTTTCAAAAAGCATTAATTTATCAGCTCTGCCCAGATGTCTGTAAAAACCTTACATTGCACTTTCCTTGTTTATTGTTGTCCAAATACAACACGGTGGATGCTAAAGTCTGAAAATGCTACAAGATTCAGAACCTCTGTGTTGTTACGCCAGAAGCTACAGCAGAGGCAGAGATCAAATGAAGTGTGACCTCTAAGGAAAGCCTTACCTTGGGAATGAAGCTTATTTCCCAACCATCAAACAGTAGTCTAAGGGTTGCCATTGAACCTCCACGGGATGTCTCCATGATGGATTTGAAGAGTAAACCGTCTGGATTCGAGAGATCTGAAAGGTACAGATTGATGCATTATTGGCCTCCGTCCTATGTGCGTTCAATAAATCAGCATTTTTCTCAGCCAAGGCAGATCTTTACTCTGCTTTTAGCTCTGTAAAAGAGCAGTGGGATACTGGAGCGCCTTATTTTATTTTTGGAGATACTTTCAATATGCACGTCTCTTCAATCTGTTTACATTTGTTGTGTAATAGATGCAGCCGGGAATCCCAAAGATAGAAGTCAGGAATACTATTACAGTCATTTCACAGTATATACAAGTAAACCTCCAGCCTTTTCATTGTCAACAATGCATGAGCCTCAAGAGGATTTGAAGGTAATTTCATGGAAACAGTAATAAAACACGCTATCTCTGCTCTGGGAGTGTTTGGATTATTCCATGTTTATGATGGCATATAAAAGTGTGTAAGTAGTGATAAATGTGCAGTCATACAATCATTTTTACCATAGCACTCAGTCTCAGCTCCCTTTTAAACTGGATGACCTACATACACAATCGTTCAAAAGTTTAAAAGCAACAATTATCATTTAGCAAGGACATATTTAATCGATTAAAACTGACACCAAAGTCATTTAAATGTTTTAAATCGTCTATCCATCAAACAATTATGGAAACATGTCCACAAGTTATATAATAATAATATATTAAACAGCATAACTATTTTCAACCAATCTGGGCCTGATGGGGTTTGGGAGAAGTTACCCTGACATTTGTGTTTTTTTTTCTTTCTTATAAATGTATTAATGACGTCGTGTTTAGAACAAACTGTAATATTAAAAACATTTAAACAGCACGTGTAAACAAATTAGTATTTTTGATAAGATATATGATTTTTTTCATGATCAAAAAAAACAGAAAATAAAATATTTACTCGAAGCTTTTTTTCTGTTGAATACAGAAGGCTAGAGTTTTGATAGAAAATCTGAAAATCACCTTGCCTAATTATTCACATATTGATTGAACTTATTGGGTCACACTTTACCACAATGTTCCATGTGTTAATGTTAATGTAATCTAAAAATGAACAATATATGTACAGCATCTATTTATCATTTACTAATGCATTATTAAAATCCAAATTTGTGCTTAACATAAGTTAATGTAGTGAATACACAACTAATGAACTAATGTAACTTTATTGTAAAGCGTTACCAAAAATGTCTAACATCCATCCATCCACCTAACAAGCCATTCACCCACCCATCTATCAATCCATCCATCCATCCATCCATCCATCCATCCATCCATCCATCCAGTCACCCATCCATCCATCCTACTAGTCATTCACCCACCCATCCATCTATCCATTTATCTTACAAGCAATTCACCCATCCACCCTCCATCCATCCACCTTACTAGTCATTCACCCACCCATCTATCAATCATCCATCTATCCATCCATCCATCCATTTATCTTACAAGCAATTCACCCATCCACCCACTCTCCATCCATCCATCCATCCATCCATCCATCAATCCATCCATCCATCCATTCATTAATCCATCCATCCATCCAACTTACTAGCCATCCACCCACCCACCCATCCATCCATCCATCCATCCATCTTACAAGCCATTCACCTACCCACCCTCCATCCATCCATCTTAATGGCCATTCAACCACCTACCCACACATCCATCCATCCAGCCTACCAGCCAGCCAGCCTACCAGCTATTCACCCACCCATCCATCCATCCATCCATCCATCCATTCATCGATCTTACAACCAATTCACCCATCCACCCACCCTCCATCCATCCATCAATCCAGCCATCTTACCAGCCATCCACTCACCCATTCATCCACCCAACCATTGGAATGTTTCCTTATTGATAACTGCACAGAGTTTTAGCTATTCCAACCATACCATGCATTTGCAGAAAATGGGCAATAATGTTCACCATTTTGTTTCATCTTTGTTGGATTAGAGAAATTATGGCTCCACTAGTTGAATATCTCAGATGTCTAAGTGAGCTTATGATGCCTGCCAGATGCGATGTGCAAATATCAATTTCTTTCAAATTCATTAAGTTCCAATCATCTTTATTATCCCTAAATTACCTATGATAATGTGCAGAACAGAAGGCCAGCCAGTGGTGCTTTGTGATTGTCTCCAGAATGCCCAACTGGCTTTTCACAAATAATGGAATATTTGTTATGACGTGTTCTATTCTAGGCTGAGGCATTTTGCTCAAGGCTGACAGGCAGAGACTGTATGCAAAAGGCCTTCTAGCATTTTGCCAATCTGGCACTGTTACTCACCAGGTGGTGGGTGTCTAATCATATCCTGCTGGCAAAGGCAGCCAGTTGTTCCTCTGAAGACGTAACATGAGGTATGTGTGTGGTGTGTGTGTGTGTGTGTGTGTGTGTGTGTGTGCAAATGGTACTGTGAAGGAGTCTGTAATCTCTCATAAAGGTCTATTAAACCTGGGTCATGCTTGGGTAACAATAATGCTTACAATGAAAATGTCACATTCCAGATCTATGCAAAACACCTCAGACATGAAAAATAGCTTTATCTGACCAAAACACTGATGTTATTTGAATAAAAGAGGACTCAGGAGAGAAATGCACTCACAGGTGGAGACTAAGGTGTTCATTGGGGAGCTGATGATGTTGTCAATCACTGCGTACACGTTGACATTGTACTCCAGACCCGGATTTAAACCTTTGATGGTGATGTTGGTAACATTTCCAGGGACTCTCATTTCTAGCTGGACTCCACCTGGAGTTGTGGGGGCGTAAGTGATGAGATAGTCTGTCAGGATCGCTGGGCCTTCCCACTGCAGATCAATGGTGTTTTCTGACACTCCCCGAACTTGCAGATTCATTGGAGGTAAAACTGTCCATAAAAAAAAGATGAGGATAACACATCAATATTAAAGATTCTATTTGGAATATATTTGGAGAATAAAAATCGGTCCCACTTTATATTAGGTGGCCATAACTAATATGTACTTACACTGAAATTAATCATTTGTTACAATGTACTTATTGTGTAAATACTGTACATGTTTTTAATTTGTATCTATGTTTGATTAAATACCTGGATGTAATTACATCTGTAATTAATTTCAACACCTTACCCCATCCTTAAACCTACTTGCACCACCTAACCTGTTTCCTACCCCTAGCCGTATCCCACCTCAAAAGCACCAGAAGTGTTCTACAATACATTTTGAAACCCTGTACAAGTACATTGTAATTAGTACATAGTAGTCAAAGGCTGATTTATGCTTTGTGTTGAGTGGTCACCGTGATCTACGGCGTATGCCTTCTACGTTGCCGTGCATTTATACTTCTGCATGCTGTTTGTGTTACTCTGTAATAACACTTCCGAAACACTAGCTGGCAATGAGGTTTTTATGTTCCTCTGTGTTGAGTTTCTTCACTGGTGTTTAGTTTTTTCAGAATGCTACCTTAATGTACAAGTAACTAAAACTCGCTCATTCTGAGGCTGGAACCGGTGGACATGCAACAACTTTAATTATAAGGTAAACACAAAACAAAAGTTTCCAATTGTAGCTCTTTCACGGGACTCGACATTTGTAAACACTCGGTCCAATGGGTTGGTGTGGCCCCACCCATACTTGTCAGCGCTACCAAGCCAACCAATCACAGAGCTTGCGCTATGCATTGTTGTGACGCGTAGTTCCATTTTTTGAGAGATGTGCGTCAGCAGCGGCGTCAGCCATAGTGAGGGCTATGCGACCCTGCAAAGGCTGCGCCGGACCATAAGCGTGCTTGACGCAGAAATAAAAATCAGCCTTTAAGCCACCTAATATAAAATGGGATCAAAAAATGAATGTGATCTGAGACAAATAAAATTAAACAATTTACTATTTTTGCTAATTGCTTTTATCAAATCAAAGCAAGATGATGAGCTGTCTATTGGTTTGGAACACGTGTGAAACTTAAATTGAAACATCTAGTTTAAATATATCTACATTTTAACATTTGAACAAATTCAAAACATTCTAAAATTCATTATTTTAGACTATGCTGTTTAAGTTGAAGTGGAAATAAAATGACATTTCTTCCAAATTAAAAATGAAAATGTTAAGATAATTAAAAAAAAAAACTAAAAGATGCCTTTTCAGTCATGTTTAAATAGATTTTTACATAACACAATACCAGTGTTTTAACTTTAGAAGAGTTAAAAAATATTATTTATTTATTTACTTAACATGGACATCACAATTACGCTGGACAACCAAATGCATTTGTTTAAGTGTTTTAGCAAACTTGCTAATTCTCAACCCCTGTCCACAGTAGGCTTGACAAAATGGACAAAATGAAAATAAAGTAGATACATATACACAACATTATAATTCTTTACATAAAATTACTGAACGCAAAAGCAAAGGCGACATGATCCAACAAACTAATAGTAGTTTGTTTTAGCTGTTTCGTTTTTAACCACTTTTTAAGAACACTACTAAAAATATTTATATTTGTTAAAATAACCTTATAAATGTTATCAGAACTTTGTATAATTAAACAAATACAAAAATTTTACTCAAACACAAAGCTAATAAGTACAGAAGCTGAGACTTTTCAAGTGGTCTCTTGATTGTTAATATAGTTGTATAGTATACAGAGCTTGACATTAACATCAGCCAACCCACCAAATGTGAGTAGATTTCAGCTATGGCGGGTTAGACAACCACACCCCCTAGCCACATTGGCTGGTTGTAAATATTTTTTTAATTGTAGTTTTCTTAAAAGAAAGTAGGTGAATACCGAACAAGAGGATGATCACGCGCATGGAGAGACTCTCACTTACTGATGAGGGCTTCAGTGTCGTGCACGCAGCTGATGTGATGCACGTAAGCTCTCGTTTCTGTGCATGAAGCAACTGTGCCTGGAAACGCAACTGATGCAATCGGTTCCCTTTGAAATAGACTGGACAAAAAGCGATGCTCGCGATGCTTGCTTTCAAGAGTTTGAGACTCTTTAAAAAAATGTCTTTGTGTAAGCAGCAGAGGTTGCCACTTTCGCTTTAACCATTCTTTGAAAAGATTATTAATGGGCCTAACGTTAATCGTGTGCAGGTGATCATCTATTCATTACCGCACACAGTATGTTTTTCACCTGCTTTCTTTCACAGTTATTTTTTATTTATTTATGGTTTAATTATCATCCTTTACAATAGCATTGCTTAAGGAGATTAACTTCCCATTTGTGTGTAGTGAACTGGTGATCTGGGACCTTCAGCCAGGACAGACTACTGTGCTGAGTTCCAGATACATGACAATAGTTATTTTTAAAATGTCAATAGTTTTTTTTTTTTACAGAAAAGTTTTGTTGAATACAAAGTGTATGTATAGTCAAATGTACGCATAAAATATATATATATATTTTCCTAACAACTGAATTGTGGCTAGTGAAAATGGCGAGTGGCTAGTAATTTTGAAAAACTACTAGCCACAGTGGCTGGTGATCAGTCAAACCCTGGTTGTATATTATAACCCTCTCTTCTCTCTCACTCATCTCTCTCTCTCTCTCTCTGATTTAGGTTATCAAAGCTAGTATTATTATACAGTAGAGTTGCAAGGCTGCAGTTTAGGAGGTTGGTCCAAACCACATTTAGTATTACAGTACCTGACAAATGATGTTTCAGTATGTACTTGAAAAAGTTAGAAAATGTAGCTACTTATAAAAAGTGTTTGAAGGATCCCACTCAGGCTACCCAAGAGACTAAGATACAACCCGGGTCTCCACAACACATGAGACGTCCTCCTGATACTGGGCTCATAGGACTAGCTGTAAGTGGCCCCTAGGGAATCGCAAAGGACTTGAGAAAGCAATTCAGCTCCTTCCACACGAACAGGACAGACTGGCATCCCTTCTGGTCCCCCTCTACAACAGACCCCTCAAAACAGAGAAAAAAAAGTCCCAGGGTGCCTACTTAGCAAAATTTATCACTCTAGCATCTGTGCTGTTCACCCATAGCTGCTGCCAAGATCCCCTTTTTATTCTTAAGGAGGAACAAGAATCTTGGAAATGCAGCAGATACTGTCTTAGACAAAAATAAAGCAATATATATTTAAATTAGTTAAATTATTTAATATATAAATTAGGGACGCTCCGACCAGATTTCTGCAGCTGATACAGAGTACCAATTCCTTGTCATGGTGATCGGCCTATACCAAGTACCGATTCTGATGCTTCAAGCTTTATAATGCATAAAGCACATTTTCCCTCTAAGTATGATACTTAAGTGGAGACCTCGCCTTACCTAAGATAATAAATTAAGATGTTGCATATAATTCCTTAAACATTTCTCTCATAACCATTTAGTGTGGAAAGTAATGGTCAGAAGAAGTTTTACAGAAATAAGGTATATTACTATATTTTGATGGTCCCTTTAAAGCATTTTGTTGAATTTAAGTTGCATTGCATCTACATGCCAACTAATTCTCATTAGATTGTAAGTAGACTGTTAAGGCCCGTTCACACCGGGACGCTTTTTGCTCGCATTCCCCTGATGATGTTTAAGGCGTTGTGACTAAATAATGGACGCCAATGTGACCGTGCACACCAACGTGCAAAACACCCAGTCATAAAAGAGTCATTTTTAATGAAACACCTCATGCTCGTTTTTTTGTTTGATGTCGTGTCAAAACCTTCTCCACCAATCAGATCGACACTTTTGTTCACGTGCACGGAGCAGCTGAAGTTACAGTAAACAGCACTTGGAGGCGCTCAAGCGCAAAACTGTCGATGCGAGCGCACATTGAAAAAGATGCACAGAGGCGATATGAACGTGGAGCTGCTTATTGCACTGGTAAACAATAATCACTTCTTCATCGCTAGAGCTGCTACTTGAAACCATTCATTGCTTGTTCGAATCGCCAGTAACTTTAACTTTCTTCTTCTTCTTTGTTACAAAGCGGGTGTCAGAAGCTTAAAGTTGGTGTAGCGCCACCCTGTGCACCGGGGGTCTTTCTGTTTTTCATTAGCGGCATCTTATTGTCAAGAGTGATTTTGCATACTCTTCTGCTCGACGCCAGTAAAAAAAAAACGCTTGGGTTTGAATGGTGGAAAAACTCGAAAAAAAGCTGATGATAAGGCACAAACGAAAAGCGTCCTAGTGTGTACGAGCCTTAGGTTGGGGTTAGGGTAATTTGACATGTACTTACAAAGTTTTTTATAGTCAGTTAAATGTCTGTTGAAGGAGCAGCATCAGCAGATATTAAGCAGACAGTCTTCTAAAACTCAAAATGATAAGTAATTGGCATTTTAGCCAACAAAATGTGTAATAAGGACCATCAAAATAAGTGTTACCCGAAAATAATAGATAAAACAGATACAAAAAAAATTGGTAACAAAAATCACTAGCAAAGCAATTGAGAAACATTGCAAATGATGGAATATTTCCAACATGTCTCAATGAAGTTTGGTGCATAAGAAGTTAAATGCACACCTATAAATTAGTGAATTAATTTAAATTCAAAATAAAAAAATAGGTACATGAACTACTGTTTATTGCAATAAGCATATTATGATATCCACTTGAATATTTAAGTTAAAGCATCCCTAATATAAATACAAAAATAATAATAATAATTATCTACTGCACTGTGAGTTATTAAAAACTACTGTAAATAATATTAGGACAGGATTAAATACTGATACACATTTGTAATACAGTTTCTAAATTTAATGAATTAGTTCATTAAACATTTTGAATAATACATTTTCAATTGACATATTCAAGCACTTGTTTCTATATTTAGCAAATTGTTCAAAACTTAAACTGCTATTGCTTCTTTAATGATCAAATTTTGTTGAATTATAGCTGAAAGACTTGGCAAAAGCTCAGGGAAGCAACCTGTTCAAAAATGCTATTTAATCCACTGAAGAGAAAACATCTGCTGATTATAAAATCCGCCACTGTCAAAGAAAGACCTTATTTCATTTAAGCTGTTTGAAATGTTCCAAAAAAGCAACTTCTCATCACAATCCTTTTTTTCTTGATTACGTCTTTTTCCCCTCCCCATCGCTACCTGTTTGCAAAATGCTTTTGCTTACGGTTTCATGGGCCTAATGAAACGAGAAAATTGGATTAGAGTAACTGAAAGAAAAGCCATATCCTAATTCAGTTCCCTTGATAATATGAAGACCTAAGAGAGCAGAGAATCTTCAGAAGCAGTGTGTAGAGAGTAATAATTGAGCAGCCACTCGCCATTTTCCACCACCCCTCGCGCACAACACCCCACTATTTTCTCCTAATTGCAATGCATGAAATAAGCAATTTTGCCTCCACTCAGTCTTGCAGAAAATGAGAGGGAGAGAACTGGTTGGTAATATGATTTGCCCTTCCCTCTCCCACTCGTGAGATGACAGCGTCTCAGCGATGTGGGGTTTCGCCAGCCTTTTTCCCCACGAACTAGCTGTGAACCCGGGTAAGACGTGATGGAGAAATTGCTTCGGCCTGGTTAATATGACACATCTTCCCCAGTGAATGTTGACTTTGACAAATGAATGGTGTTATACTGTGAGTTGTCACCAATCTTACAGCCATGACTGGAGGAGCTGGGGGGGCAAACCATGGGGTTTAAGCATCTGTCGCGTCTGTTGGTAACTGGGGAAATGGCTACTGTTCTTCCCAGAGAGGATTTTTATATTATATCGGGAGGAAAACATACGCTTGCATTTAAAACTTAATAAAGTGCTTGTTTATTCAAGTGGCTTAAACTCATTGAGAGGAAAATATGCAATGTAAATGATGTTTGCGTTTCCCCAAACAGGGCTTTGGTTATGCTTAATTTCTTCCTTGATGGATTTTATATGCGAAAAGAACACCAGGCGAGGCAGGACGTTAAATATTGACTTGCGATATATAAGGTGGAATGTTTAAATAATACAGCACAAGGGCCATTTACTGGCGAACGGTTAACTGCTCTTATGTACTGCTTTGTGATGCCAATTTAGTGAGCTGTAATCACACTTTATAACTATATAAGTGAACAAGTGTGCTAATTTTTACCTAGTGGCCATCAAAGCTGTTGTAATTTCCTTGTGAGAATTAGTTTTTAAGTAAAATAAAATAAAATATCTGCATTCGTTTGCAATTCTTTTGGCTCTTTTAGTTGTGGCCACGTTTCAATAGCTGTACTGATATTTACTCTTGTTCCATTACAGGGAGTTCGAGGTCTACACATGTTAAAGATGATTACCATTTAAAGCTTTGCCAATTAAAAGCAGCCATCTGAAGTACAAGTTAATTTTGTCTAAGCAACTGTTTTAAAAACAAGCTACAAACTGCTTGTGCACCCACATATGACATATACGTAGCTGAGTCTTATTCTTTATGTTTACTGAAGTAAACAGCTGCAATTTCAACTGCAATTTCCCAAAAGTCAGATCTGACATCCCACATTATAATTGCAGTTTATATAATAAATGTTTATCAGCTGAGAATTTCAATCCAAATTGGCTATTGAAGTTGGTTCACCATCTCAAAATTCTGTCTGCATCTTCAATTTTATTTTACTTCACAGGTATTTTGGCATTAAATACAAAAAATCAGTGGGCGGCTGTTCCATAAACCAGGCTTAGAGAAAAAGCCAGGCGTATTTGGTAAGTCAGGTTAATTAGATGCCGGATTTTGTTTTAGTAATCAAATTTACAATAACAACTTGCTGGAAACTAGCCTGGTCCGGGGCAGGTTACCTCTCAGGCTAAGTCTTAAGTTATGCTTAATCAAAGTAATGTTACATTCACCTGCCGTAATTTGATTGCCATTTTAATTCACTAACCTCTTAATAATGCTAAAAATTTTATAGTCACTTAAAAGTATATATATATATATATATATATATATAGAATATATTATATATAGATATATATATATATATAGATATATATATATAATATATAGATATATTACACTAAACATCTTTAATAGAACAATAAAACATTTAGATTCAAACAAGTAATTGCAAATGAAACAAATACAAACTACATTTCAACAATTTTTTAATGTTTCTGTTTATTAAAATTTTATTTAATATTTCCCCCAACATATAAATTTGGGTGTACTAAATTTTGGACTGTGATCTTCAGTTTACTTTTGTTAGATTAGTTCCAAATTTTGCTTTGGTACTCAATAATCTAATGTACTGTATATGCACAAAGATATTATTGCAATGCATCCTCGAGAAATATTAATTTAAAAGAGAGATCTGTGAGGGGTGTACTTAGCTATATATATATATATATATATATAATATATATATATAATATATATATATATATATATTATATATATTAATATATATATATATATATAATTCTATATATAATATATATATAGTATATGAATTACAAATATTTTATAAAGAAAATTACATTAAGAAAGCACTGACTGATAAAAAGAAGTAGGCTACATTTCTTAAAGAATGACTTTAAAGCATCAAACCCTGAGTGGAGTAATCGAGTGATGGATGCGGGGCGAGCAGTAGCCTCACTTTAATGTAAAGATATTTTCATGAGGCGTGGGAAACACGAGTCAAAGGGAAAGCAGCAAAGGAGCAAATTAAAAATCCCACCACTTGTGCGTGCACGGCTCTTTATTGCAATTATTTTAAGCTTAATGTGCTGACGTTAAGCTCATTTTGTATGCTACAGTTAGTCTGCAATGCATTAAAACTTTTTCTTGCAAGCGACAATTGGCAGTAAGCGTGCATTCTCTATCTCTCGCGCGCACAAGCACAATTCAATGTATTGTGACAAATATTTCATTTAATGTTAATAGGCCTAAATAATAGCCTATATTTTAAAATATATTGCTACATATGTGGCCTATTGAGGCTTCAATTTCCTGTCAGCCTTCTCTCTTGATCTTAGGGTTTCTGCTGTACCTTCACTGTCCCAGCAAATTTACAAGCTGTAAAATGTGCCGTGAAAAGAGTTGTACAGTGTATGGAGTAGTGTGGTCAAAAATATTGATATTTCGATAAGTATCGATACTGGAAAATTTAAAACGATACAGTCTTGCTTTTGGTTAGTATCGATAGAGGCTTTGGTCTCTTGCTCTCTCTTCTCAGCAGTATCAGTTGACACACATGCTGTACGTGAAGACACTACACAATACAGCCATATCTCCTCTGTATCCAATGGCAAAATGGCAAGCGCTGGACCCCCGCAACCAGTTTTGGTTAAGGACGAAACAAACAAATAAACAAGAAAGGACGCAAACAGGCCAATATGCAAGCATTGCTAAAGAGTAGTGCTAAGTAAATAATACAATTAAAGTAACACCACACTGTCAAAAATATCGGTTAATTAAAAGTTAACATATTTTGTGATTCACAAGTGTTTTCTGTTTATTTATGGTTGTGAATTGCATTCTGGGACCTCTGTTGACTTTTGATGATGAAAATTCAATTGCACAGTTTAACAAAGTGACTTTTATTGACATTTTAGTAGTTTGAAATAATATAATGTATAAGAAATAATACATACAGAAATAAGTCTGTAAAATAACGTACTGGCAGTTTATTACAAGATTTTTGTACCGTAATATACAACACCAGACTAGGCAATATATCACTTTTAACTATCAAAAAGGTTAATGAAAGTCACTTTTTTGTACTTTTCAAGGTTAAAAGTGGTTCGAAAAAAGATCAAGGTCCCATAATCTAATTTAAAAGCATAAATAAACAGGACAAAATAAAAATAAAAAACATGAATCACAAAATAAGTTTTCGAATCTCTCGATTAATTGAACATTTTAACTCGATTATGATTTATGAATGATTATTATTTTATTTTATTTTTCTGCCCTCATAGTTCACTGACAGGTTTTGTACAGTAAATGTGCTCACATATTCCAAGTGAGAGATTTTTGAATGAAGGTGCATTGCTTGATTTTAAAATAATTGAAGGAAACATACACACATACACACATCTAGGGCTTCTATGATTAGTTTGTGAACATCAATGTTGAACAACTGAAATTAAACACACATCTGCTAAAACAAACGTCACTTTCTTTTTTCTTATAAAAGTACAAATTATTTATATAAATATAAATAAAATAATAAATATAATACATTAAACAAATGTATATAAATTTATATAAATAACTTTGCACTTTTGGAACAAAATTAATAATTTTCATTGTTTTCAAAAGTAGAAAATAAGCAGTAGTAGCTCTTCTTAAATAAAAATCCTGTTAATAATATTTTTCAACAGTTGCATTCTTGAATCTTCTATAAACAAAATATTTTCATGTAATAATATTTTATATTGTAATAGAAAATATGCCATCTCAAAGCATCTCTGGCGCAGCATCCAATCCAATCGCCAATGTAGTGCAAAAACATGCGATATGTAGTTCAATTTTTTTAAAAGGTGTGGTGGTATGCAACCGCGCGAAGGCTGCACCGGACACACTCGTGCATTCGAGGCAAAAGTATAAATCAGCCTTAACAAAGCGGGGTCATGTGACTCCACACACGGTAGGAAAAGTAATTGAAAAAATTGACTTGGAAAAATGTATTCGATTATAGCTTCTGAATGCCGATTTCGATTAATTTTCAATTAATCGCCCAGCCCTTCTTTCAAGTTAATATGTATAGGCCAACATAATCTCCCTCTGAATTATTGGAGCTTAATATGTGCAGGGCTGTGATTTCCTTGCAATATTGAAAATCAAAGTTAGAAATTCCAGTATTGTGACAACACTAGCAAGTTGTATTTAAAATAGTAAGGTACCATGACAAATGGCATCAGAAAACCATCAGTACATCATAACCAGATGTATTCTGTTACTAAAACAGTATACCAACTCGTCCTTGTCTGCATCCTAATGCACCAAAGAAAGGATTAATTGTGACACCCCCTAATCCAAATGTCGAACACTGACCTGAAGTGCAGTCATCTCCTGTGTATCCCTCTTGACAGACGCAGAAGCCCTCCTTGCACACCCCTCTGGCTGCAGTTATTAGCGCAGAAAATGAGAGAGCAGTCTTCCCCCAGGAAGCCGGATCTGCACTGGCAGCTTCCGTTCACACAGGCCCCTTGATCCGAGCAGTCGTTCAGACATCTGCCCAGTGAGCAGTCCTCCCCCGCGAAGGCCTCCTCGCAAACACACTCCCCGTCATACACAAGCCCCTGTCAGAGCAGTCACTTGGACAATCGTGGCTCGGAGCAGTTTCACCGCCAAGTACGTCGCAGACACAATCGCCTCGATGCAAATGCCCTGGCCGAGCAGTCTTCCGGGCAGCGCGGCTCAGTGCAGTTCTGTCCAATCCAGCCTTCCTCACAAACACACCCCGCAAACCTCCATACTGAACGTGCCATGGCCGCACTGAGGGACGAAGTCCAGGCGACCTGAGAGTAACAACATATGTAGAATTAGACCAGTAAAAATTGACTACAGCAGTTTAGAAGCGCAGAGAAACTGTGTTTGAATAGTTTAAGATGAGGTTTTTTTTTTTTGCTATTTATAATTTAGTTTTTTTTTTTGTATGTAATCATTAGTCTTATTATAATATTATTATTAAATATTTAGTTTTTATTATTTACTTAGTTTAACTTTTTATTTTAGTTTCAGTTATAAATGAAAATTATCCATATTATATGCATGGTTTCTTTACAGTTTGCGAAATGGTATCGAATATCAATATTTTTCAAGGTATCGTATCAAAGTTTGTATGAATAGTTTGAATGCAGTTTATTTTTATATTTTCCGTTTTTATTTATATTTGGTGTATTTTTTATTCATTATTCTTATTAATAATATTATATCGTAAATATTTAGTATTTTATTAATTTGCTTAGGTTTATTTGTTATTTTACGATACATATTTTTTGGGTGGCTTCCTCACAGTATCGAAAATGGTATTGAATATCAATATTTTCAAGTGTATCAAAGTTTGTATGAATAGTTTGAGAATGACATTTATTTTTATATTTTCTTTTTTCCTTTTAGATTTGTGTATTTTTATTCATTATTCTTATTAATAATATCATATCTTAAATATTTAGTTTTTTTTATTAAGTTGCTTAGGTTTATTTTCATTTTAGTTTCCATTATAAAGGAAACGATACATATTTTATGGTTGTTTCCTCGCATTATCAAAAATGGTTTCAAATATGTCAGCGCAATAGCCTAGTGGATAGCGCGCTGACATATGGTGCAGTTGCACTTCAGGGTGTCCCGAGTTCGAATCCCGGCTCGTGGACATTTCCCGTCCTTACCCCCTCTCTCTCTCCCACTTCGCTTCCTGTCTGAAACACTGTCCTATCCGCTTAATAAAGGCAAAAAGGCCAAAAAAAAAAAAAAAAAAAAAAAAAAAGGTTTCGAATATCAATATTTTTTAAGATATTGTATAAAAATTTGTATGAATAGTTTAAATGAGGTTTATTTTTATACTTTCTCTTTTCATTTTAGATGTTTGTGTATTTTTATTAATTACTCTTATTAATAATATTATTATTAAATATTTCGTTTTTTATTATTTTACTTAGTTTGACTTTTTATTTTAGATTCAGTTATGAATTAAAAGATATATTTTTTTATGAGTGGTTTCCTTATTTTTTTTACAGTATAGTATCAAAGAAATTCCAGCTTCAGTTATGAGGTATCAGTTTTATTAATGAAAATGATACATGTCTTATATTTAGTGTTTATTTATTTGATGTTTAGCTTTTTTATAATTATAGCTGCTACCCAAACAAACCACTTTTGTGATACTCCTATATTGTACGTCATTTATTTATTTATTTTATCTTTGTGGTCCATTATTTTCACTGTCTTAGCCTTTCATAATAAAAATGTCATAAAAAAATCTAAATTATTCTTAAAAAAAAATGACATGCTTTCTTTCATTTAAAAATAAAAACAAACAGGTTTGTGAATAATGTCATCATTAACATTGTGGTTATTCCTTTAATTTCCTTCACGTAGAACTAAGATCAAACCTAAGTAGAAAAAAAACACTAATAATTCTGAGGCAATATCTTGCAATCTTATTAGCAAACACAGGACTTATCAAAGGCTTGAGGGGAAAACCTATCCAGCAGCAGTGCTGTAATTAATCTAGTTCACAATCTAACCTCATTTGTATAGCTTAACATGACTTTCCCTTTACTACTGCAGTGTTTCAGCTGTTTTTAGCTGCCCTGGAGGGGCTCCACGGCCAAGGTTTGCAGGTGTGAATCCACTCGACTGCCCCTTTGAGACGTTAAACAAGCACAACACAACTGCCGTCCACACTTCTGTTGTCCCTATGGGTCAGTGCACAATATAACCGCTTCTTCACTTAGCACTGCAGTCACATCAGAAGCGGCAGAAGGATCAGGATGCACTTCTGTTTTTGTCCCACGGTACAATGAGCTAAAAGCTATTTGAAACTAATTCAAGGAAAACTCTAATCCACTGTAAAACAACCTGCCTGTATGATATAACTATGATATTTAATTCTGCATATTTGGCTACAGAAAGATGTGCTGCATGTTATATCTCACATCATAAAACGCTACAATCTTTCTTGTATAATGCACCATTTGGCACAAATTTACATTTTTATGATGGAAATGGATCAATGGGTGACAACTATCTCCTGATAACTCGGTTTATTTTTCATTTAATGATGTCATAAACAGGCGCAAAGAAAAATATCAGTAGTAAAAAAAAACAGTTATTGAGTTCCAGTGAATGATTATTATACGAGACTTTATGGATGCTGAGATGGATATAGAAGTCTGAGTGAAGGGCCTTTCTGTAATCAAAATGAGTTGAACTGTTTCTTTTTGAATTTTTTAATACAAAGTTTTAGATGGCCAATTACATCACAATCTATCCAACAATGACTGGTACTGTTTTGTCTTGTAAATGTTGCTCATTATCATTCTTTATTCACCAATTTCGCACATATACTGTATGTAATCCAAAAACTTTTAACAAGGAACAATTGTTAATAGGTCCCTAAAACAATTGAGATTCCAAGTTCAGATGCAAACGCTGTTTGAAATTTGAGCATTTTTATCAGGATCCTGTGTGTAGGTTCTGTAATTTCAAGTTTATGGCAAAGAATGCACTTTTTTAAAGGTCTTTAAAATTAAATAACTCAACATAAACATAGGAGTCTGAGAAAAATGTTAATTATCACTGAACATTTTAGATGGCAATAAGAGGTTGCATCTGAACGCTTCAATTAGAAAAATGTGAAGAAAAAAACACACACAAACACAGGTGGTGATGCAGCCATGACATCTTGACATGACGTGAACTGTAATGTGGTCAAAAAAAACAAAAATTACACTTGGAACTTAAAAAAATCACTTATAAATAATTTGTTACACTCTTTTTCTCAAAGTATAATTTAACTTTGGTTCAAACTATAAAATTTAATTTAACCTAAATGCAAAATATTTACTATGGTCAAGAAAAATAAAAATAACATTCACACAAAGTAAAAATATTGTTTAATATAGAGACACTAAATATAAATATTTTTGACTTTATTACAAAGTAGAAAACTATCTTTGTAACCTTTGATCAAAGTATAATTCTTGCTTTGGACCAACCTAAAAATTACTGAAATTTGTTACAGTCAAATTATTTAATTACCCTCAAATTATAGCTTTGATCTGATTGGAAAAATGTATTTTAATATTAATCAAAATATTTATTCTGTCCAAGAAAAAAAATACACTGACTCTATGGTAAAAGGTTATAAATGGTAAAAGGCTATATTCAGTATGGCTATAAATGTCCCGCAAGATGATAATCACACTCACATTTAAAATACAAACACTAAAAACCAATTAGTACATAAGCAATATATTTTTTCATGTGGTCACATGACATGAAAACTGCTGGTTTAAAGTAAAAATATTACTTTACTAGTACTTTCTTACTTAAGTTCATTTTTTGCTTTAAGGCATATTGAATAAAACAAGTTATAGTGAGAAACCACATTTTTTTCAATTATCCCAAAATAAAAAATGTATTTTGAATAAAAGCCAAAGTAGATTTATTTTTTCAGTGTACAATACATTAGCTGTATGTTTATCTGAAAATAACTGCACACCTTAGAATCAGTAAATCTTTTATGCTCATTAAGGCTGCTTTTGTAGCCATTTAGTAAATAGTAATTTGTAGTTTAAATATTATGTGTTTTGGGCGCAGTAGGTTGTGCTGTTGCCTCACAGCAAGAAGGTCACTGGTTCGAGCCTCGGCTGAGTCAGTTGGCGCTTCTGTGTGGAGTTTGCATGTTCTCCCTGTGTTCGCGTGGGTTTCCTCCGGGTGCTTCGGTTTCCCCCACAGTCCAAAGACATGCAGTACAGGTGAATTGGGTAGGCTAAATTGTCCGTAGTGTATGAGTATGGATGTTTCCCAGAGATGGGTTGCAGCTGGAAGGGCATCCGCTGCGTAAAGTGTGCTGGATATGTTGGCGGTTCATTTCACTGTGGCGACCCCAGATTAATAAGGGGACTAAGCCGAAAAAGAAAATGAATGAATCAATATTGTGTGTTTTGTTTTTTCTTCTTTTATTTGTTGGTTGTGAAGTCGTAGTTAATGAGCGTAATAAAGACGTAGTTAATGAGACAAAGAAAAAGAAGAAAGATTGCATCAGACAAAGTTTTGACTTGCTGTTTAGGCTGCGGAAGGATGGCAGTGAGCTTTTTATTTAAAATACACTTCATTATTTGACCAATACACAAGACAATAAAAACAAAAACAGTGGGCTGTTGGGGTAGGAGGGTGGTCCTCCTAAGTAGAAATCACACCATACACTGAAAAAATGCTTTTACAAGCTCTTTTAAAAAGAAAAATATTACTCAATGCAAATTATTTAAATGGGCTGGATTTAAACAACCTAAATTTAGTAATGTTCAACTTAATTTGTTTATATTCAGCCAATATAAATTGTTTGCAACCACTTACCATAAAAAAAATCGAGTAAATCCAATGAATCATTTTTTTTCCAGTGCACCCCTTTTAAACAGCCCCCTTGTAATCATCCTAATCTCGAATTTAATTTTACAATCTTTGACTTACCTAAGACTTAAACATCGAGACGTAATAAAAAAAAAAAACGATTATCAATATGCGAGATTCAAAAAAGGAAGAAAGCCTCTGCTAAAGCATTACAATTCATTCATTCATTCATTTTCCTTTGGTTTACTCTCTATTTCAGAGGTTGCCACAGCGGAATGAACCGCCAACTATTCCAGCATATATTTTACGCAGTGGATGCCCTTCCAGCCGCAACCCAGTACTGGGAAACACCCATAAGCACTCATTCACACACACTTATACACTACGGCCAATTTAGTTTATCCAATTCACCTATAGCGCATGTCTTTGGACTGTGGGGGAGACCAGAGCACCTGGAGGAAACCCACGCCAACACAGGGAGAACATGAAAACTCCCCACAGAAATGCCAACTGACCCAGCCGGGATTCACCACTAAAATTATTATAATTTATTATAATTTTTTTCTGTTTTTGTTTGTGTTAGTATTTAAGTGTGTCATTCTTGTTATATGTGAAGCAACATATCATGTGTCAGAATGAATTGCCCAAGGGGATTAATAAAGCTTTAAACTAAATGACTCATGTTGATGTCTTTGTTTACCACTAGCACATGGTGACACTTTATTCTTCTACATATTAACTTCCAGCATAGCCTACAATTCAATTTGTGCCAGCATCATACTGTGGAGTCAACATACATGGCATAGCCAAGTTCATTAGATGCGCCCCTGCACATTGCAATTGCAACCTTATAAAATCATTGAAATTGCTTACAGACTCACCCATGACAGAGCTCTCTCCGCAGCAGCTGGAGCTACACTGCGTTCGAAGCAGCGACACCTCTCTCTCCAGCATCTCTATGCGGTTTGCCAGCTGCTCTATGGTGGTAGCCGAAGGACAAGCACAGGCCTGCTTTGGGATATTGATGCGATGGGTGAAGGTCACCTGGCTGTCTGAGTCCACTGTTTCCTCTGTGTACTCCGTCGGCATCTTATCACTCCCAGATGCTGTTTTGTTTGTCTCTGGACCTGTCACAGCATCTAGGTCCACTGAACAGAGAGACTCAACTGGTACATTGATGTTGTATACATGATTGAAGACCATGGGCTGCATCTGGTTGTCAGCAGGATCGCCCCCCTCTGGAACCTGTCGCCTCACCCTTGTGGTCCTCACTAGTTTGCTGGTGGGGTTGGGAACAGCTTGAATCCCGAAGAACAGTAGAGCCAGGCTCACTACTGAACCTTGTATTGCCATGGTACACCCCCACATCACAACTCGGGCACTAGGGTGAGATCATCAACTCCACAAATAGACCTCTGATTGGCACTGTGGACAAAAAGAGACCATTTTTAGCTCTTCAGAACACTTCCCTTCAGAAAATATCTCAACAGGAGCAATATTTGTTAACAATGCAAAATAACGGCCCATTAGTTAATGCTAGTTAACATAAACAGTTAGTAATACATTCAATATAGCATTTATTAATATCTGTTAACATAAGTTAATGTTATTTAAGTTAAATAACGTTAGTTCATGCTAACTCACAGTGCATTAACTAATGTTAATAAGCACAACTATGGATTTTAATAATGCATTAATAAATGTTTCATTATAACTAATAAAGGCTGTGCAAGATTATTCATACTTAATGTTAGTAAATACATTAACTAACATTAACTAATAGACCATCATTATAAAGTGTTACCACTATTTTCACTTGTTCGTATAACAGTTTTATATGATAACAGAATCACATTCAGTGCAAACAATAACTGATTCACTGATGCATTTATATGAAAGAAGAAAGAGAAAGTATGGGTTTGAAGTAAAAGCCTATTTCAGTAACTTATAAGACGCCATCAGCGTCTGTGAATGTTACGAAATATCTGAACGCTGATTGCTGTTATTGATCAGGTTTAGAGTGCATTAGTGCATTCCCACTTTTTCAAAAGTCTTTTTATATTTTCATTTCTTTCAAAAAAAGAAATCTTTGTTAAAATGTTATATGCTATAAACCAGACATACCAACTGCAAGGACAATCAAAACACTTTGATTGCAAGCAAGTATCTAAAATTCAGTCAAAAAACAAAATACACAATGTGCTTAACCACTTTAATAAAGAACTACAATTCCCTGAAGACTTGGAAAGACGCAACCCAATCCAATCCAAAATGCAATCCAATTACAATCATGAAACACTGTTCATTTACAACTGTTCTTAGCTCAGAAACAAGTATTTCAAGTTTTTTAATATTTATTTTATATATAAATATATTTTAATATCATCTATTCACACTAACGTTATATAATTTGCCTTGATTCATCAAAGTGGGCAGAGCTAAACATCTCCTCACGTTCTTTGCTCGGTGTGACTCTGATTAGTGAAATCTTATATGCAATGTGGTCTCATGGTCTCAATAATTGTTTTTAAAAATAAGTTAAGTTAGAATAGATCGTAGAGTTCATATCAGGCCTGCCTTTAAATGTTTATCAATTATTGTTCGAAATCAATTTCCCTATGGAGAATAATGAATGAAGTTTTTATATCCGGAAACCCGACTGATGAGCTCGATTGCAAAGAGCAATGTAATGAATCCTCAGTAAACACTGCAGGAGTCATGATGAACACAGGCATAGAGGGGAACGCTTTAATTTGAATGTGCTCAGTCCTCAGTAAAATACCAGCTCGCTCACTGAATATAATTTCCAAGTAATTTCAAGTTCATTTTCTCAACAGTAATAATGTCTGAAGTGGGGGAGTTGGTTACGTTAAAATTAGTCCATACTTTTTTTCCCACCAGTTTGATGAATTTCCAGGGAAATTGTGGGCATGAGAGGTGGCGTCACTCTAAAGTAATGACAGGGCAGATCAAAGTGAAGAAAAGAGCATGATAGCCAGCCATTGTGACAGGTCATTGAGCCAATCATGGCACTTCTTTCTAATGACTTCACAAAATAGTTTCTGCTAATTGAAATGCAGATAAAATATTAATATTACTTCAACTTGATGAAATGTAAAAATGTTTTCCAGGCAATCAGGTGAAACACAGAAAGCTCAATATACGTTCTTTAGATGTTTCAGCCAATACTATCTAAAGCGTCCAGGAAAGACTGCTATTTCAACAACAGCAGGTTGTAAAGAGTCTGGGAACAACGGAGTTGAGGATCCAAATGCAGTTTGTTAAAAGATTCATCAAGCAGGCAAAGGTCAAAACAGAGACAGACAGGAGTGTGCAGATAATCTAGGGCTGCAACTAAGGATTATTTTAATAATTGATTAATCTGTTGATTATTTTTTTTCTATTAATCAATGAATCAGATAAAAAAAAGAAAAAGAAAAGCATTTATTTCCAACCCTTTATTCAAAAACAGAACTAAAATCTTTAGAAAATGCACAAACATGTTGCCCTTGAACATCCCTGAACTGTTATAATAATAAAAATAATAATAATAGTAATAATAATAATAATAATAATAATAATAAATAAAAAAAACTTAGTTGTTTTGTCCTGTTTTCAATCCAAATATCTAAAAAGATCTTAAATTAAAACACATACTAGACACAAAAAATAGTATAATAAATTATGTCTTGTTTTCTGAAAACAAAACACCTCGAAATTAAGTGATTTTTTGCTTAAAACAAGTAACATTATTTGCCAATGGGGTAAGAAAAATAATCTTGATGAGATCTTAAACACAAGTTTTAAGCATGACTTAATTTTCTCATGCCTTTTTTCTTGTCTAGTCTTGATTTAAGATTTTTTTTTAGATATTTGGACTGGAAACAAGACGAAATTACTAAGTAAGAAAAGCTTTTTTTGCAGTGGAACTATTCATGACAATAGATGGAAAAATGAATGATCCAAAAAAGGCGAGTGAATAAAAACGTGTCTTTAGTCTTGCAATGCAAATTGCAAAGTAACTATACCACCGCTGCTTTACTTCTGTTATTAACCCTTTCACTGGTGAGTTTAAAAGATTCTATCTGGCCCCGGGAGTGAGTTTTGTTAGACGATCATTATTTTAGAGCGTTCACCTTAATGTTTCCGTGGCGACGAGTCATGTTTGTTGCTGTATGACAGATGGGCATCGACATGTTTACTTACGGCCATCCGCATGTCTCATTCATAAAAGCAGAAAAAGCAGGATTCAGCACGTAAATTCATCAGTTACGCCCAAAATGCATGCAAGCAAGTGCCTGTCCAGCTGGGAGAAGAATAGATTGAACCTTATTGTTACTTTAACTATGTGTATATGATATGAATAATACACATCGGCAAATTATATTTGAATGATTATTAGACTTCCATAGACTTTCTTGTGTGTTTTACAAACTCTAAATGTATTGTTTTACTAGTACTTGTGTGTATTTACATGTCTAAAACATAAAATAAGCATTGGGTGGTTGAAAACACTGCATAATTGGGATATGACACGTCTTTCTCTGGCTCAGTGCCAGCCATTGCGCCAAAGCTCAGTTTGAATTTCTCACGTCATGCTTGTGAAGCTGGATAACAAGTAAACACCAGCACCAGGGACAGTACGTTCCTCACTTCAAAACGGGACAAAAGTAGGATTCTGTAGTGATTTACCCTGCTCTAGCTTCCTTCCTCCTCATCAAAGACTCAGGTGCTGGATCATTGCCGTGGTGCTCCCGTCATCACTTTTGCATATTTGGATGTTAACACACTTTTTTGTTTATTTAGTGTGAAATGCTCCCACACCTTGGATGACTGGGGTCACACAGATTCCCCTGCCTTCGTCATGTATCTTTCCTCTAAGGTTACCTTTGTTTGTTTTTTTGCTCCATCCTGTCTATGAGGCGCTGAAATCTGGCATCAGTGCGCGAAAGAGGCAGAGTGCGTTCACTCCACTCCGCGCTCAACTAAAGGTTTTTTAAATAATCAAACTACGAATCGATTATGAAATTCATTGCCAATGCTTTTAGTAATCAATTTTAATCAATTTAATCGATTCGTTGTTGCAGCCCTAAGATAATCCAAAGCATAGTCAGAAAAAACAGGCAAATGGTCGGGACAGGCGGCAAAACAACATAAACAGTAAAACAAAGCAAAGGTAAAAAACATGGCAAGGGAAGACAAGGAAACCGCTTATGCTCACAGCAAAACAAGACTCAGCAAAGAAGTGCGTGTGTGTGTGTGTGTGTGTGTGTGTGTGTGTGTGCTGTTTTATAGTCCTGGTAATCAGTGAGAATTATCTTTACCTGTGTGTGTAAGTGGGTCACTCTTGAACGATTGGGCACATTTGTGCAGGTGGAGTAGAAGATTATTTCCTTGGTTTGAGTCTTTTATTCATCACATGAAAGACAGAAGCCAATCATATGCAGTCAGGGCCGGAAAAAGATTTGATCCGTTTATTTTGAGTCCTCGGTTTGAGTCGTTATTTTCTCTCGTGAAAGACAGAAGCCAATCATATGCAGTCAGGGCCGGAAAAAGATTTGATCCGTTTATTTTAAGACCTCGGTTTGAGTCGTTATTTCATCTCGTGAAAGACAGAAGCCAACCATATGCATTTAGAGCCGGAAAAAGATTTGATCCGTTCATTTCTCGAGTCCTTGGTTTGAGTCATCTCTCTTTACATGCTGTCACGTGATGAACGAACGACTCGAAAACCAGCCGACAGGAAAGGTGAACTAATCATGGGTCTTTTCAGCTCAGACTGTGTGCATTGGTTAAGCTTATATGGGACTGTGTGACGTGAACGAACAACTCAAATTTGAAGACCTGTCAGAAGAAGTGAGCTGACATAATCATAGACAAAACCCCAGGTAAACAATAAATTATTATTTTCTCTTTCTTATAGCGTTCTAGTTCTGACTTGTCTGTAGTATGATCAACGTTTGGTGTGGTTGTAGATGAGTTGGGAAGCAACTCGTAACATTTTAATAATATTTTGGCAAATTGAATGAAATGAACTAAATGACTCAAAAAAAGATTCGTTCATCTCAATGAACGAGACTCAAAGGTCAGAGTCAGTAAAATTATCTGAATTTCTCATCACTAGTGTATATCAGTCCAGATTGTTCACAGCTGTAGCGGGAGGTGATTGGTGCAAAACATCATGGTAGTTGTAGTTCATGTGGTGGCAAATGTGTAGTTCACAAGAGATCTTGACACAGGTACTGTTATTTTAATGACTTATAAATCAGCATAATTCGCAAGAACAGTGAACTTAAAATATTTATGGATCTTTTTCATCCAAAGCCCCATTCCATTAGGTCCTTTTAATGGAAACAGAGATAAAAGCTACAGCTGGTGAAGCAGAATTGATAAATGTCGATACATAACCCAGAGGATTTTCCAACAATGAAAAAAAAATCCAAAAACATTTCAGTAATTAGATTGGGAAATGTGTTGATACAGTTCATTGATTCAGTGGAGACTCAAGTAAGGCATTTTCTTTAAGTCTTCCTTAATCCCTTATTAGCAACAGAACTCAGGACAAGAGCAAACTGTAAAATGAATGACTGAGTCGGTCTGACACCTGGGCTTTGGTGCTATGGGCAGAGTGATAATCTCCTCTGACATTTTCTATTTTTACTGGACTGGCAGACATGCTCTCCTTTACAGAAAACCCCCTCTTTTTTCACTGCACAATCACCTGGATAAAAGCAAGAGGCTTAAAAGTAAACGTTCAGGGCTCCATCATCTCTTTTAGAAGATGATTTCATTAATATAGAACAAAGCATTCTTCCAAAATATCTCAGAATAGCTTCAATTCAAATCCTTCCTATTAAAACTAACAACACAAAATAATCTTTTTTATTACCCAAATCTATTTAATTTTTTTTTTTTGCAAAATAATGAATAATCATTATACTAGTGATGCTCCGATGAATCGGCCTGAAGATCGGTATCGGCTGACAATCATACTGTATTTCATGACTCGTTCAGTACTCGCGAATCTGGCCGATCTCATGAACTGATCGCAGGTGTTTATTTATGAGTTTACAAGCAGAGGAAGACACAAGTGCACTCCCATATATTATATTTGACAGCATACATATATTTTTAACGGTAAAAGATGTTGCTACCAGCTTATTAAGTTTACTAAAGCCACTTTTCCACTATCATGCTGAACCATTCTTTATGCTGAACCTTTCCATTCCATGCCAAACCAGGCCAGACAGCACGAATGCGGTTTCATTTTCCACTGTCGTGCTGCAACAAAGCTCTTTGAAACGTTATACAAAATGCATCAGTAATTGCCTTGGTAATGCAATGTAAACGGCTCCCTTTGTTCAATTAAATTTAAATAATAGCCGAAATAATATTTTTTTCATGTTCATGTGTAAGTGAAAGCAACCGTGTGACTAAGCAATGTTATGCCGCTCTCTCATATAGGGGTGCTTAAAATAACTACAAGTCACAGCAGCGGTATGTATTTAAAGGTCTAATAAAATTTTCACTAATAAAAAATATAACACTTAAATTATTTCATTTTTAACAATCAATTAAGTCACACAGCGGTTTTATATCAAAAGTTGATAATGATATAAAATATACTACATTTTGATGGTAAAATATAACCTTTTAAGCGATGGCTGTTATTTGTTTCAGTAATCAAACATTAAATAACGAATGCAGCCAGTTAAATAAAAAACTAATATAAAACAACACATAGCATATCAGGATATAAAGCATATAAAGGGCTATTATATTTAGCAAAATGCTTTTATCTTTGTATTTTTATCATTTTATTTTTGTTATTTTAATAATTTTTTGTCGTCATAATTAACTAACAAGCTATAGACAATTCTTGCTTGACATTTTAGAAAATATTTTGCACACCTCCCCAATATATTCACCTTATTCTCCGTGTATGAGCGGGCGCAGCCATGTGAATCCTTTTGGCTCGAGACTTCCAGTCTCATTCACTTCCATTAATTTTTATATGTTAAAAACAGCTCGTTTTGCTGCTCGATGTTGCAAAATGACATTTTCTTATTATATTATTCTATTTTGTCTGTATAGTCATGCAAGCACTTATTTGTAAAGCAAGTAGTTTGACTGTTTTCTGCCGTTTATTGTTCCTAGTCATTTCTCCCATAGGCGACTAAATCGTAAGAATCATTAAAGAATAAGGTCAATATTAAAGATCACGGAGAAAAAAAAAAAAAAAAAAACAACACCACAGAAATGTTACATGGCCCTATAAATGTTCAACTTATATTTAACTGAATCGTATAACAGCCTATAGCTAAATGTTGAAAATTGCTCATTTTATTTAAAAAAAGTAAAAGCAATACCGACATTTAAGAATACATATTTATTTTATTTATTCATTCATTTGACTTGTTTATTGGTGCATATATAGGCTATAATTCAAATCATACAACAGTACCTTGGACAGCTACAGTGTCACTCTGTAAAGCTTTCAAACAAAAGTCCAAAAAATTTAAGAAAGATTTAACTTTCTCTGGTGATGGCCGACATCACAACACCCCGTAACCGTCCTTCAGGTGGTCTAGCTGGCATTAAATTACAAAACAAGCCGTCTGAGCTTTGAATTAAAAAGTGCAATTACTTCCTGTTCAAAGAGTCTGCAAGTTGGTGTTCTATGGATAAAGCGATGTTGTTGTGGATTGTGGACATCGATGATATTAAGCGTGTCTTTATTCGATACGCAGCAGAAAAAAAGTCTTTCAGCAGTGCATGCAGTCGTTGGTAAAGTTCTCACCTGGATCAGAGCGAGTTTTTGTCAGAATCAGAATCAGTTTTATTGCCAAGTGTGCTTCACACACACAAGGAATTTGTTTTGGCTACAGAAGCTTCCAGTATACATAAAGTGACAAGTGACAACACAAAATAAATATAAATAAATATGAGAAAGAAAAAGTCGAATACAGCGCTGCATGGAAAAAACTTGAATAAACAATACCACGAACAATGCCACGAATAAAACAATAGGCTATTTTTTTATTTTAAGATTTTAGATAAAAGGTTAGCAATTATATTATACATGGTTAATTATATTCAAGTCAATTAAATAATACCTTTATTAAATAAAATATGTTCGTAAGAAGAGACTGCTCTATGGTTTTAAAACCTTTTTCAAACTGTATTGTTTAGACCTGTATCATTTTTTAAATTAAATGTAGTGTAGTTTACTTGTGGATGTCTGATAACTAGCACGCTTCCACTGAGCCAGCTGTGGTAGCTTGGCAACAGAGCCGCAACATCAACACACAGAATCTGTCGGCACAGTTCAGCATGGTTGTCTAACCGTGCTGAGAATTCCAGGCCGAGAACGGTTTGTAATCGTGCTGCGCCATTCCAGGCTCAGTGAAGAAACAACTGTAACCGTACCGAAGTGTTCTTAGAATGGTTTGGCACGATAGTGGAAAAACGGCTTAAAACTACTAAACTATTCATCTAGTTCACAAAAAGAAGCTATAATTCCCTTTCTAAACAAATAAATAAAGAACCAGACGAGCAGGCGAAGTCTCTGTTATATTTATTAACTTAAATTAACTATAGGTTAATTCTGAATATTCATAATTAATAATAACTTGTTATTATTGATCATTAACATTCATAAATTTAGCTAATTTCACTACAATAATTAAATACATTTACTTTATATAAATAAAATATTTATAATATTTAATTAAGATAATTAAAAAGTTGGTCATTTGTATTCACAAAAAGGCCTTGCATCATGCTAAAGGACTTCATTAGCATAGGCTAATGAACAAATTCAGACAAATTAAGTTCTTTCATTTATTTACGCTGTTAAACACATTATTGTATTCTTATCTTTGCTAATTGTCGCTTTACATCAAAATTTGTAAAGCTGTGCAAAATGTATAATGTTGTGAATAACCTCACAGTTGGTTTGGTTCATAGCTCATTAAACTTTATTGAAAACTCTTTTAAAATCCCTATGGGAAAAATAAATGGGGGGAAAATACTTCCAGAACCAGCGCTGCTGAAGTAGGAGCTGCATTCTAATACGTCCTTTGTTTCTTGAGCAATGAAGGATACGACAGATGGATCGTCCGCAGCCCTCAAGCATCTCAAGATTCACTGTGCGTTTTGAAATAAACATCAATGTGTTAGGTTGGACACTTAAAGTTCATTATTTGAAGAAGCCGTTACTAGCCAGTTCTTAGCAATTCTGAAATTTACTAGCAATGAATTGTGCAAACATATATTTCAGTCGTATTATGGCATCAGATTTCTACGTGTCGGAGACTGCAGGTGCATCTAAGCGTGTTGCTCTTGTTTTATTTGTGGCAATGGACCCTGGAGCAGGTGGCTTGTTAATTCTGCCTCCATACTGCCTCTTACATGACTGAGTGGCAAACTTCACTTTCCATTTCCACAGAAGTGGTCTGACATTACACAGCCAATGTCATTCACACACTGTCTACAGAAATACGCTCAAAAGAAAAACAATGTTTGCATAGTAGTTGCACAAATATAGCCAAAGCAATGATGGCTTTGAAATCACAATGCTTGTAACAGGTAAAAAAAAAGGTATAGTGCTCTTAAAGAGATAGTTGACCACCCAAATACTTTTATTCACCTTCAAATGTTTATAAATGTCTTTGAGGTCCTATTTTCCATTTACACAAATGACGATATTCTAAAGATTGCAAATGACATCAATAGTAGAAAATAGAACTAGGGAAATCAAAGGCTGCTAGTTTCCAACATTTTACAAAATATATTCTATTGTGTTCAACCCAAAAAAAAAAAAAGTAATAAATAAATAAATAAATAAATAAATAAATAAATAAATAAATAAATAAATAAATAATCTGGAACAAACGAAAGGTGAGTAAATGATGGCAGAATGTTTCTTGTGGATTTCTCTTTAATCATTGAGATTTTACAGACGTCTTTCCTATGGTCTATTTTTCCCATATAAAGAAGATTAGGGAGACTACAGAACTACATGAGACTACAGTCAGCCAGAGAGACTGTCACATACAGTCTTTTTATCTCATGAAATGTTTTTTTTTTCACTTGTACTGCTTTCAAAAGAGAAGTCAGACCAGGTCATGCAGACAGCACTGCATTTCTTTTGTTATAATGGGCTGATGGGAAACTTTTATTTGACTGGAGATCTTGGCAATGGCAAGCAGCCTGTAGCCTTTGAAGAGAATGGAGTGCCTTCAGACTGAATGAAGAAGAGACTCAATTAGGAGAGCTCTCAATTAAATATGACAGGGAAGACCATAGGGCCCATTGACTGCACATTTCCCACAATACCATATTTTACTTTTGAATGACACATGTTTCTTGCCAGGATTTTAGTTTCTGTCACTTAATGGTTGTCCACATGGTAGAACAGACAGCGCACTGAGTGTTTGTAAAAGGAGTGAAAGCACAGCTGTTTTAAACACTGATAATAATAAAAAATGCTTCTTGAGAAACAAATCAACATGAATGATTTCTGATATATGATGTGACATGGAAGACTTGAGTAATGATTGCCGAATACAGTCAGTCTAGATGTGCCAGTCACCGGAGATAGACATAAAAGACCATAGCAGTGCAACAACACAGAGGCAATTCACAAGCATCTAAAAACATGAGATGAAATACTCTGAAATGGTTCCACCATGTTGACATTGTCATGCCAACTTGCTACTGTAAACAGAAACTAGCAATGTTTGTCTTGCCTCTGAGTTCTTCTGATTTGTACACTGCTTTGCAACTAACACTGATGAGTGGTGTTGCATGTAAATGTGTGAGAAACTGAAAGAGACGCACGAGTGTAAGGTCACGCACGTCTATCATGCGTGTTTACATAGAAAAACAATGGAAATATAAAATTCTGTATAATCTCATGCACATTTAAGCAGTCTGAGTCCCTTCTCTACACACTACCTGACAAAAGTCTTGTCAGTGATCACAGAGGAACAAATAATAACTTGAATAAAATTCTTCAGCAGGATAGCGCCCCTTCTCATACTTCAGCCTCCACATTAAAGTTCCTGAAAGCAAAGACGGTCAAGGTGCTCCAGGACTGGCCAGCCCAGTCACCAGACATGAACATTATTGAGCATGTCTGGGGTAAGATGAAGGAGGAGGCATTGAAGATGAATTCAAAGAATCTCGACAAACTCTGGGAGTCCTGCAAGAACACTTTATTTGCCATTCCAGATGACTTTATTAATAAGTTATTTGAGTCATTGCAGATATGTTTGGATGCAGTCCTCCAAGCTCATGGGAGTCATACACAATATTAATTCTTTTTCCACTGCACCATGACTTTATAAGACTTCACTATTTCTTATAAGTGACAAGACTTTGTCTACTGTTCTAATTAAATAGTAAAAAATAAGCCATGATCATATTTTATTTTGGTAAAACAAGCGTAATCTAGAGGACTTTGCCTTTCTTATAAGCCATCTCTGATACCAAATGATCAACAAGAAGTTAAATTATTATTTGTTGTTCCTAAAACTTGGATAGGCGACAAGACTTTTGTCAGGTAGTGTACACACACACTGACACAAAGGTGATTAAACTCGCTGTTATGAATGGACCTCTAGTGCTAGTATTTTAATTAAAATATATTTAAGTTTTGAAGCTTACTAAATCTCAAATTTAATGTGCATATAATGTTTTTCTGTTATTTTAGGGGAGGTTTGGGCTCAACTTTTAAAAACTAAATACTGTATCTAATTATATTAATAATATAATAATATAATAAATATATATAATAATATAATATAATAATATAATAATAATATACTAATTATATTATTCAAATTATTTTGTACTTTTAGATCATCACGAAAAGCTTTTAAGTTCTGTAGCTGATTATGACAAGAAACACTTCTGCCTTTTCGAAATAAAGAAACAAGAGAAAGGGCACATGCATGCATAAACACATGCATAAAACATCCTTTTTTTAACCCGATCATTCAGTTTGCAGAACACAGTAACTATGTAATTATAAAAATGTAATTAGATGAATGAATTCTTCAATAAATGTTTTTACAGTTAACTAAAGCTACTTAAATAGTTTTCGTTTAATGAAAAAAAAGCAAACATCATTAAATTAACTGAAACTCTTCAACAAACTCAACAATACCACTGAACCTGACAGACAGATTTAGTTAAAAAAAACATACCTTTTTTTGGCAACTAGCAGAAAATGTGGTATTACATATCCAAGCAAACAGATAAAAGTATATATATTTTTCTGTCTGCAAATACTCAGCCTGTAAGGGATACTTTAATTTTGTAATGAAAGAATACATGGCAGGAAGAGATTATTTAAAACCAAGAAAAGAACAATTGCATCATTATTGCCTGATTTTCACATTAGAACAGCTTATGTAACATCGTCTATTATAATCCCTGTTCCTTGATATTTAAACAGCATTGTCTGCATTGTGGTTGAAGGCTCTGTTGTTGCCAATGACGAGCACTGACCTCCTTTACAACTACAGCAAGTTATACAGTAAGTGCTAAGCATTACAGTTTATGAAGAGGGAGGAAATTGACAATGGTAAAGAAAAGGTAAGTACGTAAAGCAATTTTATTCTCATTGCTAAAAAGACCTTCACCTTTGTCTTTGAGATGACATTTTCTGGTGCTTTAAAATAAAACCAGCTGCAACTGAGATGATGACAACATAATATCTGTATTTCAAATGTCTTTCTTTCTTTCTTTCTTTCTTTTATTCATGGAGAGTTACGAGATGTTCAAGAAACGGAGACAAAAGATAGGATAGGATACAAATTTTAAGAATTATAGGTTATCTTTAAAGTGCAAGTATTTTTTTTTGCCTTTTTCCATCAATATGCCTAAAACATGATTTACTTACAATACAATTTAAGATATTATAACTTGTGTAAGATATCAGAACTGCTGTTAAGTGTTTTTATGCTAAAAACAAGAAAAGAAATATATGCCAGTGGAGTCAAAACAATTAAATCCATGTTCTTGTTTTAGGTCATGTTTACATGGCAACAATGTACTGAAAATGAAAATTATTATTTTATTACATGCTTGAGACATTTTGCATACAACATTTTTAAAATGATTCCACAACACTATGCATGCCTTGCTAGTAGCTGGAGACAATAACATTAGTGCTTTAGTATTATATATATATATATATATATATATATATATATATATATATATATATATATATATATATATATATATATATATATATATATATATATATATATATATATATACACACACACACACACATACATACATACATACATACACATACTGTATATACATATATATATATATATATACAGGGAGTGCAGAATTATCCATCACACAGAATTATCCATGGCAAGAAAGGGTGTAAAAGAAGAAAAACAAATGACATGGCGTCCTTGTTCACCTGATCTGAACCCCATAGAGAACCTGTGGTCCATCATCAAATGTGAGATTTACAAGGAGGGAAAACACTACACCTCTCTGAACAGTGTCTGGGAGGCTGTGGTTGCTGCTGCACGCAATGTTGATGGTGAACAGATCAAAACACTGACAAAGTCCATGGATGGCAGGCTTTTGAGTGTCCTTACAAAGAAAGGTGGCTTTATTGGTCACTGATTTGTTTTTGTTTTGTTTTTGAATGTCAGAAATGTATATTTGTGAATGTTGAGATGTTATATTGGTTTCACTGGTGAAAATAAATAATTGAAATGGGTATATATTTGTTTTTTTGTTAAGTTGCCTAATAATTCTGCACAGTAATAGTCACCTGCACACACAGATATCCTCCTAAAATAGCTAAAACTAAAAACAAACTAAAAACTACTTCCAAAAATATTCAGCTTTGATATTAATGAGTTTTTTGTGTTCATTGAGAACATGGTTGTTGTTCAATAATAAAATTAATCCTCTGCACTCCCTGTATATGTATATATATATACAGTATATGTGATCAGCCGATTTTTACCTGCAAGACACACTATCCATTCTTCGGAGAACACAAACACTGATTGAAATGTCAGCGCTGAAAGCATGAATGACTGTATTTCACCAAGTCAGATATTTATAGCTCTTCCAGATGTTCAGGTGATGCGACTCATCGGCGATGGGACGTTTTGTAATTTTAAAGCAGTAAACTGATGGATGTCAGCATGTCTTCAAGGAGTTCTGGCAAATCTCCTGTGTCCTGCTGGACAATTCTCCTAAGGTTTGGCAAATGTTTGTTGTGTTCTTAAACCAAGATTTGCTCGGAGAGAGTGTACACAGCAGAGTTTGCGATAAAGACGTGTAGCCCACATGATGTTAGGGCATCGGGAGGTCAACAAAAGCATTAACCTCTCACCAAGATAACAGATGGGAATGTTTGTCGGCTTCAGCATAGCAGTTGGAAAAGCCAAGCTGATAATGGAAAGATAGCATGGGACATTTCTGTGCACTGTCGCTTTAAGAACTACAATGCCAACATGATGTAAAAGGCCTCAAACTGGACTTGAAGAGTAAAAAAGCCATATTAGATGAAACTAGATAACTTTGAAACAGCGACAAAGTCTCCCTGACACAGTTTTAGTGAAAACTGCTGACTTTCTGAGCAAAATAACAGACTTCAGAGAAATCTTTCTTTTTTTCGTTCCCTGTTTTCTGCTTTTCAAAAATTCCAAGTCTGTTTTCTAGTTCACTTTAAAACAAGAACAAGGTTTCACGGCCTAAACACAAGTGTCTTCGCATCAAAGAACAAGGTTGTGTTTTATCATTCATTTTAAGAGTATTCAGTTGCGGATTCTGGTAGACCCTGTTCTCAGATCAAAATTCACATTCAAGTTTCTCTCTGTTCCACTTGCCGCCTAAATTAACTGTGTACAAGTTGGTAACTTTTTCCAAACAGCTGCTGTTCTGTGATTCTCTGCTTGTTTTTAATACAGCTTACGCACACAAGCTGAAGTAGTTTGCGCATCACAAAAGTGTGTTTATTTGCTAGAAGCCAGAATAACCCAGTCGAATGCGAAGAGGTTTCGAATAATATAACAACATCTGATAGCAGACGCACACACAGGTGTTCGACACATACTCACTGCCGCTGACGTCACTGCCGCTGCTACCCAAGCCGCGCAGCGTGTGTTTGTAGCTCTGTCGCATAGATTCGCAATTTGC
Source organism: Danio kyathit (assembly GCA_903798195.1). Classification (NCBI taxonomy): domain Eukaryota; kingdom Metazoa; phylum Chordata; class Actinopteri; order Cypriniformes; family Danionidae; genus Danio; species Danio kyathit. The sequence goes on along the minus strand of LR812520.1, from coordinate 40,841,888 downwards.
ATTTTTATTATCGAATACCTCCACATTCGCTTAATACTACTTAGGGGGAACAAACCCTTAATACATTTTATACAACATTTAACACTTTATACAAATAAATACACTCCAAAACGTTCTGTCTCTCGAGCATCCGCCTGTTGTTTGTAGCTTTAGCCAGCTAGCACCGCTAGTCAGCTAAAGCTACCGACTGCTGCCATCCCCTAACTTTCTCACTTACTGGCTTTGCTCGTTACCCTGTACGATGTCGCTTGTGTCTCTGTCCTTGTGTGCAGGAGAAACATCGATGGAGGCCCTGGACATGGAGCTGGAACGGCTGGAAGAACGTATCCGTCTTCTGCAGATGAAGCGAGCTGAGCTCAGGGCGCAAAGAGCGTTGCTCGAGGTGCCCCGCGCTCCAGTTCGCTCATCTGAGGTGAGTACACCATACAGCCGAGACATTCCGTCTACTTCAACCCCGCTTGTTCCTCTGTCCAGGCCCAGCGCGCCTCTGACGCGGTTCGTCCAGGGGTCGTTCACGCCGGCACCCGGCTACCACGGCACCTGGATGCAGCCGCGTAAGGTGCTAAGGAGACCCCGGGGCAAGGGTTCTCCTCCTCCTGTGTTCGAGCTCTCCACGGAGAACCGATTCGCCCCTCTCCGCGAGACGGGTCACGATGTGGCTATCATCGGTGACTCCATCGTACGCCACGTCCGTCCTGCTTCCACTTCAGGTAATAAAATACGCACATTTTGCTTTCCTGGTGCTCGCGTTAAGAATATTTCTACACAGATTCCGAGTATCCTGAGCACTGGCGAGAGCCTCGGTGCCGTTGTCCTCCATGTGGGGACGAACGACACCGGGCTCCGCCAGTCGGAGATCCTGAAGAGGGACTTCAGGAGCCTCATCGAGACGGTTCGACGCACCTCGCCCGCCACGCAGATCATCGTTTCTGGACCGCTTCCTACCTACCGCAGAGGAAATGAAAGGTTCAGTAGACTTTTTGCTCTGAATGAATGGCTATTAACATGGTGTAATGAACAGAAACTGCTCTTTGCCAATAACTGGAATCTTTTCTGGGAGCGCCCTAGGCTTTTCCGGCCGGACGGCCTGCACCCTAGTCGAGCTGGAGCGGAACTGCTGTCGGACAACATCTCTAAGATGCTTCGCTCTGTCTGACTAGTAAGTAAAAATTCACAAAATTCACATTTTATCCATATAGACTCTTGTTCGACCCACTTAAATTACAGTAACACATGTCTAGCTTACCCCATAGAAACTGTGTCTGTTCCTCGTGTTAGACCAACAATTAAACGTACTGTGTGCTCTAGAAAAAATCTATTAAGAATAAAAGCTGAAAATCCAATAAAAAGTGATAATACAAACTTCGTTAAGCTTGGTCTCCTAAACATCAGGTCACTAGCACCTAAAACACTTATCATTAATGAAATAATAACAGATAACAATCTAAATGCACTCTGTCTCACTGAAACCTGGCTGAAACAAAATGACTATATTAGCTTAAATGAAGCAACTCCTCCAGGATTCACATACAAGCATAAGGCTCGTCATACTGGCCGTGGTGGTGGAGTTGCAGCAATCTTTAGTGATATTCTTAATGTTAATCAGAAAAAGGGACTTATGTTTAACTCCTTTGAGTTATTAGCTCTTAATGTTATGCTACCGGATATTAAGCAAAAATCTATGTTATCTCTCGCTATAATCACCATATATAGACCCCCAGGACCCTATGTCAATTTTCTAAAAGAGTTTTCTGATTTTATTTCTGATTTGCTAGTTAAAACTGATAAAATACTAATTGTAGGAGACTTCAACATTCACGTAGATGACTCCAATGATACACTAGGGCTCGCCTTTATGGATCTATTAAACTCACTTGGGATAAAACAAAATGCTGTCGGTCCAACCCATCGCTTAAAGCATACATTAGATCTAATATTGTCTTACGGAATTGAGGTCTTTGATGTAGACATTATACCACAAAGTGATGATATTACAGACCACTACCTCTTACTATATAAGCTGCGTCTACCTGAAATTAGCAGATCTGCACCAATATACCGCCCTGGTAGGACTATCGTTCCGTCCACCAAGGATGAATTCATAAATAACTTACCAGATCTTTCCTTATTTCGAAATACACCCGCAAACGCAAATGACCTTGATGTAGTAACCAGCAATATGGATGCCGTCTTTACTAACACACTAAATACAGTGGCACCCATCAAATTAAAAAAGGCTAGAGAGAATAAAACTACACCATGGTACAATAATCATACTCGCGCTCTCAAAACAGCAACCCGTGCTCTAGAACGTAAATGGAAAAAAACTAATTTAGAGGTTTTTAGAATTGCGTACAAAGACAGTATGTCCAGCTATAGGAGGGCTCTCAAATCTGCCAGGGCCGAGCACCTCCGCAAACTGATTGAAAATAATCATAACAATCCTAGATTTTTATTTAGCACCATTGCTAAACTAACAAATAATCGATCATCTTTGGAACAAAATGTCCCACCGCAAATCAGTAGTGATGACTTCATGAATTTTTTCAGTGATAAAATAGAAGGCTTTAGACAGAAAATAGAAAATGTTAAACTTTCTGCACCACCTCATACTCCAGATGCAGAAATATTTTCACTGAATCAAAATAACCTACAATGCTTCAAAATCATAGAACAGGAAGAGCTAGATAAAGTTATAAATAGCTCTAAATCAGCTTCATGTATGTTAGATCCAATTCCAACAAAATTACTGAAAGAACTGATACCTATTATAGGAGAACCTCTCCTTAATGTTATCAACTCTTCTTTATCTTTAGGCCATGTTCCAAATCCTTACAAGCTAGCTGTTATTAAGCCTATTATTAAGAAACCACAACTGGACCCGAGCAACTTAGCTAATTATAGGCCTATTTCAAATCTTCCGTTTATGTCTAAAATACTAGAAAAAGTTGTTTCTACCCAATTATGCTCCTTTCTGCAGACAAACAATATTTTTGAAGTGTTTCAGTCAGGCTTCAGGCCTCATCACAGTACAGAAACCGCATTAGTAAAAATAACCAACGATTTACTCTTAGCTGCTGACCAAGGGTGCGTCTCACTATTAGTTCTACTCGATCTTAGCGCCGCATTTGACACCATTGACCACAATATTCTCATAGACCGCTTAAATTCTACAGGTGTCCAAGGTCAGGCCCTTCAATGGTTTAGGTCATACTTAGCTGATCGTTACCAGTTTGTGAATATTAATGGACAGCTTTCACAAGTCAGGCCAGTAAAGTACGGGGTCCCTCAAGGATCAGTTTTAGGCCCTTTGCTGTTTACAATATACATGCTTCCCCTGGGGGACATTATTAGAAAACACGGGATCAACTTTCACTGCTATGCAGACGATACTCAATTATACATTTCAACTAAACCTGATGAGATGCCTGAACTGTCTAAGCTAACTGAGTGTATTAAAGATGTTAAAGACTGGATGACAAACAATTTTCTTCTCTTAAACTCAGACAAAACAGAATTATTACTTATCGGGCCTAAATCCTGTACACAGCAGTTCTCACAACTCGACCTGCAATTAGAGGGATACAAAGTTAGCATTAGCTCTACTATAAAAGATCTGGGTGTGATATTAGACAGCAATTTAACATTCGAAAATCATATATCCCATGTCACAAAAACTGCTTTCTTTCATCTGAGAAATATCGCTAAATTGCGAAGTATGCTATCTATATCAGATGCAGAAAAACTAGTCCATGCTTTCATGACTTCTAGGCTAGACTACTGTAATGCTCTGTTTGCTGGCTGCCCAGCATCCTCTATAAACAAACTTCAGCTAGTGCAAAATGCAGCTGCCAGAGTTCTTACCAGATCTAGAAAATATGATCATATCACCCCAATTTTATCCTCCTTACACTGGCTGCCTGTTAAGTTTCGTATTGAATTTAAAATATTACTCCTTACCTATAAAGCTTTAAATAATCTAGCTCCTGTTTATCTAACCAATCTCCTGTCTCGCTACAATCCAACACGCTCTTTAAGATCTCAAAACTCAGGGCTTCTAGTAGTACCTAGAATATCAAAGTCGAGTAAAGGAGGTCGAGCCTTCTCATTTATGGCCCCTAAACTCTGGAATAGCCTTCCGGATAATGTCCGAGGCTCAGACACACTCTCGCTCTTCAAAACTAGATTAAAGACCTATCTTTTTAGCAAAGCATACACTCAGTGCAGGACATAGCAGTATGACGCATGATGTGCCCCACACAGGATTTTGCTTCTTGTTTTTATACACTATGAACAGCAGCTACGCTAATTATTCTCCTTATTCTGTATTTCCACCTGGGGGTTCTCATCCCGAGGCCCTCAGACTATGCAGTGCCACTGATGCGATCCAAGACCAGTGACGAGATGATCCTAAGGTTTTCTGGACCAGGCCGTATCCTGAGCAGCTGCTGTGGTGGTCATCGTGGAGTGAGAGCCTGAGACTGACCCCTGTGACGCTCCAAGGAGAGACGAGTCTTCGCTGAGGTACAGCTTCATGCGCCTAGACTGCAGCTCTGCACAAGACGTTTGGCCACAGGAGAAATGGTCGTGCCCAACTGAGCCTGGTTTCTCTCGAGGTTTTTTAAATCTTCACTTTCGCCAATTGGTGAAGTTTTTTACTCGCCGCTGTCGCCACTGGCTTGCATGGTTCGGGATCTGTAGAGCTGCGCATCGATGGATTTGCTCTTCAGTGTTTGGACTCTCAGTAGTGATTATTAACCCACACTGAACTGAGCTAAACTGAACTGAACTTAAACACTGAAAACTGAACTGACACTGTTTCAATTAACTATAATCTTCCATGTGAAGCTGCTTTGACACAATCTACATTGTATAAGCGCTATACAAATAAAGATGAATTGAATTGAATTGAATACTAAATGAGTCCAGTGTCTGCGCTTTATCTCTCGAAAAGTTGTGAATGACTAAAATGTTTTTGTATGCATAACTAAAGCTGCAGGTATCTTTAACTCTCTGGGGTCTGAGGGGTCTTTTGTTGTTATTGTGACTGTACACAAAAAAGTAGACACCTAACAGATTAGAATGGTGTATAACGCTTATTTGTTTGACCAAAATCAACAGAGTATTCTTAGTGTCTTTTGCACTGATAAGAACAAAAAGAAGCTGCTCATACCAGTGTGATCTGGCGACCTCAGTGGGTTAAGCCCTGGTCAGATCACACGATTTCGGCACGATTTCCTTGATGTAGGGTGTCGTGACACAAGATTAAATAGTTTCTTATTTCTCGTGTAATGTGGCATAATACGACTAACGATGCGATGTCTGCGATGCCTCATGACACCATCGCAGAAAGTCTAGCATTTTTCATTTTTCCCCCCATCTCTGGGTGACACTGGGCAATAGGAGCACATAATTTCTCAGTTATATCCGTGGATCAATCATTGGTTATGCAAACTTTAACTACTTTCTCTAAAATATTAAAGTGTTTTAAGCAATTTTATTTGACAGACTGGCACAAATAAGCAGACATCTACCTACATTCTCACAATGAGTTTCTGAGTTCCCCTTCGGGAGGGGAACTTCAATGCTATGTGGAAAAACTTCCACTATGGGGATTTCGTCAGAATCCAATCATCTGAAAGAGTATAAAAACGGGCCAATGAAATGCCAATGAGTTGGCAGCGTCAGCGTGCACAGCTGTCTTGAATGACAATCAGTGTGGCAATCGCTATCCTTTTCGCTTTCAGAGCCTTTCACAAGCTTCTGAGAGAGTTGCTGAGGGTTCTCCAACCTGTCTGTACAGAGAGAGAGATTGAGAGCTGTTCTCCCGGTCCAGAGTGCGTTTACGCTGCGGCAGACGGTCGAGCTGGGTCTTCTCTCCCTTGCCTGGCGTCCTTTGGGTCCGGTCCTCAAACTGAGCGGTTTGTATAGGAAGCAAGCTTCCCTAAAAGAGCAACACGGTCGTGCAGTGCGTCTTTTTAAAGATGTCGCTCCGACCGTGCGTTTCTGGATGTGGTGGTTCCCTGTCCTCGGATGATGGGCACGAGCACTGCGTGGCATGTCTGGGGGTCCAGCATGTCAATGCGGTGCTCGCGGGCAGTGCATGCCGTCATTGCGACGTCATGTCTGTTGCGCAGCTAAGATCGCGGCTCGCTCTTGTAAAAGGGCGACCCACCCCAGTTGTCCCCCGCTCTGCGGTTGGCACTCGGGCAGATCTGAGGGTTACGGTGGGAGCTAATCCGCCGCCTTCGGGCTCGCGGACCTCTCATTCCTCAGCGCGCTCCATCCAAGCTTCGAGTGAAGGAAGCGGTCCATCTTCACGGATGGTCGCCCTTTCACTCGATGACACCGAGGACCAGATGTCCATCAATGCATCGGAGGGTGGGCTATCATTATCCGACGAGGATCCGAACCCGCTCCCTCCCTCCGGGGTTGTGAGCAGGATCGGTGCGTTTCGCCAGTGGCTCACGGAGCGCAAGAGAACGGTCTCCTTTCTCTTCCCCTCCTGACCACCCCTCCGGAGTATGGGTGCGAGACGAGAGTGAATCTCTCGCCTCCTGCTCTCCCGCGGGACCCCAGTGCTTCCCGGTTGAGCCCACCCACTCCGTGCTGCCCCACCGTTGGTACGTCAGCGATCGTGCGAATGAAGCCGCTAGCGATGGCTCTGCCTGCCTGGTTAGCGCGGGCCAGCCCATCGCGGTGGCTCATCCGCACGATCAGACTCGGCTACGCGATTCAGTTCGCGAAACGGCCTCCCAGGTACACGGGTGTGTATTTCACCAGGGTCAGCCCTGTGTCCGCCCCTGTCTTGCGAGAGGAGATTGCTGTCCTCCTGGCGAAGGATGCAATCGAGCCGGTCCCTCCAGCCGAGATGGAGCGCGGGTTTTACAGCCCGTACTTCATCGTACCCAAAAAGAGCGGTGGGCAACGACCAATCCTAGACCTGCGCGTTTTGAACCGTTGCCTTCACAAGCTGCGGTTCAGAATGCTCACGCAGAAACGCATCATCCGATGTGTTCGTCCTCAGGATTGGTTTGCAGCAATAGACCTGAAGGACGCGTATTTCCATGTTTCCATACTTCCACGCCACCGGCAGTTTCTGCGGTTTGCGTTCGAAGGCCGAGCATGGCAGTACAAAGTCCTCCCCTTCGGGCTCTCTCTGTCTCCGCGAGTTTTCACCAAGCTCGCGGAGGGTGCCTTAGCGCCCCTTCGACTCGCAGGCATACGCATACTCAATTATCTCGACGACTGGCTGATTTAGCCAGCTCGCGGGATCAATTGATTACGCACAGAGACAAGGTGCTCCGGCACCTCGACCTGTTGGGGTTTCAGGTCAACCGAGAAAAGAGCAAACTCGCACCCGTGCAGAGGATCTCTTTTCTCGGGTTGGAGCTGGACTCGGTCACCATGACGGCGCGCCTCTCACGAGAGCGCGCCGGGCTGATGCTGAACTGTCTGAGGGAGTTCGACAGAAAAAAGGTGGTCCCCCTGAAATTGTTTCAGAGGCTCCTGGGGCATATGGCATCCGCAGCTGCGGCCACGCCGCTCGGATTGCTCCATATGAGACCACTGCAGCATTGGCTTCACGATCGAGTCCCCAGACGCGCATGGCACGCGGGCACACACCGAGTGACTGTCACTGCGCTGTGTCGCCGCACCCTCAACCGCTGGAGGGACCCCTCCTTCCTACGGGCCGGAGTGCCCCTGGGACAGGCGTCCAGGCATGTCGTCGTCTCGACGGATGCTTCCAGTACGGGTTGGGGGGCCGTGTGTTGCGGGCATGCGGCTGCGGACCTATGGAAGGGAACCCAGCTGCATTGGCATATCAATTGCCTAGAGCTGTTGGCAGTGTTGCTCGCCCTGCGCCGTTTTTTACCGGTGCTCAGAGGGCAACACGTACTGGTCAGGACGGACAGTACGGCGACGGTGGCGTATATCAACCGCATGGGGGGTATACGCTCCCGCCGCATGTCTCAGCTCGCTCGCCGTCTGCTCCTCTGGAGTCATACGCGGCTCAAATCGCTGCGTGCCATTCACATCCCAGGCGAGCTCAACCGTGCAGCCGACGGGCTCTCACGGCAGCTTCTAGTCTCGGGAGAATGGAGACTCCACCCCGAGTCTGTCCAGCTGATATGGGCGCACTTCGGGGAAGCCCAGGTCGACCTGTTTGCTTCCCCCGAGAACGCTCATTGCCAGTGGTTTTTTTCCATGACCGAGGGCTCCCTCGGCACGGATGCACTGGCCCACAGCTGGCCTCAGGGCATGCGCAAATATGCGTTCCCCCCAGTGAGCCTACTCGCGCAGTTACTGTGCAAGGTCAGGGAGGACGAGGAGCAGGTCTTGCTAGTTGCGCCTCTCTGGCCCAACCGGACCTGGATTTCAGAACTCTCCCTCCTCGCGATAGCCCCCCCCTGGCAGATCCCGTTGAGAGAGGACCTCCTCTCTCAGGGACAGGGCACCATCTGGCACCCTCGTCCAGATCTGTGGAACCTCCACGTGTGGTCCATAGACGCGAGGAAGACTTAGGTAACCTACCGGTGGCGGTGGTTAATACCATCACTCAGGCTAGAGCACCCTCTACGAGGCATGCCTACGCCCTGAAGTGGAGTCTATTCACTGAATGGTGTTCTTCTCGCCGAGAAGACCCCCGATCTTGCCAGATCAGTGTTGTGCTTTCTTTCCTTCAGGATAGGTTGGAGCGGAGGCTGTCGCCCTCCACACTGAAGGTTTACGTGGCCGCTATCTCCGCTCATCATGACGCGGTGGACGGCGGCACCGTGGGTAAGCATAACCTCGTCATCCGGTTCCTCAGAGGTGCGAGGCGAATATTCCCCCCCCGCCCCCCTCTTATGCCCTCTTGGGATCTCACTGTAGTGCTCACGAGCCTACGGGGAGATCCCTTCGAACCACTCGACTCAGTATCCTTGAGATTTCTGTCCCTGAAGACAGCTCTGCTGGTCGCGTTGGCTTCGATTAAGAGGGTAGGGGATCTGGAGGCATTTTCGGTCAGTGACTCGTGCCTGGAATTCGGGCCGGCCTACTCTCACGTTGTCCTGAGACCCCGGCCTGGATATGTGCCCAAGGTTCCTACCACACCGTTTAAGGACCAGGTAGTGAGCCTGCAAGCGCTGCCCCCGGAGGAGGCAGACCCAGCCCTTTCATTGCTGTGTCCTGTCCGCGCTTTGCGGACTTATGTGGACCGTACTCAGAGTTTTAGATCCTCTGAACAGCTCTTTGTCTGTTATGATGGTCGGCAGAAGGGAAGTGCCGTATCTAAACAGAGGTTGGCCCACTGGATAGTGGATGCCATCTCCCTCGCTTACCTGAGCCAGGGCGAGCCGTGTCCCCCAGGAGTTAGAGCACACTCCACTCGGAGCGTTGCCTCCTCTTGGGCGTTAGCACGCGGCGCCTCTCTTACAGACATCTGTAGAGCTGCGGGCTGGGCGACACCTAATACATTTGCTAGATTTTACAATCTTCGAGTGGAGCCGGTCTCCTCAAGGGTGTTGGGAAACCCCGAGTCATGAGGAAAATCGGTAGGTGTTGTAAACGCTTGCTGCGCCTCTCTCTCTAACACAGAGATCCGTGCGCCTTTTTTACTTTGCCAGTCGAGTTCCCCGCTTGGCGAACCCTGCAGAGTTCCTCCGAGGCCCCCACCACCTGACTCAGCGGAGGAGTCAGGCGATGGCCCGTTACGTTGTAGGTATGCCCGCTGGTCATCCCGCGTTCTGGGTATAGGTGCCTGCTATGTGTGATCCCCGCTGGCGATCCCATATGCTCACTCAGCCACGATGTAGTTCCCCCCTCCGGGGCGGACTCGTGTCTTCCCTCCCCGCTAACCATCTTCATATGTGCACTCCCCCTTCTCAGGGCTAGTCCATATACTACTTGCCACCAGGTCTCCCCTCCCCGGGCAGCAGGTGGCCTCCGCAGCGTCCTCCCTATCGGGACTGAACGCTTTCCCAACGTACTGTCGTATCTAAAATTCCTAGAAACTAACTAGGTGTATCTTACGACTCCCCGAAAAGTATATCTAAACCAGAAAAGGTAAGTAGGGTAAGTAAGGGCCAGGGGACACGTTGGAGGACTGTGTCTCCAGCGATGCAGGTGCGCTCGTACTACTGCGTGGCGCGCCCCTCACTGGAGACATGGTAAGGTTCTTTCGTTGTGGCGCTTTCCATAAATTTCCCCATAGTGGAAGTTTTTCCACATAGCATTGAAGTTCCCCTCCCGAAGGGGAACGCTCAGGTTACTAAAGTAACCCTCGTTCCCCGAGGGGGGGAACGGAAATGCTATGTTCCTTCGCCACAATGATTGTCCCTTAGCTGTTGAGTGTGAAAGCCTCTTCAGCTAGAAAAGGATAGCGTTGCTGAGCACATGCTAGCCTTTTATGCCACACTGATTGTCATTCAAGACAGCTGTGCACGCTGACGCTGCCAACTCATTGGCATTTCATTGGCCCGTTTTTATACTCTTTCAGATGATTGGATTCTGACGAAATCCCCATAGTGGAAGTTTTTCCACATAGCATTTCCGTTCCCCCCCTCGGGGAACGAGGGTTACTTTAGTAACCTGAGCGTTCTCTCACCCTTCCAACTGAGTTCGTTCTTCCGAGGTAATCTGGAAACACTTCAGTGCTGCCAATACATTGTAAAAGCCTGTCTTGCTTATTCAAATTACTTGATTAAACTAATTAAATTGAAACTGACTGGCGCAATGGATGATTTTGTCATTAAAAATGAAAACAGTTTAATATAACAGTTTTATTCTCTGAAACTGTGAATATTTCTCTTTAATTTTATTTAGGCTAGCTTTTATTTTATTTAACAAACCAATTTTGCTTTGGCGCTAAAGCATTTTGTGGACTGGCTTTGAAGCACTTCACCTCAGACGTTATTCGTTATTCTTGTCAATCTAGTAGATAACTGACAAACAAAATTAAGATACAAATTATACCATATGAAATTCATTTTAAAAAGATATATTTTTTTCCAATAAAAATATACAAATTATATTTTTGTTTGTGCCCGTCCACTACTCAACTGTGCGGGTGGATGATTTGCTTCGCTCTGTGGAAAATAAGGATTTAATTAATGCTTCACTGTAATTGCTGTATCACGAACCTCTGTCATATATTTGCAAATTTTTTTTAATATGGCATTATTTTGTCTTGAGTATCTGATTTTTCCTTGGTGCTGATGTGCTTTCATTTTCTTCGTCTCACTCTCGACAAGTTCAGGTGAGGGAGTGTTTAATAAGCAACCCATGGCTGGAAAATATACATTTAGATTCAAAAGAAAATATCTTAATATTAAAAAAGAAATATACGTTTGATTCTATCAATGTCATAACGAATGTCCTTAATGTAGCCTAGTTGTCAGCATACATGAGTGTTTTTTGAGATTGACGCAAGATTAAAAAATCATTGAAATTAATAAGATAAAAAATATTCTTAGCAACACTTGTGACAGTTTTGGGAAATAATGCTTGTTGTAGACGTCACTGGATGACTGATTGTGAAGGAACATGTAAACTGGCACAAAGTCAAGATTTTATCATGACAAAATCGCATAATCTAACATAGTGACTTTCGTAACCAACAATAAAAATCGTGTGATCTGACCAGGGCTTTAATTGCTTTCACATGATTTCATCGGGGCAAGTATTGTTTTTGTTGTCTTTGTAATTGTTTCTTTGTAATTATTTGTGAAAATAAAAGCAATTGCAGCTTTAGTGAAATTCCTACCAATTTTAGCTGAAGTTATTTTATTACATATGCAATTGGCACATTTTATACAGGCATAATTTTACAGAATTTATTCAAATGTGCAAGATATAAACCCAAAACTTGACAAATCATCAAACAAATCATCACACCTGATGTGCAATTTTAAATATATACATATATATTTTGACATCACGGTGGTGCAGTGGGTAGCACGATCGCCTCACAGGAAGAAGGTCGCTGGTTTGAGCCCCGGCTGGGTCAGTTGGCATTTCTGTGTGGAGTTTGCATGTTCTCTCCGTGTTCGCGTGGATTTCCTCCGGGTGCTCCGGTTTCCCCCATAAGTCCAAAGACATGTGGTACAGGTGAATTGAATAAACTAAATTGGCCATAGTGTAAGTGTGTGTGAATGCAAGTGTGTATGGGTGTTTCCCCATGATGGGTTGCAGCTGGAAGGGCATCCGCTGCGTAAAACATATGCTGGATAAGTTGGCGGTTCATTCCACTGTGGCGACCCCTGTTTAATAAAGGGACTAACCCGAAAAGAAAATGAATGAATGAACATATATATATATATATATATATATATATATATATATATATATATATATATATATATATATATATATATATATATATATATATATATATATTTAAGTTAATTAAAAATGATTGCCTTACGTTAATAAAATTAAATTAAAATACTTAAAATATATATTTTTTCATAATGATGCTGGTAAAAAAAACAACAACAGTGAATTTGTTAAAACAATAAATAAATAAGTCAATGGTAAATGATACACTGCTCTTATAAAGCATATCTGCAATACAGGAAATTATGCACTGACATTTGTTTCAACTGTATGCAGGAGTGGCAAAAACATTTCCAGAGAAAACATTTGCACAATTTGCTCTTAATCATCCTAAGTTTAATTAAACCACTAAACACTAGGAACATGTTATATTGGGTAGAGTAGATATTTAACAGACAAAACTGTTTAGGGAAAAAGTGCAAACTATAGCCTATGACAGAATATATATAAAAAAATACAGATTAATAAAAAAGCTCACAGGAAATAAAGTATGCACTGACTACAATATAATCAGCTGTTAATATTTTATTGGTCCTCCCTAGTATTTGATTAGCAGCAGCTCTCCTGTGCATTATTCAGTAAGTTTTTTTCCTAGCATTTTCAAAAATGAAATGGAGAGCACATACAAAACTTGCACTCTCCAAGCGCAGTATTGTAATATTTCTGAAAATATACATCAACACAGCATCTATTTGTTTGTAAAATGAGGGTTATAATCATTTTATGTTGTATGGTAATCAGAGAAGTTTTTAATATAATACATAAACAATATTTATTTACTTTAAATACATGAAGAAACTATAAAACTATACCTTAAAAAATAATAAAACGTGTGTGTGTGTGTGGTATGTGTGTACTGTGTGTGGTATGTGTGTGTGTGAGTGAGAGAGAGAGAGAGAGAGAGAGAGAGAGAGAGAGAGAGAGAGAGAGAGAGAGAGAGAGAGAGAGAGAGGAGTGTGTGAGTGTGTGTGTGTGTGTGTGTGTGTGTGTGTGTGTGTGTGTGTGTGTGTGTGTGTGTGTGTGTGTGTGTGTGTGTGTGTGTGTGTGTGTGTGTGTGTGTGTGTGTGTGTGTGTGTGTGTTGATTTCCATGTGCTAATGGCTAAGCAGTTTTTTTTCTCTCCATAATTAGTTTTGATTGTTTTGTTAAGAGAAAACTAAAAATTAAAAACCTACCATTCACACAATAAGGTAATAATTACACTATTTAATTCATTTGACCAGTGATGTTCAATAGCAGAAAATTTCTGGATATATATAATGTGTATATTACATAATATAATACAGATTTATGTAAGGATATTAAAGTGTAAAATAAAAGTGTAAAAGTAAAAGTGTAAAATTTTAGATATAAAAATAACACCTTTGTGAAAACCAACACAGGTTCATTCTGAAAATATACCACTATATACATTTCTGGAGAGCGCCAAATACGTTCCAGGAGGTACTTTTTTTTTTTTTTGCAGTTTTTGTTTTCGTGAATCCACCAGAGGCCGCTGTGTACGCTCTCAAATTTCTCTCGCGAATGCCATTCGTTCCTGCTCTTCTCAAGTAAATCCACCAGAGGCAGCTGTGAGCTGACTGAATGAATGAATAAATGACCAATCGACTGACCCACCCTCCTCCTTCCCTAAACCCAACCAATAGTGTTTTTAAAAGCCTCGATTGACCCGCCTACCCACTTCCCTAAACCCAACCGACAGCTTTAAAAAGCAATCCAGAAAAAGGAAAGCCTGCCTGATTTTTACCACGTTTTCAGATTTTACCACATTCTCACCCTGTTATTTACTTCTTTATTTTATTTTTTGGCTGTTGGTTTGTCTTACCTGCTTTCTGGAATCATTCTTAGCCAGACTCATTGTGGTCAACTCCTCTTTGCGTCTCAAGTCCGCTGACATACATGGTGAGCTAACTGGACAAACTGGAAACAGCGGGAAAGCCGTCCATACGGAGGTAAGCGGTCAGCTGGTAAGCTCGAAAAGAAACGGCATCATACCGCCCAGTAGCGTTCATTTTAAAGACGAAATGCAGCCATATGTACTTCTGACTACATAATCTCCAGAAATGAGCCTATGTTGGAGAAAACGAATGTTGTTTGCAGCGACAAATCTAAAATAACCACAAAAAATAGATAAAAAAAATATAAAAATGTCCAAAAACATACACAAACGTTAAATCGTAGTTATAATGATCTTGAAAAGCTACAATTTCAATGCAGCTTCTAGGTCTTAAGTCTCTCTCTTCCCTCATTTGACAGTGTGTTTCCAGCTGGCTGTGGTGCATCTGGCAGCAGGTTAGTAGAGTCCCTTTATTTCAAGTTTGTCTAATCTAGTACCACTATATGTCACGTCTGAGAGAACATGCGGAGCAGCTCCCAAAAGAAACAGCTACACCTCATTCATCTCCATCCCTCTCTCTCTCTCTCTGGAGATTCTTTCTCAATCTCTCTTCCTTCAACATGTTTTCCTCATACTGTTTGCTCTAGTATCTTTTGGCGAATCTCATCTTCCCTGTCACTCTGCCTGTACACCATCATTTCACCAACCAGCTGGGACTATCAGCAATTATCCCTTGCACTTTTAAAACCTCTACAAATGATCCAAAATGCTGCAGCTCATCTGGTCTTTAATAAGATCAAGATAGCCCATGTCACACCTCTCTTTATCTCCCTGCACTGGCTATTCGTTGCAGCGCAAATCATTGATTCTTTACAGAACAGCCACAGGCTCTGCATCTCCAACTGCTTTTACAAGCCTACACCCCCACCAGAAGCCTTCAATTGGTAAGTAACCACCGCCTTGTGATACTATCAAATAGAGCTGCTAAATCCCTTTTCAGAACCTTTTCATTCACTGTTCCTCACTGGTGCAATAAGCTAAACTAGGGCTGTGCCATATTAAAGTATACTGAGATAGCATCCTAAATAATGTGATATTCAGTGTTTTCAAATGTCAATATTAACTTTTTTGATCACCAGCCACTGTGGCTTGTACTTTTTTTAACATTACTAGCCACTCACCCATTTTCACTAGCCACAAATTTGTTGGTAAAATTTATTTTTTTTTTATGTAGAAATGGACTTTTGCATGCAAAAATTACTTGATGTGGATATTTGAGGGAACTAGCGTTTGTTTAGGTTTTTGTATGTATCCCCTGAATCCCTGCACACGTGATCACTCATTGTTTTCAGCTGTTCATTTTGTTTAATTGAGTCTTTATACGCCCTGTTCTGTTGTGTTTTAGTGGCCTTTGGATTTTTGCTTTGTGCTTATGTTCCTCATGGTTTGGTTTTTTGTTTGATCACTTTTCTTTGTATCTTGATGTTTTGGATTCCTGATTTGTTTCTAGTCTGAACTCGCCTTTTTGTGCTTTCCATTTTTGGTATCACTGATTTTTGCATTCCTGCTCGTTTCTTGTCTGCACTGTGTTTTTTGCATTATCGTTGTTTTGTTTAATGAATTCATTTTTGCTGTACTTACATCTTTTCTTGTTTTTGTAAAACACTATCGGGACAATGGTGTTATATCCGCATGACTTCATTTCACTGTTTTGTGTATTGTGTATGACTTATATGAGCAATTCAGTAGTGGTTTCATAGTGTTGTAACACTTTTCTTAAAAAGAAAAAAAGAATTATTGTCATGTAGCCTATGTAAAAGTATGCAAAGTAGTCTGTCCTAGCTAAAGGTCTCAGATCATCAGTTAACTATACATAAATGGGAAGCTAATCTCCTATTAAAGCAATGTTACTGTAAAGGATAATATTTAAACCATATTAACAAAAATAACTACAGTATAAGCAAAAAAAAAAAAAAAAAAAACAGGTAAAAAGCATACCATGTGTGATAATGAAAAGATGATCACGCACACACGTTTAACGTTAGGTCCATTAATAATCTGTTCAAAGAATGTTTAAAGCGAAAGCTGCATCCGCTGCTGCTTAAATAAAATACCTTTTTTTTTTTATCTCAAGCTCTTGAAATTGGTGCACAAGCATCGCTTTTGTCCAGTCTATTTCAAAGAGAACCGATCGCAGCAGTTGCGTTTCCAGGCACGGTTGCTTCACGCAATTAAACGGGAGTGTGCACGCTTTTAAAATCACCTGTGCGCGCAACACTAAAGGATTGCCTTTGTCTCACCGTGTGCATGATCCTCCTCACATTCTGTATTCATCTGCTTTCTTTTGCTCGCGCAAACACAGTTCTTTTCGTCAGTCATGCTGCTTCTCAATTCTCAAGGGCCAATGGGCCATACTTATCGCCGAACACTGCTTTTAAGAAAACTACAAATTACATTTTTTTTTTCAACCAATCAAAGTGGCTAGTGGGTGTAGTTGTTTAACCCGCAACAGCCGAAATATACCCGCATTTGGCGGGTGTTAATGTCAAGCCCTGTAACCAACAGATGCCTAAAATATTATTTCAGGGACAAGAAAGCATCCCTACAACATCTGAAATTAACAGACATCTTTTACTGTTGCATAAAACAAATCTGATGTGTTAAAGCATAGACAAATAGAAATATATCAAATGTGTATCATCAGCACTTTGCATAGGTATAATTTACCAACCTGAAAACGTCTAAATAATATAGAGAAAGAAAAACACTTGAAAGAGTCCAGTTACTTCTTTGCGGTCTCATTGCTTTTGTACCGTGGCTTGATTATGTTTCAGCATCAATACTAAAATCATTACAATTTTATGGACAAAAAACTAAGCAAAAATACAGCATGTCCAGCCTGCTTGGTTTTCTTGACATGTATCTACATTGCCTATTGTGTTGAAAAGTCATCAAGAGGATGTGCTAGTGGAAGGCACACAAAGATACAGTTGTATTAAATCAAACATTTATTGCAAACCATTGCGATCTGTATATGTCAATATGCACATTTGATAATTTTGATATTCCACAGCTTTATTCTAAACCAATAAGATCTTTTTTCATCTTCAAAGTTTTGACATTTTTTAGGAAATCAGAGCTCTCTTATCCTCCATAGACAGCAAGGGTCATGAAATCTTAAAAGCCCAGAACATAATCAAAACAGTCCATGTGTCATCAGTGGTTCAATCGTCCATTTATGAAGTTACAAGAATAATTTTGTACACACATTAAAAAAAACAAATCTGAATCAACAATCAGCTCCTCAGCACAGATGAATCTAATGTTTCGAGGAGTTTATGTGGTTGTCAGTCACAATGTATTTTTGTAAGCCTGCCATTGTGAATCAGGCTAAGGTAAGGAGAGGCAAGGTCAGGCTGGTTATATACCTGCTCAAAATTTGATTTTGGATTATTTTTACCCCAAAAAAGTTATGAAAACCTGTGAAAGAAAAACCTGTGCTTCTCAATTTTTCCTCAACTCCTCCATACACTACCTTGTATTCCTCTAAAAATGCCAGAAACTCTGTATTGCACCATAAAAAGTGATTAGTTACTTTATTTTAAAATAGTGAGTATACCTGTTGCCTTAAAAGCATCAAGTTGACCTTATTTTAAAAATTGAGTAAATGCATTTTAACTTTGAACAGTTAAGTTGACCTAATTTTTATAATTATGCCCATAATTAATTTATTTAATATTTTAAGGCAATGGCTTTACTCACTTTAAGTAAAGTCAAATAATCACTTTAAAAGCAATTGGTTTATGAACTTTTATTTTTAAAGTAAAGCAAACGAATCACTTTTTATTGTGTACTAGCGCTTTACTAATAGAGTATTGCATCTTTATGATAAATCGCTTGGTACCTTCCACACTTTGCACTGAATAAAATTCCAAAATGTAAATATAATGACTCTAATATGAAGATATGGCTGTGTAAGAAGATCTACTATGACGTTACCCTCAGTCAAACAAAGACATCTATGCCAACGGCTGGTGATTCGGAAACATCTATTTGTGCAGGTTAATGTGTAAACACGTTGGTGTGAAGACCGCCGCACAAGCTGGCCTCAGCCCCGGCTTGCAAATGCCCCTGAAAGAGTGCTCAGCCCTGCAACATTACCATTCTATTCTCATTATTCTGACGGTGGCTGCCAAATTGCCTTGTCTTTCAGGATCATTGGACACTGTTCATTTCCAGCACCTGCGACCCAGCGGCTTTGACTTCTCAGCCTCCTTCTCACTCATACTCACCCAAGTTCCCAAGGCAACGTGAATTTAAGCATGTTGGGACACAGGGAAACCGTGTTTTGGAAAGCACAATGTGAAAGCCACACAAAGAAGCTGTTAAATGTGTTTTTAAACTCTGTATTCATTTGCTATTCCACTTGACTATGGCTTTCTGACATCTGTAATTACTAAACCCTAAGATGGACAGATAATTAAGCATTTTAAGATAAAACGTTTGCTTTTACTTCAAAATTAGATTTTAATTGTTCACATTTGTTTTTTTAAATTCATAATTCATCATATTTTAATTGACTTTTCTGCCCTCTGAAGCAAGATGGTGAATACAACAAATGTATTATTTATTCTTATTTTAACTTCACAATTTATGACCAGAGCCAAACAGAATACGAGGCCTTTTTTTATATTTCTGCAAGTCATTACTTTTTTTTAATCTGTGAATTTCTGTGGAATGACTACTTACAGAATGATCACAGCAGAAGAAACCTTAAAATAAATTCAAACGTTTTCATTTTTATTTAAGATTTAAAATGTTTATTCAACCAAATAGAACCACTTGTTTGGTAAACAAATCAACAGTAGGTCTCTTATATAATACATCCACTAAGACGGAAAATCTTGCTTTACCAAAATGTATTACATGTTCTGAATCTATAAACACATGTTATTATAATTATTATTATTTTGCAGAACATAGCGCATACAACCTATTTATTAATATGTTTTTTTCTGCTTATTTTTGTTAATAGCTCATTTTGGACTGGAATCATGGCCAAGAAATTATCCCCCACACCAATTGTAGCCTCAGTTTCCTGTTCTTAGCTGATAGAAGTGGCACCCGGTGTGGTCTTCTGCTGATGTAGCCCACCCGCCTCAAGGTTCGACATTTTGTGCGTTTAGACATACTCTCCTGCATTCCTCGGTTGTAACAAGTGGTTATTTGAGTTACTGTTGCTTTTCTATCAGCTCAAATCGGTCTGGCCATTCTCCTCTGACATCAACAAGGCATTTGCGTCCACAGAACTGCCACTTACTGGACATTTTCTCTTTTTTTGACCATTCTCTGTAAACCCTAGAGATGGTTGTGCGTGAAAATCCCAGTAGATCAGCAATTTCTGAAATACTCACTCCACCCCGGTCTGGCACCAACAACCATGCCACGTTCAAAGTCACTTAAATCACCTTTCTTCCCCATTCAGATGCTCAGTTTGAACTGCAGCAGTTCGTATTGACCATGTCTATATGCCTAAATGCATTGAGTTGCTGCCATATGATTGGCTGATCAGAAATTTGCATTAACGAACAGTTGGACAGGTGTACCTAATAAAGTGGCCGGTAAATGTGTATATTGCTATTAAAATAACTGTTGTCTATTTAATATATTTTAAGATTATATAGAAACATTTATTTTAATGGACTAAATAAAAAATACAATTAAGTGTAAGACAGCTAAAAATATTACAAAATGGAAAAGCATATACAGTGTGCATAAGTCTGCAAGTCAATATTCTAAACATATTGGGGGTCTTTGTCCTAAAGTTTGTTAATATCATATACCTTTATTAAAGTAGTCATTTATTTATGGCAGTGTTTTTTTGCCCCTTTGTCATTAGTCCCTGCTCTGTTTGTGCTTGCTAATTTCTTGCATGAATGAATTGTGAATAGAGAAATGTGTTTGACTTAATTTTATGCTTGAGTTTTCATTTTCATTTCAGCACAAAGTAGGAAACTATTGAGTAGTTCAGACCTGGCTTGGGTTTAGGGTGATTATAATATGAAAAAAAAATTGTAAAAGGTGTGTACCGTCATGCTGGTACTATTCTGAATTTAAAAAGGAAGACTAAGGAGCATTTTCAGCCACTCTTCTGAGAAACCGGGAGGTAAAAATGCATGTCATCAGACCAAATCCTTCGAGTAAAAGGAGAAAGAGACATGTTCAAAGACTTCATTTACATTCAAGAAGCTCCCTGTGCACAAAAATGTCAATCTAGCCCCTCAATCCACTCAGGCCTCAGAATAATTGCTCATAAAATGCTCCACTATTCTCAGAATCCAGTGCGGCTCTACTTCAGGAAAAAGAAAACACCATTCAGAGTCCAACACTATTCCAAATGGAAGAAATGGCTCACTTTCCAGTTGAAAGTGGAATAGAAGAAGAATTTACTGAAAGCAATTTAGAGTCAGTCGTCATATAGCACAGACATTTCAAAACAATGTACATAATGAGCATTCAAATATTCATGAATTTTGATTAATACTGCCTACAGTATTGATTACCTAATTCTTTTCCTCAACTTAATATATTAAACATTGCGAGAACAATTAAGACCACTGTCAAAACAGATTTTCATTTCATTTTAATAAGCTGTTGACTTTTATTAAATAAATGTGGACATCAAAAATCTATCATAGGACTCTAAATCCATTAAATTATACTACATTAGAATATGAATGATCATATTGCAGATATTTGTTGTATTGTTGCTTTGCTTCTATTGTTTTTTAATATAATTAATTAGACTATTTAGTGATTACTTAACCAAACTGCTTGCAAATTGTTTACATATAACCTTTAATGAGAAATTATCTCCAAAAGAAAATTGAAAAAAAAAAATTATGCATTATTTGTTTTGCCATAACTAATAGATTTAGTAAACAGTTACATCAACAGCACTAAAACAAATTGTCATTAAAGCTAAGTTAAGTTATATTTACAATAGGGTGAAATAAAGTATAAAAATGATCCGTTTTCCTTATTTTGTGATTCATGTTTTTACTTTTTATTTTTCCACTGTTTACTTATGCTTTTGAATTGATATTATGGGGTCTTGATAATTCTTCCAACAAATTTTAACTTTGAAAAGATGAAAAAAGTGACCTTTGTTAACATTTTTAATAGTTTAATGTGATATATTGTCTGGGTTAATGTTGTATATTACAGTCAGAGTTGGGTGTAATGCGTTCCACAGTAACACATTACTGTATTCTATTTACAATTTTTAAGGAACGCAGTAATGTAACAAATTACATTTTTAATTTGTGTAATTTGATAACAGTTACTAAAGTCAATGTTATTGCGTTACTTATGTTACCAATATAATTTTTAGAAGAAAAAAATGCTTTTTTTTAATCATGTTTTCTGCTGCAACATCAGTTAATAAGCTAGCGCTTTTAAATTTGCTATAGAACGTGAGCTGAAATGATTGCTGTCGAGAGTGTTTGCTTCTTCAATCGGAAATACAAGCATTACTTTGATTTCATTAGCTATGTTTCCATCCAAAAATGCGAGTCAATTTTTTTTCGCAAAACTGCAATATCACATAAAAGACGTGTGAATAAAGCAGCGTTTCCATCCAACGAGTCAAAGAGAACAAAATCGTCACTTTCTGATTAACTGGTGCCAAATACCAACAGTAAAAACAGAATTTGCTGCGGAAGGAGAGCTGCGTGAATCTTTTCCTTATTTAATAAATGAATTGCGCCTCAGAAGACGATGCCGAAAGCAATGAACACATGGTGGCGTTTGAAGGCATGAGATGCGGAGCACAGACATTCTTGACAGTTCTGGAGGTAATAATTATTATTATAACACTAATACTGAAATGGTAAAGGCATTTTAGAATGACCAAAACAACATTTTAGATGTTTTACAATATGGTCATCCTGCTGGTTTGTCCATTCACACACATTTTTATCACCACATGATCTCTTATAACAAAATCACATGACCTTTTTTTAATGTACTGGAATTTGTTCGGTAAAAGTGTTTCCATCGTAGTTTATGTGCGTCTTTATTTATTGAATAAAAACTTTATCCTACCTAGTTATGCG
The DNA here is from genome assembly GCA_903798195.1 of Danio kyathit. Lineage (NCBI taxonomy): Eukaryota > Metazoa > Chordata > Actinopteri > Cypriniformes > Danionidae > Danio > Danio kyathit. Next base: position 40,819,617 of record LR812520.1, on the reverse strand, counting down.
CATGTTTTGTATGTGCATTTTCAAAATGTATGTGCATCTTAGCATTTCCATCAACCAATTTTTTATGCACATATCCAAAATGCACATTAAAATAGGTGGATGGATACGTAGCTATTGAGTATAAAATAAACATTTTTCTGTGAATTTCAGTCTATAATAAGTCTCTAAAGAACTTTCGACTGCTTTTAACTTGACCAGCAACTTGTTCAAGCACTTGAAAAGAAATCATTCTACAACAATACTCGTCACCAAGCAGGACACCGGCGCCCAAAAATACGGTGGTCCAACACGACCTAAATTGGATTTTTGTGCAGGATCGTATTACTTTTTTTAACTTAACTTACCCAACACTGATTACAGTCCAAAAAACCTCATAACATTTATATAGTTATTTTATAGACTTTCTTTATATATTATTTCTTTTACATTATATTATTTCAAACTACTAAAATGTCAATAAAATTAACTTTGTTAAACTTTAGAGTTGAATTTTTAACATCAAAAGTCGACAGAGCAGAGATCAAGGTCCCATAATACAATTCACAACCGTAAATAAACAGAAAACACTTGTGTTAATTAACAGATTTTTTTATAGTGTACACTGCACATGTTTTAGATACTGTTTAAAGGTACCAGCTCCTTTATACTGAACAATTTTAACATACAGTACCTTAAATCCACATATGAATAACACTTCTGCATTCTATCTGTTGCCTCAATTCTAATTTAAGAACTGAACCTCAAATTGTTCTCAATTTCATTGTGAACATTAAACAGCCCTGCTGTTGTCATTTCTTCTCTTTCTGATTGTCTAGAAAATGATGTGCAGGTGTTTTGCTTCATTTTCATGCTGAAAGCGGAGTTTGAGTCAAACTCATCATTATGATTTTCAGCCATCCTGGCACAGCCCATTATGAGCACAAAACATCTGACGATAACTACTCGCAAATAAAAAGTTAAATCACATTTCTTAAAGTATTCTCCAGCTTTTTTTTCTTTCTTCGGTTTAGACCTTGACGTATTGTATCAATGATGCTCTCAGTACAAAGAAATCCAGGGTTTCTAGTAATTGTGTAGTAAAAGATAGAAAAGATATGAGTGAATAAATCTTTCACAACTTTTCCAATGTGTCAAAAGCTCCTACTACCTCTTACACCGACAGTGTTTACAATATCAATGCGTATGCTTTCTTTATAACAGTGTTTCTCGCTTCTATATGTCAGTGAATCTAATCATTTATCAGGGTCTGTGTTTGACAGGAAGCATAATATTGTCTTCCCTTTGAGTGCAAACCCCCTCTGAAAGAGCTATTCTCTGCCATTCCTCTCTGAAGGATATTTAGCTTTCATCTTTTGCTCCTACAACCCTCTATTTCTTTTACTCCCCAAACTGACAGTTATTGCTGGGCTTTCATAAAAGGCAGACATGTCTCTGTTCTAATACATACAACAAAACCCAAGCTAAATTTAGAAAGTATCACAAAGGGAATCAAGTCACTTGTAAATGTAAAAAAACAAATGTTTTGATTTATATATTTGTAAACATCTGAATCATTCATGTAGCAATGCTCTGTTATGTTTACAGTATTTGAAGTACAGTGTTGTACTGTACATCCTTGTTCAGTGTTGGCATTTCATTCCTTTTTTTTTTGTCACTTATATCAGATTTCAACCAATATGGCATATTTGCAGCCACGCTACATAATATCTGATAGGATGATCTGAAAAATTCCACCGGGAAAACCAAATTGAGCAGATACAGATATGGCCACTGTGAATGTGCGTTTCTTCATGTGTAGTGCTGCAATTTGTCACTCGCAGTGCTGCAGCAGCAAAGGCCACCTATTTAAAAAAAAAAGAAAAAGAAAAAACATGTTGTGCTTTTTGCAATTTCCAACAGGTGGTGCAAGGAACAACCGCTTTTCCATTGTTGGGCCAGTGCGAGTGAACGCCTCCCCAAATCGATCGTTAGCCAACTAAGGTCGCAATTTCCATCTTATAACAAATAAATATAAGGTAAAAAAACATAGCTACTGGTAAGTTTAGGATATATCCAGTGGTGTAATGTAACAAATTACAAATACTCAAATTACTGTAATTGAGTAGTTTTTCTCAGAACTTGTAATTTAATAAGTAGCTTTAAAAATATGTACTTTCACTTTCCCTTGAGTACATTTTTAGTGCAGTATCAATACTTTTACTCCACTACTTTCCTTCAACCTGCAGTCACTACTTTATTTTTTCTTGTCTATGGGGATTAGAAAAATCAGTCCTGTGATTCCTGTCCAATCAAATCGCACATAAAAAGTAAATCGCATCATACTGAACTACCTTAAGACATTCAGCAGACAGTTTGGAAGCAATAAAAGTGTCCAAGAAGATACTTTTACACGCAATGACTCAAAGACCAGTACATGTCACTGATGAGAAGATGACTGATGTTTACGGTGATGACCGAAATGGTCTTAAACAATAACTAAATGCACTACAGAATGTTGCGTTTACACACACACACACACACACACACACACACACACACACACACACACACACACACACACACACACACACTAATTACATGTAAACGCATCAGCTTTTTACAGCATAATACTCCCTACTCACTACTCTTGAATACTTTTGAAAGGTCTACTTTTTACTCATACTTTGAGTGATATTTACAACAGATACTTTTACTCTACTTGCACTACATTTCTGGGCAAGTAATGGTACTTTTACTTGAGTATGACTTTTCAGTACTCTTTCCTCCACTGGACATATCATAGTTGAGTTTTTATGTATGTTTTTAAAGGCAAAACTCATATTGTAAAAGAAGGAATCACTTAAAAAAGAGGTTTTAAATTATTATTGCTCAATTTTATTTTTATTTTGATGGTGCATTTGAGTATTAGTAGACTGTCTGCTTAATATCTGCTGATACTGCTTCTTCAACAGACATTTAACTGACTATAAGAAACTCAAGTACATGTCAACAAAACTAACCCTAACCCCAACCCCAACCTAACAGTCTACTTATAATCTAATGAGAATTAGTTGGCATGTAGATGCAATGTAACTTATATTCAACAAACGAACCATCAAAATAAAGTGTGACCAAATCTTCATGCTTACAAATAGGTAAAACCTAATGGCTTGAGAGATAGTGGCAGCATTTAGAAGATTGTAAAAGATTCTAAAACTACTGGTGCCTTCTGCAAAATATCGGGAAAATGCATGACTGTCATTGTTTTTTGCTTTGAAAAAAAAAAAAATTATATATTGATAACATTTCAATATTAATATTTTAATCATAAAAGCTGTGAAGTTTAGATAAATTAGCATATTTAAATTATTGGGATGATTTTATTGACTCAATATGTGACATTGAAGAATAATGTGTAATAGTGCAGAATATATATATATATACAAATATATATACAAATATATATATATATATATATATATATATATATATATATATATATATATATATATATATATATATATATATTATAGGTGGGCATAGATTAATTTTTTTAATCTAGATTAATCTAGATTAATTTCAAAATTAATCTAGATTAATCTAGATTAAAATGGCTCATTTGAATTCTGCCGAAGGCATTCAGAATATGTGTGCTACCCAAATAATAAGTCTTTGAGAACGGGTTTCTCAAGCCAGGTGACGCATTAGACCAGGGGCTCATCTCCTGTTTCCAAAATGCATCACAAACTGCTTGAGAAACTGTTCTCCTATGATAATTGGTGATGAAAATAAATGATGTTCAATAAGATGTACTTGTGTTTACTAACTGTTTATTCAGGTAAACATGAATGTTGAACTGTAGGCCTACATAAGCTCCAAACAGCGATTTCATACTTGCTTTTGATGTACATACATACAGAAAATGCTGCTTCGCAAAGGCAAGTTCACAGAGCCCTGACGGTGTCAAACATTGAGTATGTTTACATGGGCAACAATACTTTAATACGATTTTAATATGATTAAAACAATACTCTGATTAAGAGTCTACCATGTAAACAGCGATTTTTGATGACCTAATGCGACTAAAGTCATAACTGCACTAAACAGAAATGGAATTAAGACGTGGAGCATTTCGACAAGATCCACACAGGCGGCAGTCAGTAAAGGACTGCACAGACACACACACACATTGCGAAATGCGGAAGTTTTTTTTCTTCTCATTTGGCGTGCGTTTTTAAATTCCATAACACTCTCACCTGTCCTTACTCATTTATTTGCGTCTAATACCCCAGTTTGTCACGAAGGCATGAATTAAATGTTCGTGAGTTAAAGTGAAACTGCTGAACTGCAGTTAGAGTCAGGCATCCTGCTGATTTGATTCAGAAGGGCACTTCTTTCCCAGACGGTTCACCGGTCAGGTATACATCCGCGCTAAAATATCAAGGTGAAAGTCATCATAGCCTGCGTAGAAAAGACCCAGATCTCACCCAACTTTGAGAATAGATTAACGGCTAAGATTAAATAAATTTTTTTATTTATTTATTTTTAAATTATTTATTTTGTATTATTATTATTATTATTATTATTATTGGCAACCCAGTGGCGCAGTAGGTAGTGCTGTTGCCTCACAGCAAGAACGTCGCTGAGTCGCAGGTTCGAACCTCGGCTGGGCTGGGTCAGTTGGCGTTTCTGTGTGGAGTTTGCATGTTCTCCCTGGGTTCGCGTGGGTTTCCTCCGGGTGCTCCGGTTTCCCCCACATTCCAAAGACATGCAGTACAGGTGAATTGGGTAAGCTAAATTGTCCATAGTGTATGAGTGTGAATGTGTGTGTGGAAGTTCCCAGAGATGGGTTGCGGCTGGAAGGGCATCCGCTGCGTAAAATCGTGCTGGATAAGTTGGCGGTTCATTCCGCTGTGGCGACCCCGCAAGGGACAAAGCCGACAAGAAAATGAATGAATGAATGAATTATTATTATTATTATTTTTGGGCGACACGGTGGCTCGGTGATTAGCACCGTCGCCTCACAGCAAGAAAGTCGCTGGTTCGAGTACTATCTGGGTCAGTTGCCATTTCTGTGTGGTGTTTGCATGTTCTCCCCATGAGGTTCCTCCGGGTGCTCCGGTTTGCCCCATAGTTCAAAGACATGTGGTATAGGTCAATTAAATAAACTAAATTGGCCGTAGTGTATGTGTGTGAAGGAGTGTGTATGGGTGTTTCCCAGTGTTGGGTTGCGGCTAGAAAGGCAACCGCTGCGTAAAACATATGCTGGATAAGTTGGCGGTTCATTTCGCTGTGGCGACCCCTGATTAATAAAGGGACTAAGCCGAAAAGAAAATGAATGAATGAATAAATAATAATATTAATAATAATATATTTTATTATTATTATTAGTACTATTATTATTACAATTATTATTATTATTAGTAGTAGTAGTAGTAGTAGTAGTAGCAGTATAACTTGGGACAATATTGTAGCCTTGCTGAGCTCAAGAGGCTTCAATACTAGTGTACAGTAAATTCTATTGTCTCTTTGGATCCCTAAAGAACCTCCATCATATACTGTACAGTACAGTTCAGTATGTAGACATCTTTCTAATAAATAAATAAATAAATAAAAAAAATAAATAAAAATCCAATGGCTCAGTTATGCTCCAAAGATTCACAGATTCACACACCTTTCACTACTGCCAAACAAAGTTAGTTCTCTGATCTCCATAACATAAAAACACTTTGTATAGCTGTGTTCGTGTAAGCTGACAAAAAGAGATGAGAGTATAAATACAACCTGAGGCATAAGGAAAAAGACAGGACTGTCCCGGATGGTGAACCTGATGCTGAAAGATATTGAGGCGCTGATGGATTAGAGGGTAAAATCGGACATGAATTTTGGATTATGTGACTCCCACACATTCATTATTGAGTAGCTCGGGTTGAGATTGATCAGGGATCTCGCTGCTGTCTTTCTCAGGTCGCTGGATTTCGATCTTCCTCTGAACTCGAAACACACCTGTCTGAATAACATTACAAAGCCCCCGAGTCCCCACTGTCAGTTCTCACTTTCTCGGTCATCAATTTGAAAACTGATAGATTATATCACGTTTATATAATCTTTGAGAGACAAGGTAAACACTCGAGGGTTTCTCCTCCAGGACCTGATTAACTACATCAAGGTGAAGTTAGACTGTCATGTCCCAATTGGTCTCCGATATCCTGTTTAGGAGGGGGGTTTCAGCTACCTTGTCTATCATAGGAGCTGTTACAATACCTGCCAAGAAATATGGATTAAAAATAAGCTAATATGACATATAGTTTCATGCTTGCAGAAAAAAAAAAGAAATCAGAATCCTCTATTAAAGACAGATGTTGAATATAAAGTATCATACTGCTCTTAACTCTTCTACAGGTACATAACATAATGTAGGTAGTACATTTGGTTTGAATTCCTTTATATAGTATGGTATGAACGTGTGTAGAATGAATAAAATATGAACGTACAACATTTTCCACATTGTCACTGTTATTTGTTCTACAGTATCAGTAGGGTCTTTTTGCTGCCATTCACAAATCCTCCTCCATGGCTTCATGGGATAGTAAAGTGTCCATCAGATGCACTCTTCAGAATTTTGCTGGAAGTGGTAGGTCATTCGGACACTTTTGCCTACTGTTTTATGGATACTGTGACACAGTACGTGACATATTCTGACATACTTTTTTTTTTTTTTTACCTACTAGGATAGAGGTAGGCAAGCTGGTTTAACCAATTGGATGAACGAACTGGTTAAATCAACATGTCAACCATAACGAGTTAAGTTTCTACCACCTTGTGATGTCAGTTTCTCTAATCTATTGATGTAAAGATGTAATATGTGTGCTTATACCAACATCTACTGTAATTATCTAACTACCTGGCTGAACTTTCAAGAATACTGTACTTTTTATTACAGTATACTTCTTGGTTATGCTTAAGCCCTGATTAGATAACACAATTTTGTCACGATTTCAGCATGATTTCCTTGACGTAGGGTGTCGTGATGATTTGCAAATGACAAATGAGCATGGTGACACAAGTTTGTGGTTCACGATAACTGATACCATGCCTGCGACGTCTCACGACAACATCACAGAAAGTCTAGCATGTTTCATTTTTTTCTTGTTCTTCATGACGAGTTCCGTCACGTGGGTGACACTGGGAAATAGGAGCACATCATTTCTCGGTTATATCAGTGGGTGCTGCCGTTAATGCGTTGGTCAGGTAATCAAAAAATAGGCTGCATATTTACTCATGAGTGGGTCAAGGGTGGATAAGATCAATCATTGGTTTCGCAAACTTTAACTACCTTTTCTAAAATATTAAGGTGTTTTAAGCAATTTTATCTAACTGACTAGCACAAATATGCAGACATCTCCATTCTCACGAGTTTCTGAGTTCTCTCATCCTTCCAACAGAGTTTGTTCTTCCGAGGTAATCTGGGAACATGTTCAGTGCTGCGAATACATTGCAAAAGCATTTCCTGCTTATTAAAATTTGTCATTAGTGAAAACAGTTTAATATAGGCTTCTCTGAAACTCTGAATATTTTTCTTTAAATTTATTTAGGCTAGACTATTATTTAATTTAACAAACCAACACAATCTCACGGCAATTCGTGTTTCGTGTTTTGAAGCATAGCGAACTTGTTTTAAAGCACTTCACCTCAAATGTTATTCGTTATTCTTGTTTATAGATAACTGACCAACAAAAGATACATTAAAATTAAGATAGAAATTATAGCAAACAAAATTAGTTTCAAAAATATATTTTTTTTCCAAGAAAAATATAAAAATTATATTTTTGTTTGTGGCCCCCCACAACTCAACATGTGGATTTGTTTTGCTCTGTGGAAAATAAGGATTTAATGAATGCTTCCCTGTGATTGTTGTATCACAAACCTCAATATATAGCAAAATATATTTGCAATTTTTTAAATATGTCATTATTTTAAAGACTATGTCTTAAGCCTGATTTGTCCTTGCTGCTGCTGATGTACTTTTATTTCTCCTTCTTACTCGCGGCAAGCTCAGGCGAGGGAGTGCTCAATAAGCAACCCTGGCAGAAAAATATACATTTAGATTTAAAAAACAATATCTTGATAAGTTTGATCCTATCCGTGTCGTAACGAATGCCCTTGAATAATGTAGTTTTTAGTTGTCAGCAAGCATCAGTGTTTATTGAGATTGAAATAAGATTACATTTTTTTTAATTGAGATAAGAAATATCGTTATAGCAACACTTGTGACTGCTTTGAGAAATAACGCTCATCAGAGACGTCATAGGATGACTGATCGTGAAGGAACGTGTAGTCTGGCACATTTTTTACCCACGAAGGGTCAAGATTTTATCAAGAAAAAAGAAAAGAAAATCGCATAATCTGACAGTGACTTTCATAATCGACAATAAAAATCGTGTGATCTGACCGAGGCTTTAGATAGGGTGAATGGAATAATTTGACATACTGTACACTAAACTGTACACCAACCCTTTAGTTTTAAAATAGTCTATTGATTTTCTTTTTTCATAAAGTGAATCACAGTAAAATGTAGTTACTAGGAGTATATAGAGTGAAAGTCTGTTGTCTGTATGCAGAGTGTCTGTTGGGCGACCATCTAAATAAAGTGTTACCAAATAAATAAATACTTGTTTACTTAAATAGTCAAAGGAGTTTTAAAGACATTTTTCATAAAAATATAGCTAATTCATATAAACGAATATGCCCCCAAAATAAGATAATCCTAGGTTTCCATTTAAATCCAGAAATTAGCTTTTTCATTTGCCAACCAAATTGGCCACTAAATAATTAAAGGGATTAGATCAAACATCATCCTGTTTTTTTCCCTTCAAAAAGCCATTTAACTCAAATAGACTATCACAACTTATGTTTCAAGCTGGCCTTAAAGGATTAGTTCCCTCAAAAATGAAAATCGTATTATTAATTACTCATCCTCGTGTCATTCCAAACCCTGGCAACTGTCGTCCATCTTCAGAACACAAATTAAGATATTTTGGGTGACTTCCTCTGCTGATGAATACAGGACATACATCAGCTGTATGACTATGTATACATCTTTAAAGGATCTGAGAGCTTTTTTGTGATCCGAAGATGAATAAAGGCCTAAGGGCTGTGGAACGACATGAAGAGTAATTGACAACAGGATTTTCATTTTTAGGTGAATTAACACTTTAAATTCAGCATGAGACAGAAATTGTGATAGTATTTTATTCTCTATGGTGACGTCTATAGTGAAATAGCTTTTTGAAGAAAAAAAAAACAGGATAGTTATTGATCTAATTCACGGGGAACTGATTGAATTATTGAACTGTAGTAATCTGCTATTGCTGTGGTCTCATGCGATTGACATGCTATTATCCAGCCCTTGCACCAAAACTCTCAAAACAACATGAAAGATACTGATGGTACATGAAACCTAATAATGCACATGGATAATCGGCTTATTAAACACCAAAATATTACATTAAAGTAAAAAACTAAATTGCCAGTTTGGATTTCAGGGCAAGTAGCACTTCAGAACCAGCCAAAACCAAAATGATCAGAACTGCTACTTAAATTTAATCCATTTAGGCCTATAATTAAATCTGATACTGAATAATTGAATGGCTTTCAGTTTTACAGCAGTCAGTCGTTTGCCGATAAATGAATGACTGGCTTGAAAATGGCATGAGTTGATATGCCTTACCCACCGTGGCTAATTTTTCAACCACATTTGACAGGTGTTAATTTCAATCCCTGTTTGTAGCTGTATAATTCAAAAGGGTGTTCACTGTTCAGCCCTACAGTACAGTACATGCCCACACTAGTACGGACTGCACAGTGGTCTATGCCAAAAACCTCCCCAACACATGACATTACATTACTCTCAGACGGAAGGTCACAAGGGCTACAGCCACCATTAGAGAGGTGCGATAGGAGTTGATTATATATCTCTGTGTTGCGATCAGCATAATTAAATAAACATCCTCCTGCCATCCTTCATTTAGGACTCCTCATAGATTAGAGACCCTATTCTTAGAGGACTCTGACTGACTTCAGCCACCTCGGGCAGCAAGAGCCCAAGTTATCAGTGTCACCCTAAAGTGTGCTCTTATCCAGAGAGATCTGTGAACCGGTATCTCTCTTAATTCAAGCCAAGCTAATGGCTCATTAATATGAGAGTCATGGGGGCTGTCAAAGACATGGCGCAGCACAGAGCGAAAGGACACTAATCCCCATTGATTAGAATCCTCAGATCAAAGGCTTCCAGCGCTGTCACTTCACCTCTATTCTCCCCAACCCACTCGCGCTGCAATTAGGAGCCCTCTCAGCGTTTCATTAAGATGTTAAAAATACCAAGTCACCTCCCCCTCAAGGGAGCCAGTCACTGAGACACATACCGAAATGCTCATTTACCATTGTGAGAAACAAACCGTGGCATCTCCCTGAACATTTCAATCAGGTTGGTAAAGCCCCACTCGTGCCTGCGACTCACAAAGCAAATGCTGAGTCCTCAGTAGCCCTGAACTCTATACTGCGCATGCAATGTGTGATAATGAGCTCATCGTCCGCTAGGGATAAAAAAAGTACATTTAATTAGCAACGGAAAGGTTGTTTTTCCCCCTTTTTTGCTTGAGATAGCACACAAAGAATGAGCTTATAAGGGGCTCATCCGCAATAATTACAGGCTTTAAATAAGAAGTGGCAATTTTTACAGGAGATCTCTTAATGTGTAAGTGAAAACTGTAAGAGCATTTCAACAAAATACATATTTGATACCAAAAAGAAGAGAAATTATGGGAAATTAAGTTCAATTACGTCAAAAGACTCTACTTTGACACTTAAATGATTACATATTTATATACTTACTATATATGTATATACTTCTCAAGTATGTATTGGTAATAGTGAGGAAACAGCTGGAACTAGGGCTGCACGATTAATCGAAAATAGATTGTGTTCTTAACTTTTTAAGACCTAAAATTGTGTTTTTGAAATTTAAGACATTTTAAGACCCCACCGATACCCTGTAGGAGTATGTAGAGTGAAAGTCTGTTGTCTGTATATAGAGTGTCTCTTGGGGGACCATCAAAATAAAGTGTTAGCAGATATTATGCAGATAATGTACTGATACGATAATAACTTCTAGCTGACTTGTCCTTTTAGTCAACATAATGTCTAAAGGGGACAATCAAACTAAAGTGTTAACAAATAAATAAATACTTGTTTACTTAAATAGTCAAAGGAGGTTTAAAGACATCTTGCATAAAAATATAGCTAATTCATATAAACGAATATGCCCCCAAAATAAGATAATCCTAGGTTTCCCATTTATAACCAGAAATTAGCTTTTTCATTTGCCAACCAAATTGGCCACTAAATAATTAAAGGGATTAGATCAAACATCATCCTGTTTTTTCCCTTCAAAAAGTCATTTAACTCAAATAGACTATCACAACTTCTGTGTCACGCTGGCCTTCATTTCAACAAAATACATATTTGATACCAATAAGAAGAGAAATTATGGGAAATTAAGGTCAAATTACATCAAAAGACTCTTACTTTCTTACATTTAAATGATTATATATTTATATACTTACTATATATGTATATATTTCTCAAGTATGTATTGGGGATAGTGAGGAAACAGCAGGAACTAGGGCAGCATGATTAATCGAAAAAAGATTGTGATCTTGATTCGACGCTACACACGATCTTAATTCTGTTTTTCTACGATTCAGCCAATCATATTTTTTTCAATGTCAGGAGAGTAGCATAAAGGAGGACGCACAAGTCTTCACATTGTTTTATATACCTTGCTCAGCAACATGGACATCTCCAAATGGTGCTAAAAGTGTCACATACTGTATTTATAAGGTATAATTTACCAAAAAATGTCATTTCTATCTTCATGTAATGACGTATTCGCGTCAGAGCTGACGCACTGTTTGTTTACTACCGAGAGGATTAGCAAGTACATGCCAATGATGTCTACTTTGGTAAACAGAACCTCCATAGGCTGTGAATAACAGGTAATAAAGTTGCAAATAACGTTCAGTTTCATGCAAACTGAACTCAAAGTGACGGCAGCCATGACATGAGCCGCACTCGGCAGTGAAAAGTAAAACCAAAAGCACATACATCACTTAAATGATCATATCGCATTTTAGAGTTATGATTACGACAAGCATTTGATATGTTTTTTTTTTGTAGTGAACACAGAGGGCCCTATCATACACCCGGCGCAATAAGGCGCAAGACGTGTTTGCCCTGACGTGTTGCAATTTTCAGACCAACGCAACCTTCATTTTCCCGTTTTCCGCCACATTGTTTAAATAGCAAATCCATTTGCGCCATTCTGTTGGACCAGCTGAAAGCAGGTCTAAAGTCCAGCGCAGAGCATGTTAGTTGTGCGCCTCGCTTACACGTTGCTTAAAACATGCAGGATGTACAGCAATACAGAAAAATCTTTAAAAATGAAAAATAAGTAAAGGAATAAAATATTACAAAAATAATGACTTTCAACATAAATATAAAAACCACTGCCTTCATACCTTCTTCATCTCGGGGGGCTTTTTTCACGACAACTTGCATTTGTATAATGCTATTATTATTATTAATATTATTTATTATATGCATAGTTATATATTTTTTTATTAAAAACAAGCTTAGATTTGTCCACCTGTCAGGTTTTGGGCCATATGGGGCATAACATGTGTGTTTGGATATTACTCAGTTATTTGAACACACTTCGTTATTATTGCTCATTTATTCGCTTGCTGGAAATTAGAACTGAATTTAGAAATAGTTTTGAAACAAATCTTTGCGCTTAACAAAGAAAATTAAATATGTAGGCTAATGGTTGTCTGAGCATACAACACCGTTTTCTTATCCACGAAAGAGAGAAAAAGAAAGTGAAAGTAAAGGCTGATTGGAGGAGGCTCATTCTTTATCCTCGCGCTGCAGAAGCTCTGTTTAACTTTTTCTCACTAGTGAAGCACCATGTAAGTAGCTAATGCGTCATGGCGCGACGCAACTGACTCTTAAAGGGAATGGGAGATGAGACTCTGGTTTGTTTATTCTCAAAACACACCCATAACTCATTATGAGAATAAGCTCAGGCCTGTTAGACCATGCGTCACGGTGCAGAGCTTATTTATCCGTCCTTAAAATAGGAAAAGTGGATTCAGACACACGCTTAATGCTTATGCGCAATGCGATTTAGACTTTGCGCCTAGATCATTAAACTAGAGTCAAAAGTGTTGTGCATGAAAATAAATGTTTACTGGGTCAGTATAATTACTGTAGCCTATATAATGTTGAATATAATGCAAGAGGGAATCTGATAATGACAAATGTTTCATTTTACCAGCGAAAAAAATGGTCTAATAATATTCTCAATGACAAATGACAAGCAAATGAGTCAGAGTCATGAACAGTTGTATTCTGATGTAATCACCTTACTGTGAATTAACAGAATTAAAAAATAGAATTTTTAGCATTTTAACCAACAGAAGACCTACACATATGGCTAATATTACTACTGTTGTTTTATCATATGTTTGAGAAATAATAATAATAATAATAGCCTACTCATATTAACCTTTATTTTACATCTACAGAATCGAGAGAAAATCGTGATTTTGATTTTAGGCAAAATAAATTGGGATTCTCATTTTAGCCAGAATCGTGCAGCCCTAGCTGGAAAAGACACATTAGAACCGCTCTAAAGGAGTCTTATCTTACCTTAAGTGCCAGTGCTGATGTTCCTCCTGTCTCACCACAAAGAAGGATAACTAGTGCCTGGAAGAAAGAGGAAGTGCATCACTGAATTGAGCCATAAAATAGTGGGCAAAAGTGATGTCTGGAGGGGACATGTGCACAATATCTGCTTTTAATGATACTGCAAGTTTAAATATGCTGACAAAAATATGAGGACCATCTCTGTTTAAAACTGAATGGCATTAAAATTGATAGAATTATATGGATTTTTTTATTAACCATCAAACACTGTCAGAAATAAAGTACACACTGACTACAATATGTGTTATTTTATTGGTTCATCGCTTGAATTTAATTAGCAGCCTCTCTCGTGCACATTCCTTAATAAGCATGTCCCTTTGCTTTATCACAAATGAAACATGGACCACATACAAATGTTTCTCACACTCCAACCACAGCTATACACAATATGCTAAGCAAATCTACATAAACAACCTCAAAGTGAGCTCAGAATGTACCAATGTTAAAAAAAAACGGAGATGGCCAAACAAATCAAAATACTATGCAAAGAAACTGGACTTGAATTCCAACAAACTGCTTAATAGTAAATTAATGTATGCTTTGTCAAGACTATTGTATGTACAAGGGGTTGTTGTGCATTTTTTACTTAAAATGAAAAACGTTTTATACGTTCTTGCTGTTCATTTTAATAGAAAGCTGTACTTTTGGGGCCTGAAACATTAAACTTTTAAAAACAGGTTTCATATTAAAATCTTTTAAGAAACTATATATTTAGCATTTCCATATAAACTACGAAAACACAATTTGATGAAAATGCTTAAAGATATGCTTATTACATGTCTTGACAACTTAACAATAATGCTGGACTACAGGACCAAAAGCTTGAGCACCAGTGCATGGTGTTTCTTGACAATTCGGATGATTTTTTGTTTTGAATGATCAGATGTCTGCATGCTAAACCTTGCTGTCTTGTTTACTGGCCATCTCCCATGAGCAACCAAAAACATTTTACAGTACTTCATTTCTACTGTACGTTCTTTACACTGGCTGCCTGTTTGTTTTAGAGTTGAGATTAAAATTCTACTACTTATTTATTTATTATTTTTAATTCTTTAAATGAAATAATCTCTGTTTTTCCCAGTGAGCTACTGTCTGTGTATCAGCCTACCAGATCCCTTTTCTGCCCTCCAATGTATTTCTAGTGTATTTCTAAGTCAAGGATTAAATATAGAGGTGATTGTGCTTTTTGTATTGCTGCACCCAGGCTTTGGAACGCCTTGCCACCTTCAATTAGACTATCCCTTCTGTCAATATTTTCAATATTAAGTCAAGACTTAAGCTTTTTATTTTCAAAGGCATTTGGCTGACAGGAGGTGTGACTTTTGTCTGTATCTTTTCATTTGTTTCCTTTTTTCTTCTTTCTGTTGGAAAGCAGACTGGTCAGTAAAAAGTTGTAAAAAAAAAAATATCCTATACAAATAAAATTGTCATTGTCATTTATTAAAACTGCTTAAACAAAAAATTAAATAAAAAATGTATCCCCATAAATCCTGCATATTACCAATTATATTTCTTTCACAATAAAGCAAACTCATACAAATAAAATGAATATTACTGCTGCAAAAAATGCTTTTCTTAGATATTTTTGTCTTGTTTCTAGAACAAATAAATATAAAATATAAATCAAGAAGCATTTTCTAGACAAGGAAAAATATTGTCTTTTTTTATAAAATATTGTGACAAAATGAAGTGAGTTTTTCCTTAAAACAAGCTAAATAATTTGCCAATGGAGTAAGCAAAATAATTTTGTTTATCCTTTTGACCTAATATTATTTTGCTTTCCCCATTGACAGATTATTTAGCTTGTTTTAAGGAAAAACTCACTTCATTTTGCCATATTATATCTTAAAACCAGAATATATTTTTTACTAAAAGAAGCAACAAAGTGCTTATTCATTAAATTTTTTAATGTAGATATTTGGACAAGAATCAAGACAAAAAAGTAAGAAAAGCCATTTTTGCAGTTAACAATATAAATAATTTGATATTAATAATGTTTAATATCTGTTGTACAGGCTAAGAGCCTTTCTGCTGTTTTTATCAGCCGTTATTTTCTCATCAGTGTGGCCCTAATCTTTCTATTTCTTCCTTAGGGAGAGATGCTGTTCCCCAAAATAAAGCCAATTTATTTCTGGCTTCGCTTGTCAGCAGTGAGCTTGAGCAAATGTGAAAGATTATAGTATTTAATTTTCTTTCTGACCATAGCACGGTGCCATTACATGGATGGCTTTAGGGTAGACTGAGGCTTAACGCTTTTCTGGAAAGATGTAAATTAAGTGCATACTTCCAATAACAGCATTCTGCCAATATGCATATGGATATTGATTTGCCTTTTCAGAACCAATGTGCCTCCCCTAAAGGAGACATTCAATGTCTGAATTCATTTGAATATTTAGACTAACACAAACAAAATTCAGGATTTCTGTATAATGCAAAAAAAGGAAATAATGAGGAAAATACAAATGAATTATAATACAAATTATGCTGTGTGCCTTCCTCTCGGAGGCAGGCAAATCTACCGAGGCTATTCGGGAAGAGAGAGTAAGCAAACTTTAAGAATGTAAATAATTTCCCAGAGAGCAGAGGATGCAGGAGGCTGGCCGAACAAAAATAGTTGCTGCGTAGGCACAAAAAAAAAAAAAAAATGGATCCACAAAATGAATACATGAATAAAACAGAAGATGCTTGAAACAAACACACTCTATCTATTCAACGGTACGCCAAACAATCAGTGTGAACCAACAACGTTCCAGCTCCGACAGATGCCGGTGCTCATTTTCTGGCTCACCTTCCATCACTACTCACAGCCTGTGAAGTGTTACAATCAACCGTGCGCCCAATTCGCTTGCAGTGGCTTTTCAATTCTTTTGCTTCTAAAAAGAAATGTAAAAAATTCATGAAGAACCTATATGAAACTTTTTGTTGGTTTGAGCGTGTGTGTATTTGCCTCACACACATTTCCTTCTCTGTCTGAACAGGATAACCATTGTAAAAGTCTATAGTTTCTCCATATGATTCACAGGCCTGTCTATATGCTGCAGCAAGTCCAGTGTTTCACATCCAGTCTCTGTGCTGAAAGTTACAGTGTGTCAGTGAGGCTTCAGTGAGGGATCACCATAGCTCTAGTTCTCTGTGAATCACAGCAGACCCGCTGTAATTTGTTATCTTTCTGTGATCCCATTTCCGATGTGTTGATGCAGCAGATAGATTCCCATACCGTAACCATTTATCACCTGTCAGTGCAAGCTGTTGTCACACTTTTTTTTTTATCTTTCAGCAGGAAAAAAAAAAGTCAGCTCTGAGGAATGTTCTTAGAGAAGCCCAGAGTCACAAACTATATGACTGTACAAACAACATGAAAGCACTGAAGCTTATATTTATTCATGTCAGAACGAATGTAAACAGTGTAGTATATTATCTGTTGTTTGCAACACAATGTTTGTGTTGATTTAAGCTCAGCTAGTCATGCACAGTGAGCATAGATAATAGCTATTCTAAAGTGTATAACACTGCGAGAAAAGGAGAGCATCTACATACTACTCTCTGATGATTTGAAGTGTTTCTTTTTTCCTCACTTGCAAAACGCTTTGGATAAAAGCGCCTGCTAAATGAGCAAATGTAACTCTTTGATATGTTTTACAATGAATAACACCTTAAGTAAAATTTCATTTATTATTCTCATCCTATGATATGTACGTATTGTGGAAAGTCCAAAAACAGACCATTGAAACACTTTGAAAACCAAATACGGTATAGCCAAATTAGAAATGAAACAAAGTATTCAAGTCAATTAGTCTTGTCACTTAACAGAAATAATGTACAGTATAGAATATGAAGTCATGGTGCAGTGGAAAAAGAATTAATATTGTGTATGATTCCCATGAGCTTGGAGGACTGCATCCATACATCTCTGCAGTGACTCAAATAACTTATTAATAAAGTCATCTGAAATGGCAAATAAGATGACTCCAAGAGTTCATCAAGATTCTTTGGATTCATCTTTAATGTCTCGTCCATCTCACTCCTGACATGCTCAATAAGGTTCATTCTGGTGACTGGGCTGGCCAATCCTGGAGCACCTTGACCTTCTTTGCTTGCAGGAACTTTGATGTGGAGGCTGAAGTATGAGAAAAAGCGCTATCCTGCTGAAGAATTTGCCCTCTCCTATGGTTTGTAATGTAATTGGCGGCACAAATGTCCTGTTACCTCAGGCTGTTGATGTTGTCATTCACTCTGAAGATCTCTCGCATGTCCCCATACTGAATGTAACCCCAAAACCCTAGTTTTTTTCTTCATCAAACTTGACTGATTTCTGTGAGAATCTTGGGTCCATGCATGTTCCAATAGGTCTTCTGCAGCATTTGTGATGATTGAGATGCAGTTCAACAGATGATCAATCGGAAAAATCTACCTTCTGTCACTTTTCCAAATGATCAACTAGAGTCAAGTTATTGTTTGTTGCTCTTACAACTTGGATCGACGACAAGACTTTTGGCAGATAGTGTATATGATGTTATCTTACTGTCATTTGATTATATATATACAGTTGAAGACAGAATTATTAGCCCCCCTTTAATTTTTTATTTCTTTTTTAAATATTTTAACAGAGCAAGGACATTTTCACAGTATGTCTGATAATATTTTTTCTTCTGGAGAAAGTCTGATTTGTTTTATTTCGGCTAGAACATGTTTTTAATTTTTTAGAAACCATTTTAAGGTCAATATTATTAGCCCCATTTAAGCTATTTTTTTGTCCAATAGTCTACAGAACAAACCATCGTTATACAATACTTGCCTAATTAACCTAACCTGCCTAGTTAACCTAATTAACCTAGTTAAGCCTTTAAATGTCACTTTAAGCTGTATAGAAGTGTCTTGAAAAATATCTAGTAAAATATTATTTACTGTCATCATGGCAAAGATAAAATAAATCAGTTATTAGAAATGAGTTATTAAAACTATTATGTTTAGAAATGTGTTGAAAAAAATCTTCTCTCTGTTAAACAGAAATTGGGAAAAAAAAATAAAAAGAGGTGCTAATAATTCAGGGTGGCTAATAATTCTGACTTCAACTGTGTATGTATATGTATATGATTATAAAGCAAAGGTATGGTAGTAAATATGGTACGTTAACTTATTTCTTATTTTGAGTGCTTTTCTCACTTACATTGTTTTGCAAAGGGTGAAGAAGGAAACAAGGACCTGAGGGTATGTTTTTTTATGAAACAATGTCCTGAGGGTATGTTAACAAAACAACTATATACTAAAATGGAAAGGTTTATCTTTGGTTTTTGAAATGTTTTGCTTGGATATGACAACATAATCAAAATGATCACCACTCATTCAGAAAAACAACTACAGCAACAACAAAATCCTGTTTAATGTTTGCCAGACCAGTAGTTGGCAATATCCTATATCATTATTTTAAAAAAATAGTGTTCTGTAGATGGAGATATTTACATGGAGAAGGTGAAGGTATTGTTTTCTAAAACTTGCTCTTTGAAATCCATTTTAAAAAGTTTGCATTGGCAGACCCTCAAAACATCACTGTTATGTAAACAAATGGACAAAACGCATACAAAGTTTCTCGTTTTATGCTGAAAATGGTGTCATGCAAACACTCTGTGAGTGCTACTTTTTAATGATAGAAAACAAAACACAAACAGGGTCGAGGGAAGCCAATTCTAAGGGAAAACAGAAACATATCAACAACTTACAATAAAACGGAGGGAACCAAGGCTTAAAAACAAGGATAACTAGGTTAACAAAACCAATTATGGAACTAATAAAATAAACCATAAGAAACTACTAAAAAACAACCAAAGCTTTAAAATAAGAGTCCAAAACTGCAGAGCTGATTTGACATTTGGAATGCATTCTGAAATTAATTAATCATAATATGCACTTTTTATTATAATTATAAATTATTCATTATTTTATCAGAGGTTGCCACAGCAGAATGAACCACCAACTATTCCAGCATATGTTGTACACAACGGATGCCCTTCCAGCAGCATCCTAGTACTGGCAAACACCTATACATTCTCATTTAAACACACACACACACACACACTACGGCCAATTTAGTTCATCCAATTCACCTATACCACATGTCGTTGGACTGTGGGGAAAACTGGAGCACCTGGAGGAAACCCACGCCAACATGGGGAGAACATGCAAACTCCACACAGAAATGCCAACTGGTCTAGCGAGGTCTCGAACCAGCCATCTTCTTGCTGTGAGGTGACAGTGCTAAACACTGAGTCACCATGCCACCCATAATTATAATTGTTATCAGTATATATTGTTAGCAGTTATTTGTTGTCAGAATAAATTATTGTTTTGCAAAATTATCTTATCAAAGATATTTTGCACCATTGCTGTTTTTTTGCATGTTGATGATATCTGTGCATGTCTTTACAATAAGAAACGGTCTCAGCAAGATAGTTTCATGAATTTTTCTGCAATTAAATTGGTGCACATTGAGTCAAGTCTGCTAAAAGCGATAATTTTGACCGTTTATAAGTTTTTCAGTTGTGATTAAAGTGATGAATTACTGACTTTTGTGTGACATTGTTGAAGCATTCCATAACAAAAATATGGTTACGAAAAAAGGAGACATTTGAGAAAGTATGAATAGGAAAACAGTTGCTCACATCGCTGTAATTGTGCTCTAATAAGTGAAAAATGATTCACATATGGAATGGTGATGTTCAATTTAATCTAATTAAGATTAACTGCTTATCTTGGAGTTAGAAACAAAAAGGCGGTTCTGTTAACAAAAAGGATGACATCTCAGCCCCCCCACTGCTCCATGATTTATGAATCATGTTGTATTTAAATGTTAAATTTTATAAGTCATCTTTTAACCTCTTTTTGTCTTCCTTTTTTTGAAATGACATGTAATTTAATTGCATCCACAGCAGCCTTACTGTGTTTGGACAGCAAACATACTTTGGTTAATATAACTAATGGTAAGGAATGATTAATGGAAGTGTCCTCTGTGCCTTCATATAGATGATTAAATAATAATGAAGTTACGAGAATGAAATTAAATTGTCAGAGCAGTTAATTCAACAGGTGGAACAATGCCTTTTGTTTCAGTCAGCAATCTGATTAATCTATTATATCGGCACACCCTCGCGTTTAAAAAAAGGTCTCTTGCAGAACGCCTGTATCAGCATTTTGTCTGGAACCATGGTCATACTAAACAGCTCTGATATAAAAGCTGTCAAATTTTAATTAATATTAGTTTCATGGCATAGGTTTTTATGGTCGACACTTGCATAATGAATTTCATTCACCAGTTACAGACGATCAATAAGGAATATGTCTCCTGTGGTAAGAGAATGGGTGATATTTATGAGTTTCCTTTTACTTTTTAGTAACACACGGTAATCATAGAATTTCCCTAACTGACAGCTCCTTGTTAAAATGGTGTTGCTTGTTGAATGAGAAAAAAAAAACTGCTTCTCCACATTCACAGCTAATTGTCATTTGCATAAGCCACCTTCACTCATCGGCCACTTTATTAGGTACACTTGTCCAACTGCTCGTTTAATGCACATTTCTAATCAGCCAATAACATGGCAGCAACTCAATGCATTTAGGCATGTAGACATGGTCAAGATGATCTGCTGTAGTCCAAACTGAGCATCAGAATGGGGAAGGAAGGTGATTTCAGTGACTTTGAACGTGGCATGGTTGTTGGTGCCAGACGGGCTGGTCTGAGTATTTCAGAAACTGCTGATTTACTGAGATTTTCATGCACAACCATCACTAGGTTTTACAGAGAATGGTCTGAAAAAGAGACAATATGCAGTGAGCGGCAGTTCTGTGGGCGAAAATGCCTTGTTGATGCCCGAGGTCAGAGGAGAATGGCCAGACTGGTTTCAGCTGATAGAAAGGCAACAGTAACTCAAATAACCACTCGTTACAACTGAGGTGTGCTAAAGAGCATCTCTGAACGCACAACACATCGAACCTTGAGGCAGATGGGCTACAGCAGCAGAAGACCACAGCAGGTGCCACTCCTGTCAGCTAAGAACAGGCAACTGAGGCTACAATTCACACAGGCTCACTGAGACTAGACAATAGAAGATTGGAAAAATGTTGTCTGGTCTGATGAGTCTCGATTTCTGCTGCGACATTCTGATGGTAGGGTCAGAATTTGGTGTCAACAACATGAAAGCAAGGATCCATCCTGCCTTGTATCAAAGGTTCAGGCTGGTGGTAGTGTTATAATGATGTGGGGCATATCTATTAGTACCAATTGAGCATTGTGTCAATGCCACAGCCTGCCTGAGTATTGTTGCTTACCATGTCCATCCCTTCATGACCACGTATGACCATCTTCTGATGGCTACTTCCAGCAGGATAACGCGCCATGTCATAAAGTGTGAATCATCTGAGACTGGTTTCTTGAACATGACAATGAGTTCACTGTACTCAAATGGCCTCCACAATCACCAAATCTCAATTCAATCGAGTACCTTTGGGATGTGGTGAAACGGGAGATTCACATTATGGATGTGCAGCCAACAAATCTGCAGCAACTGCGTGATTAAGGCAGTTCTGAAGGCAAAAGGGGGCCCAACCCTTTACTAGGAAGGTGTACCTAATAAAGTGAGTTTAGTCAAAATCCTAAACTAAAACTAATTAATTAAAATGCATGTTTCTGTTTGATGAAGTCAAAACCTCCAAAAATTGGTGTACACAGCTACTAGTGCACATGTACGCACATACAGCATTTTGAAGAACGTTGATAAAAGGTAGCCATTGATTTAAGATACACAGTAAAAAAAACATACAATAGTAGTCAATAGCTACTGGTTTCTACCTGAGAAACAAAAAAATATTCAGACAGTATTGGAACAAGCAAAGGAAGAATACATTGTCTATATTTTTAAGACACATTTACAAAAACAGGCGAGTAAGAGTAAATTAGCTGTCAATTTGTGAAGCAGAAAAACTTAATATTCTTGTAATCGTTGTCATGAATCTTTATTTTGTTTACAATCAAGGCTTTACATTAACACCTGCCAACCCGCCAAATGCGGGTAGATTTCAGTGGTGGTGGGTAAGACAGACACTCCCACTAGCCACGTTGGCTGGTTGAAAATAATTTTCCCAAATAATAATTCATAAAAGCAGGGTTCAACAATAAGGATGGTCCAATATGCATGCAAAGGCGATCTTAGAATTAAGAAGCAACACGACTGACAAAAATAATTACGTTCGCGTGAGCAATAAAAAAGCAGATGAATACTGAATGAAAGGATGATCTCTCGCAGCTGAGGTGATGCGCGCGACTGTTTAAAACGTGCGCGCTCTCGTTTCCTTGCGTGAAGCAACTGTGTCTAGAAACACAGCTGATGTGATCGGTTCTCTTTCAAATAGACTAGACAAAAAGTGATGAACATGCACCCACAATCTTGCTGCTTTCAAGAGCTCCAGATTTGTCTTTTTGTAAGCAGCACCGGTTGCTTTCACTTTCACCATTATTTGAACAGATTATTTATGGGTCTAACGTTAACCGTGTGCGTTATAATCCTTGCATTATCACACGGTATGTTTATTTGATAACACTTTACAATAACAGTACATGAATAATGATGTATTAATGTGCAAATTAAACATTACTTTATTATGATTTAATGATGAGTTAATGTATGCACTAATCATGAACTAACTTGAACTACAACATGAGTCACATGAGTTCATGTGTGAATTACGGCTACCTTAATTACTTGTTAGTACATGTTGTTAATTAATGTATTATTCATTCATTCATTCATTTTCTTGTCGGCTTTGTCCCTTGCGGGGTCGCCACAGCGGAATGAACCGCCAACTTATCCAGCACGATTTTACGCAGCGGATGCCCTTCCAGCCGCAACCCATCTCTGGGAACTTCCACACACACATTCACACTCATACACTATGGACAATTTAGCTTACCCAATTCACCTGTACTGCATGTCTTTGGACTGTGGGGGAAACCGGAGCACCCGGAGGAAACCCACGCGAACCCAGGGAGAACATGCAAACTCCACACAGAAACGCCAACTGACCCAGCCCAGCCGAGGTTCGAACCTACGACCCAGCGACGTTCTTGCTGTGAGGCAACAGCACTACCTACTGCGCCACTGGGTTGCCCAATTAATGTATTAGTTAACATTTAAGTTTAAGCTAAATGTAACCAACATGAACTCATGAGCTGTTAATGTATGATAATGTCATGACTTTACTTGGAGGGACACATCATCATTAACTCATCCTTAACTACTCATGAACTCCTATTCATGCTGACATTGACAGAACACTTTTCTATTGTTATTCAGTGTAAACTGACTAGTTGGACGCGCATAAGGAGTTCATGAGTAAGAATGGGTTAATGATGATGTGCTCCTTCAAGTAAAGTCACAACATAATTATATATGAACATATCATGAGTTCATGATGGTTAAATTAAGCATAAACTAATGTGGTAATTAATACATTAATTAACAAACAATCATGTACTAACAAGTAATTAAGGTAGCCGTAATTCACACATGAACTCATGTGACTCATGTTGTAGTTAAAGTTAGTTCATGATTAGTGCATACCTTAACTCATCATTAATTCATAATAATGTAATGTTTAGTTTACATATTAATACATCATTATTCATGTACTGTTATTATAAAGTGTTACCGTTTATTTCCTACTTTCTTTTGCGTAATGTGGTTTAATTATCATTTTTTACAATAACATTGCTTTAATGGGAGATTGCTCCCCATTTATGTGTAGTTAACTAGTGATCTAGGACCTTTAGCCAGGACAGATGACTGTGCATATGTTTTGTTAAATAAAAAGTATAGTAAACAGCTATATTATGCTTGTTTTGACACATTTAAAATTTGTGGCTAAGAAATAATGAATTGTTTATGTTTGGTGTGGTCAGAGATGAATTTGGTAAATCCTTCATTTTGAGCTCTGAAATTATGTGAAATAAAAACTAATTGTAATACTATGAAACCATGACCCATTAGCTCATGAACATTGAGCAAGCTCATACACGACACACCAAAAGTGAAATGAATGAGGCATGTGGAGATAACGCAACATCTAAATCAAGTAATTTTAGCATGTCAAAGTCATATTTATGTGTATAAAATATATTTTCCCAACTATAAAATTGTGGCTAGTGAAAATGGCGAGTGGCTAGTAATGTTGGAAAACTACTAGCCACCGTGGCTGGTGATCAAAAAAGTTAATGTCAAGCCCTGTTTACAATCATTTTTAAACCTGTATGTAATATTGATATGTACACGGCACATGCTCAAAACAAATTTCCAATTAAAGTTTACTTTCTAACTTTAGCCCAGAAGAAAGACAGATAAAGTTGAAAAGAGCTTTCATCCTAGGATGGTGGATTACTTTCTTCCCTTTGCTAAGGCCTCAGGATCTCTTTGGTAGTGCTTTTATCTTTAACGCTTTTCTGAATTGCACGGCTGAGCTGAAATAGTGCCGTTCACTGGGTAAAGTGTCAGCCGTCACCTGGTGAAGCTATGACATCAAAGACAGCCAAAATGATTTCAACTCAAAAACTGAAAAGTAGAAGCAAAAAAAGTTGTGACCTGTTCTATGCATTCTGACGAGAGTGCACTTATTCAGTATAACTCATAAGAACAGAGTAAGCCTTGTGAGTGCACAGGCTTATTCTGTTCTCCCAGTGCATTCATAGGAAAAGCTTCTATCAAAAGAGTTTAAAATGGCCTGGGAGTATGAAAATAATGTGCAGGGAGTTTGCAGTATCTTATTAAAAGCACTTTTATACCTTGTGGCTAAAAAAACATCGGCTTTATTGTCTAAGGAGGTCAGAAACCCTCTTCCATCACGCATCACAGAGTCTGAATACAGAAAAACCACCAGTGCAGTATTATCTCTCAGAACTCCGCAGACAGCAGATCTGATATTCATTTCTTTATGCTAATGAGGATTATACTGTTATAGTTTAAGTCCATAGAGTCTATCAGGCACTCAGGACTTGTTATTATGCAGAAAATTAATAACCTAGACCTAGACCTATATAAAATTTTCAAGAAAGTATGACATAAAACGGATATAGTTATATATTATACAGCACGCTGACACACAAACACATAGATGAATATATATGTATAACTTTCTCCAACATACAGTAT
This sequence comes from Danio kyathit, assembly GCA_903798195.1. Lineage (NCBI taxonomy): Eukaryota > Metazoa > Chordata > Actinopteri > Cypriniformes > Danionidae > Danio > Danio kyathit. Next base: position 40,793,623 of record LR812520.1, on the reverse strand, counting down.
ATATGTGTTGGGGAAAGTTACTTTTGAAAGTAATGCATTACAATGTTGAGTTACATCCCAAAATGTAACTAGTTGGATTACTTAGCTACTTTTTATGGAGGCTTGATCTCTTTCAGGACTGGCAGGCTTTTTTTTTTTTCTTTTCTTTTTTTAAATAGTGGAGCTTTGCAATTAACAATGCACTGTATAACCTTCATTTACTTAAAAAAACATTTAAAAAATAAGAATTAAGGATAATCTTAATGGCTACACATGTCGTATATATACAGATTATTGAAAGTTATGAGCAATGTGTTTGCTGCTTCAGTACTTTTTGTCTTGTTAGTAAAGAAAAATCACTGTTTATTGAGACCATAACTTTTTCCTTTTCCTCTATACGTTTAAAATAATGAGAATGCTTCCATCACAGAAATGTAAGGCTCTGCCATCTCAATTTCTGTCTGTTCCCACAGGGAGCAAATTCTCTCATTGAGTGCATGATTAAGTTTGGCTACATTCATTTTAATTCAGCAAGTTATGTTTTTAAAGTTAATTATTTAAACAAAAAAGAAATTACTCACATTACTTTAAAAGTAACTCAAATATTATTACTTATTTTTAAAGTATTATGTAATTAAATATTTTATATATATATATATATACACAGTTGAAGTCAGAATTATTAAACCCCCTTGATTATTAGCCCCCCTGTCTATTTTTTCCCCAATTTCTGTTTAACGGAGAGAAGATTTTTTGTACACATTTCTAAACATGATAGTTTTAATAACTCATTTCTAATAACTGATTTATTTTATGGTTTTTACTGATTTATTTTATGACAGCACATAATATTTGACTAGATATTTTTCAAGACTATGCAGCTTAAAGTGACATTTAAAGGCTTAACTAGGTTATTTAGGTTAACTAGGCAGGTTAGGGTAATTAGGCAAGTTATTGTATAATGATAGCTTGTTCTGTTGACTACTGAAAAAATATAGCTGAAAGGGGCTAATAATTTTGACCTTAAAATGTTTTTAAAAAAATTAAAAACTGCTTTTATTCTAACCGAAATAAAACAAATAAGACTTTCTCCAGAAAAATGGGAAATAATTGAAAAAGAAAAAAAAATTCAAAGGGGGGCTAATAATTCTGACTTCAACTGTGTGTGTGTGTGTGTGTATATATATATATATATATATATATATATATATATATATATATATATATATATATATATATATATATATATATATATATATATATATATAAGAAATAAAAAAATAAATAATGATCTAGACCTTTATCCAGTGCTGCAGCGTCAATAGGCACACTGAAAAAAAATTATTTAATGATAATTCCTTGGATTTACAATTTCTTTTTAAGTTAAGTAGTTGTAAACAATTTGTTTAAATTCAGCCCAAATAAACAAATTAAGTTGAAAATGACTAAATTTAATTTGTTTGTTGGCAGCGCAGTGGTGCAGTAGGTAGTGCTGTGGTCTCACAGCAAGAAGGTTGCTGGTTCGAGCCTCGGCTGGGTCAGTTGGCATTTCTCTGTGGAGTTTGCATGTTCTCCCCGTGTTCGTGTGGGTTTCTTCTGGGTGCTCCGGTTTCCCCCACAAGTCCAAAGACATGCGGTACAGGTGAATTGGGTAAGCTAAATTGTCCGTAGTGTATGTGTGTGAATGACAGTATATGGGTGTTTCCCAGTGATGGGTTGCAGCTGGAAGGCCATGCGTTGCGTAAAACATGTGCAGGATAAGTTGGTGGTTCATTCCGCTGGGCGACCCCAGATTAATAAAGGGACTAAGCCAAAAAGAAAATGAATAAATGAATTTGTTTGTTTAAATTCAACCCATATAAATTGTTTGCAACAATTTTGCAGAAAATTTTTTTTTCAGTGCAGTTGCTTTATTTTGGTATGAATTATTTTCATAAATGAAGTTTAGTTATAAACTAATTTCGAGAGGATCACGTGATTATGATTGAACACGGCTGGTTACACGTTAACCACTCATGATTGTCCAATCAGACGATCCCTGACTCACTATAAAGAGCCAGGGTTTCTTACTACAGTCATCTTCGATTTGAAGAACCCCCCCCCCCTCCCTCCACCCCTACTTCTCCTCTTTCCTAGATGGGTGACACGGTGGCCCAGTGCTTAGCACTGTTGCCTCACAGCAAGAATGTCCATGGTTCTAGGCTTTACCAAACCAGCAGGCATTTCTGTGTGGAGTTTGCACGTTCTCCCCGTGCTCACGTGGGTTTCCCCCGGGTTCTCCGGTTTCCTCCCACGCAAAACATGCAACCTAAATCTTTGTCTAAATCAACACATAGACTTGCTCCCTACCTAGTATCTATCTAGCTAAAGAGAAGCACTATCTGATCTTCAATCACCTCGATGGGGGAGTTCTCGAGATCTACCTGAGCTCGGGGCTCCCCTCTCGCCCTGCAACGGGAGGGAGCCGGGGCTCAGGGACCTTTTGAGCTCAGGGCTCTCTCCCGGGACAGCATGCCAAAATTGCTTTATAATCAATCATCAGCTAAGTGTGAACTCTTGAAAATTGTCATAATACCATTTCATGCTTGAAAACATCAAGTTTACTCTCTGATTTCTAGTTGTCAGTCAGTATGCAAAGAAGAAATAAAACTTACAAAGGAGAAATTTCGAAAAAACACATCTTTATGTTTGTGATCAAATCATTATAAACCAATAAACTCTAACCTTTCCTCCCTTTAAAAAGCCTGCTTTAGTTCAACCTAATTAATTGGTAAATTTGAAGAACTTCAACATTCTAACTTTTGTTGATATGGATATACAGTGTTTCCTATAGGATTTTTTACAGCTGTGGCGGCAGGACTTTTTTTTACACAGATCTGCCAACAATTTCAAAGACAAATATTACACGCAGTATACAAGTCGAGATAGCATTCATGTAATACGAGCATGCGAATCTCTTTGCTTGCGCGCCGATTTCCTCTGTTCGTGCACAGAACTTCTTGCACACACTCAAATTTACACGTTCAAGTGCAGATCTTCTTGTGCGCTCTCCAGTAAGCGCTGCTGAAATGCGATTTAGTGTGTTTTGTACGGAAGTAAAGTGAAACGGCTATAAACTCCAGCAAGATAAAGTCATTGTTTGCAGAGCCATTGACCTTTATCAATAAAGTATACTTATGGAAACTGTGTTCATCTTAACTGAAAGCTACGCGGTGTTTGCTGGACTCACGCACCTGTCAGCCAGTCTGTCAGAGAGTCAGTCAGCATATCACCTTAAAGGCTTGAACAAATAGCGCACAGCACTACAACGGTTACAGAAAAGTTTGCGCTGTTTACCTCTAATATGTTTTGGTGCGATTATAATCCGCTATAAAAAACACGACTATGTTTTAAATGAGAAGTTGTAATGTAGCCGTGGCGGGATGAATTTTGGCGTGGCGGCCCGCCACGGATGAATGAATGTAGCGGAAACCTTGGATATATGTATTGGTTGTTCTAAATCTGTCTCTGCACTACAACTTTATTCTGTATGGTTATAAGAGAATTCTGCAGTATAAACTGTCAAAAACGCAAGACATGGCATATCAAGTAAACATCTAGATGCTGTGTTTCATGGGTGCAAGCTTTCAGGCTGGCCTACTTTTGACTGAATTGATTAAAAACTCCATTTCAAGGATCGTATTGATAATTTAACCTGAATTACATTATCTGAAGCATTCCAAGTTCTTCAAGATACAGTTTTATATCATTTCACAGATCTAAAAAAAGGAGTGGAAGATGGTAATGACTCTTGCAACAGAATGATCAACGCAACTAGAGAAATGTAAGAAGTGTAATCAACAATTATACCACTCTAACGACATCTCCATTCAAAGAAAAGTCTGTTTATTTACAGTGATGGCTGACCTGAAAGCCTCTGACCAAAGCAATCTAAGATGAGTTACTCAGAGTTAAAGAAAATCATTACAGAAACTTTCAGAGAAAAGACGTGTTGAGACACAGATTCCCATCAGTTTGGCACAAAGCAAGGGAAACCGTGAGAAAACTGAAACCTATAATCTTCAGTCAATCTCTATTGAGCCGTTATTGTATTTGGATGGTCTTTAGAGAGGTGAACTATAACTTCGGTTTTACTGTTTGGGATTAAAAAGTCAAGTTTAAGCAGGATCAGTTTTATTTCGGCTCCTGCAGTAAGAGGCACCAATATAATTTAATGCTGGAAAAGAGCTGGGAATCAGGTGTTTTTGAGAGGTTCTACTGCATATATTCTGCTCATTAATATAGATAGGCTGTTTAAAATAAATAAATAAAACAGATGAACATTTGCTGTAAACATGGCCCGAGGAAACCATCGATGCACACAGATGCTATCAATGTGGACAGCAAAGAGGAAAAGCAAGCACAAATAATCTTGTTTACCGTGTAGTGCACAGATAGTTCCGAAGATCGCAAGTCCTACCCTGCCTCCAAACACTGGACGTACATGGCCTCAGGACTACCGGGCACTTTGGTGAATGCTAATTAAAAACTATGAAACGATCAATGGAACCGCTCCGTGCTCTTGTAAAGTGCATAGAGAAGCAATGGGAAGCCAGATTTGCACTGACACAGCAACCTCTCCTCTGTCCATTGTTCCCTTTCTCCTTTTTTCCCTCTGCCATTCATTGCTTTCCTTTCTGTCTTCATGTCTTTCTCTTTTCAGTCTCCTTCAGCTTTGGTTTTTGGTGGTGCAAAGCGTTTTTATAGGGTTGTGTGATGGAGCCTTTGGAAAGCAGCTCCCCAGAGCTCTCTAGGGCCTGACTGCATGACAACAGATTTCGAAGCTGGGCATTTTGAGAGCCCGGAAAAATGAGGGATTGCAACCCAGTGTTCTTTGGTTTGTGCTGTGAGGTTCTGGCATCAGTTCTGTGGCTCCATCAAATCCCCTGCGGTTCCAATTCAAAGGGTCAAACATGGAGAAAAGAGTAACTTACTTCTCTTCTTAGCCCAAAAACACATTCAAAAGAGACAGATTGCAGGTAATGATACTGTAGCCATACGTTTTTGAGTATTCTGACAGTAGTTTTCAAAATTGTGTATGGTGGCGAAAGGCTACTTTTTACAGTAGTATAATAATGTCATTCATTCATTCATTCATTCATTTTCTTTTCGGCGTAGTCCCTTTATAAACCGGGGTTGCCACAGCGGTATGAACCGCCAACTTATCCAGCACGTTTTATGCAGCGGATGCCCTTCCAGCCGCAACCCATCTCTGGGAAAGTATAACAATGTATTCAAATGTATTATATTTACTATACAGCAAGCTCAAGGCATCTTCTAAAATATCTTCTTATTGATTTAATGTAGTCTACAAACTATAAAGTTTTATATTTACTTTATTATTATGACCACAGTCTAAAGACATGCAGTATAGGTGAATTGGAGAAACTAAAATTGGCTCTAGTGTATGAGTGAGTGTGTGAGTGTGTGAGTGTGTGAGTGAGTGAGTGAGTGTGTGTGTGTGTGTGTGTGTGTGTGTGTGTGTGTGTGTGTGTGTGTGTGTGTGTGTGTGTGTGTGTGTGTACGTGTTTTTGTGACATATCAGGACACAAATCTGTATAATGACATAGGTATGACACAGGTATTACAAAAAGGAGGTGAAATATGAGGACATTGGTGACGTCCTCACTTCTCAAAAAGCTTATAAATCACACAGGATGAGTTTTTTCAGAGAGTAAAGCTGTACACTGTCTCCTGTGATGGTTGGGTTTAGGGGTAGGGTGGGGTGAGGGCAATATAATATACGGTTTGATCTGTATAAAATGAATGAAAGCCTATGTAATGTACCCACTTTTCACAAAAACAAACATGTGTGTGTGTGTGTGTGTGTGTGTGTGTGTGTGTGTGTGTTTGTGTGTGTGTTTGTGTGTGTGTGAACGAGAGTGTATAGATGTTTCCCAGTGCTGTGTTTCAACTGGAAGGGCATTTGCCACATAAAACATATGCCAGAGTAATTAGCGGTTCATTCTGCTGTGGCAACCCTTGAAAAAAAGAGACTAAAGTCAAGTTCACTACCTGACAAAAGTCTTGTTGCCTATCCAAGTTTTAGGAACAACAAATAATAACTTGACTTCTAGTTGATCATTTGGTATCAGAAGCGGCTTATCTAAAAGGCCTCTAGATTACGCTTATTCTACCAAAATAAAATATGATCATGCCTATGCCTATGCCTATGATCATGCAGTAAGATCTGACTTTGCTTAGACAAAAAAAAATGTTGTCACTTAACAGAAATAATGTACAGTATAGAATATAAAGTCATGGTGCAGGGGAAAAAGAATTAATATTGTGTATTACTCCCATGACTGCATCATTACATCTCTGCAGTGACTCAAATAACTTTATTAAGAAGTCACTTGGAATGGCAAGGAAAGCATTCTTTCAGGACTCCTCATCAATCTTCTCTGGATTCATCTTCAATGCCTCTTCCTTCATCTTACTCCAGACATGCTCAATAATGTTCATTCTGGTGACTGGGCAGGCCAATCCTGCAACACGTTGACCTTCTTTGCTTTCAGGAACTTTGATGTGGAGGCTGAAGTGTGAGAAGGAGCGCTATCCTGCTGACGAATTTGCCCTCTCCTATGGTTTGTAATGTAATGGGCAGTACAAATGTCTTAATACATCAGGCTGTTGATGTTGCCATCCACTCTGCAAATCTCTCACACACCCCCATACTGAATGTAACCCCAAACCATGATTTTTCCTTCACCAAACTTGCCTGATTTCTGTGAGAATCTTGGGTCCATGCAGGTTCCAATAGGTCTTTTTGAATTTGTGATGATTAAGATGCAGCTCAACAGACGATTCATCAGAAAAATCTACCCTCTGCCACTTTTCCAAAGATCAACTAGAGTCAAGAGATTATTTGTTGCTCATACAACTGAGATCGACAACAAGACTTTTGTTAGGTAGTGTATAGTGAGTGAGTGAGTGGAGAGTATGATTTTTCAAACTGTTTTAAACTACTGAAATGAATTCTTTTAGATTTTACCTAATTTTGATGGTAGAATAATAAAAAAAAATGCGTATTGTTTGTAACACTGAAAAATGCAACTCTTGTGAAAAGTACAACAGAAATTAACTGAATTTTAAAACGCAGTAAGAGTTAGTTAAAAAAAGAAAATAAAAAGATATTAACTTCCTTAAACATTTATTCAAATTTGTTTTTAAATATTCAGAAATTAAACTCATTTTTCTCTAGAGCAAGCAGTAAACAATGACCTTACCTTTCTGTAAACAAGTTGAACTTGAATTAGGGAGATAGTGCGGCTTATAATACAAACAAAAAATAATAATTATAAAAATACAGAACACTTAGCAAACTAACATGGATGAAACAACTAAAATTATACTTTTATGTTGCTTGCTACTAGATTGAGTGTCACTGGCAATACTTTCAGTTGACTTTTTAGCAAGACACTCCTCATAAAGCCACCTGTGGTGCTTTTTTTAGGTGATAGTTGTTGTATTTCCTCGTGCTGTGGTAACAATTCCTAAAAACTTCCTGTTTTTGTTTGGTGTCTGTGATATTAATTTGTCTATTAATGCTTCTGAAGCAGCAAATGCCCTCATCCCACTTGTCCATCTGTTTATTTGTTTGTTTTTTATTGAGGGCATTCCACATAATTTGGTTGAGCAGAACAAAATTGTGCTCACTCAATTGGTTAGTAAGACTAACACACCAAACCGCAGTCATGCATTTGCTCTGGTCAGCAGAAATTAAATAAAATATATATTTTATATCGTAGGCTCTTGCCATTTTTCAAATCGTGATGGCGACTTCGATTAATCGCACAGCCCTAATATATAAGATGAAAAATGTGTGAATGTGAGGCCTGGGTTAACTAATTCATACTTTCTCAGCATGTAGTTTTGCTATTAGCTTTCCATCGCCTTTGAGAAACCTAACAAGGATTCAGTTTTCTGACAGCAGTCATCACTTTCACAAGCACACACACACATACACATACATCAAGTTACTCAATGGGTTTGAAAAACTGTCACAACTGTCACAAGCTGTCTTCGGACTTAGTACTTACACAAGGTTGTCTCCTTGGAGAAAGACGAAGAGATAGGCATAGCTCAATTGATTTTTACACTGACTCAAAGTTAAACTGACAGACAAAATGCAAGCCCCCAAAACAACCCTGGATCATGGACATTTGCTGCACATATCTTTCTGTTTCTCTAGCTGTGAGAGTGCACTGAACTGTGCCTTTACCACACACTCAATCACATATAACTGCATGTTGCATAAGGTGATTAATAATGTTATCAAGTCCTCTATTTGCCGTTGTCCTCTTTGATAAATTATAGATAGTGCCATATGTGGGATGAGCAAATATAGCCCAAGCAAATGCTGAGCCAATCACGCCAATTACCATCTCATCCTAGATGAGAAAATCATCAAAAGGGTGTCATCCTGGTTTGAAGTGTCCATCATTTACAAGTGTAGTTCATAAAGTCAGTTCTCAATATTTCACTTGACTTTAGTTGGTCAGCAGGGAGTTGAGCTGGTTTGAGAAAATCAAACAGGCAGAGTCCCTGCTGGCCTCAGGACATTCACGCTCTGTCTGTGATGGGGGATCTATTGGCCCACTTTCGTGTTGGAATCGTTCATCAGGGGTAGCTGCCCAGTTCAACTGGATTGAAACCAAATTTCTTCCTTCTCTCCACATCAACTGCCTCCCAAATGCATGCAAGTGCATAAGCTATGTTGCATTATAATTGTACATTTGATCAATTTGATTGGATTTAAATTAGTATTAAAGGTTTTTATGAAGTGACTCAAGTAGGGTACACAGTTTTGCCATAGCAGATAACTTTTTATTACTTTTTAATGCATGTCATTACTTGCATTTAGCAGCGTTAGTTCATACCTGTTAAACTTCCCATTTTTCTCAGGATTCTCACATCTTTTAACAGCTATCCCACTACCATCCTGTTTAAATATTTCTCCCATATTTTTAATCTTTCTATGGAAGGTGGCAGCAACATCTACCTTATATGCACAGTGCTGCTGAACCACTTTGTTCTCAAATGTGATATAATGACAAGAGCTGTTCAAGAGAATTATGGTTTGTTTTTTGGCTTGAGATTAAATTGAAATGACTATGAAAATGTCCACATTCTCTTCCTTTCCATTAAAACTATGCACTGTCACCCTTCCTATGCAACCTCCGAATCAGTTAGCTTATGTAATGGTAGTTACGAGACACTGTTCCATCAAGGGGCTTCTGTATTTCACACGATTTGAAGAGGAGTGAAAGTAATAAGGGAGTAAGGGAAGGATGGAACTTGAGATTGACAGGCGGATTGGTGCAGCGTCAGCAGTAATGTGGTCAATGTATCGCTCTGTTGTGGTAAAGAAGGAGCTGAGCCGAAAGGTAAAAAGGCTCTTGATTTACCGGTCAATCTACGTTCCTACTCTCACCTATGGTCATGAGCTTTGGGTCATGACTGAAAGGACAAAATCTCAGATATAAGCGGCCGAAATGAGTTTCCTTCACAGGGTGGCAGGGAGCGCCCCTATAGATAGGGTGAGGAGCTCTGTCACCCGGGAGAAGCTTGGAGTAGAGCCGCTGCTCCTCCACATCGAGAGAAGTCAGCTAAGGTGGCTCGGGCATTTGTTTCGGATGCCTCCTGGATGCCTACCTAGGGAGGTGTTTCAGGCATGTCCCACCAGAAGAAGGCCTCGGGGAAGACCCAGGACACACTGGAGGGACTTTGTCTCTCGGATGGCCTGAAAACGCCTTGGGATCCCCCCCGGAGGAGCTGGAGAAAGTGTCTGGTGAGAGGGAAGTCTGGGGTTCTCTCCTAAGACTGCTGCCCCTGCGACCCGGCCCCGGAAAAGCGGACGAAAATGAATGATAACATGATTCAACTCCCGCATATTAGGCTATTATTTTTATTTTTTTCAGATTCCAGTGTTGACAGGTATGTGTTAGTTACCAGCTAATTCCAATATCAGATACAACATAATCTCTTTAGCTGCAACCCACTGACTATCAATCATCTCAGCAAGACATGATTCTACCATCAGTTCCTATACATAGATTGCAAGGCCAGAGATCTGATCAATTTTTATTATTTCTACCTTTATTATCTTTTTGTAAATGTAAAAGGTCACCTACTTCTGCATGCCATAATTTCTTAGGGGAGTTTTAATTGCCAGACCATCATCTGATATTGAAACACCAGAGAGTAGCTCAGTGAGATAACGCTGTCTGTCTTCCTACAGGGGTAGGTCACATAAATATGCTCTCCTCTGCCATCAGCTCTTCATTAAAGACTGAATAATGTCAAACTGCTGATGAGTCTTTATTTGCATCTCCACATTAATTCTAGTCAGCTCCTTTGTTCCAGCCAGAACAAGAGGGTGCAACAGCTTAGCAGCAGCAACAAAGGGAGACCTTAAAAAAAGAGCCCAGCATTTGCGTGTGCATTGCACACAATGATCGCTGGTATCACAGGCTGCTACTCTGGTATATCATCCATCATGCTTGGTTTGGCTTCAAAGTATGAGGAGCACATTAATCTATTTTTAGAAATTTAAATGAGGAGGATACTTTGTCATGCCCAACTAAATCCGTGGGCACAGTTGATGTTTTAAAGCAATGGATTACTCCAGCTGGAAGTCATTTGCAGCTAAGGTCAAAAGTAATCGAAAGTCATTTTTACTAGAGGCTGTTTTCCATGTGTGAAATACTGAATGCTCAGGGTGAGGTTTAGCCACTCAAACCCCCATGAAAACGCCTCCCACCAAACTTAGCATGCAATCAAATTTGCAAATAAAGCAAATGCTATTAAAACATGTTAAAAAATTGTATTACCTGCCATAAATACTCATAAAGAGGTTGTGATGTGCAGTAGGAGTCAACATTATGAATGAAAGTCTTAATAATGGCTGTCTGCTTAAATAAATATATTAGTGACAGAAACACTTTTACTATTCAGAATATTTAAGCTGAAAAACTTGGCAGAGAAAGAAAACTTGCTTCCTAGTGTCCCCTGAAGCGAATTTTGATCATTTCACAAGGACATTTTGAGTTTGTCCTGTTCCTTTTCTGCAGTTCTATTGCTGAAATGTAATGATGACCATTTTAGCGCAATGTCTGGACCTTTTCAATATAATAGGATTGTAATGGCTTGGTCATTGGCCTTCTCAGCAACAATGATTTTCAAGCATCGCAACAGGAAAGTCACAAATAAGCTGCAAAATCTGCAAATAAGCAGAGAGTCTCATCACTATTAACCTCCCGTGGTTTATGTGTTTTAACATGCATGCTTGCACTAGGAGTTTTTTGGGAAAATATTCTTCATTTAAAACTACTAGTAAACAACCTTTTCTAAAATAACAGAAAACTAACGAATACAATAGGGGCTTATGCGGATCTTGGCCTCTAAATATGCACGGACATTTACTCCCGCAACTGTAAGCTCTCTCACTCTCATTCTTTTGAATGCTTAAATATGGTGCCAAAATGACTTCCGAATGTTTCATTTTCCTCTGGCTGATTAATAGGGTAGTTAAGGTAATGGAAAAAGGACTGTTTGGAACATTTGCAGGCAGTAAGTCTTTTCTTGAGGAGAGTAACAGTTCAAATATTGCAAAATGTGTCAACGCCACCTTGATGTAATGGCAAGTTTTGCCATGCGAGATCCAAAATCTACCATGGCAAAACAGATAATCAGAGTTCTCAAGACACCTGCATTTTTCTGAAATTTGCAGAGGACCATGTAGTCAGAAAATGTCACCCTTTCTCCTTGGATGAGTCACTTGTTAAACCAAATAAAATGACTCATGGAAAATACAAATTGTCAATTTTCACCGTAACCAAACGACCAGAAGCATAGCTGATGCATATCGGCGCTTACCGCTGATGCTTTATAAACATCCCCACGAAATGTCATTGCATAAAAGCTCTCAAGGATAAGCCGTTTTCCCATCTACACTAACGGCGTTAGCTCAACCTGATTTAAAGTGAACCAGAGTCAGATTTTCCTGCGCTGCCTATGCATCATGCTCACTGAGGGCTGAAAACATAATGGCCATTTAGTTGACAGATCTCAATGAGATTATGAGGAAAAAAAGTGGAGGAAATGTGAGCAGACTCAAGGCTTTTCCCGAACAGGCCGAGGCACATACCAGCTTAGGCTCCGTAATAAGATCTGAAAGCGCTGATGCACATTAAATGCTCAACATCAGTCACAGGTAGGCAGGGCAGCGCTGGGTTTACACTCACCTGTCAATGTCTATCAAGCTCTATCAAGGACATGGATATAAGTCAGTGCCTCAAGGCACAGAACGCGTTGCCGAACGCTAAAAGCAGGTACCTGTTCAATCTGTTATCGTAAGACTACTTGGCAGACCTGAGACAAATATGTAAGCATGCTCAGCTGTAAAGGTCCATTACTTTTGACATTGGGAAGCCATTCGTAAGATTGAATTGCTGAAAAGTTGCACTCTTTCAATGCATAGTAACAAGCCAGCTGAGAGTGATGGTGCATTACTGTAGACCTTTCAGTTCCTGCCAGGTTTGATATCTTTCATGTCAAGCCATTACTCAGCTTATGATTAGCCAGCTTTAAAGATAATATCCCATTTGCTATATTAAAAGCTGCTATGCAAAAAGGCAGAAGTGAATGTTGTCGGGCCACAACAAATTAGTCATTTATTTAGACGACAGCTATTTTCTTTACAAGAGGGTTAATGCTTTTCGCACTAAGTGTTATGGAAGTGAGAAAATGGATTTGCCATAAAGCTTGGTTATTTCCATTTGTAAACAGACAAAGGTAGTTCGGTGTTAAAGAGGTGTATAGGTCATTTGGTATGTGAGCTTTGTAGCTTATTAAAAGACATTTCACATACTGGGCTTATTTCTTTTTTTTTTTTTTTTTACGGTGCTCAGTGATGATCTATTTCAACAAATATGTTACTACTTCAAAGATTTCCTAGGCAGAAAAGGCATCAAAACAATAGTAAAGGAAGGCAGCAGTATTTGTTTAATATAATTCCAAACGTGTCCATTATTAATGAAGTCGGTGATGAAAGGCCAGTTCTTTTTTATTCAGGACGTGCACCAGAAGGACAATGATAAGAGTTAATTAGTATTGTTTTTATGTCTTTTCTGAGTTTTAATGACTTTGCTAATAAGGAGCAGCAAATACCCCCGTGGCTGGTCAGAGATTGTCATGAAATATTCATATTCACTTAATGCTATTCCAGCACTTTGGCCCATTTTCCAGAATATGTATTTAAAAAATTACATAAGAAAATATATATGGTCATGTTCATTGTAAATAATCTACAGATTTGCATCTCTATTTCTCTTTTGTTAAAGAGGTAATTTTATGCACATTTTCTCACTATGTAGTCTCAGGTGTTCTAAAAAGGTGTATGTGAAGTTACTGCTGAAAATATCTATGGATACGCTACATATACAACCATGCTCTAAATTACCTGTTTTGGTGGAAACAAAAACAAATGGTTTTGATGCGTCTCTTTCAGTGTTGCCAGATTGAGCGGTTTCCCGACCAATTGGGCTGTTTTGAATTTGATTGTGCGGGTAAAAAATGCCATTGGTGGGTTGACAATATTTGGGCGGTTTTAAGACGTAACTTTCATTCATTCATTCATTCATTTTGCCATGCCACCGTGCAGCCACGTAACTTTCATATGCAACTTATTTAACAAAACATAACTGTGTGCTCCTACTCCATTCAGTTAGTAGTGACCAGTGTAGAGCGCAAACTGCGTGGGCCCATGCGCAAGAGGTGTAAAAAAGTTGTATTAAATTCTAACCCAGACAAATCTGACTCCCCTCGCGTGCACGCGCATCACCAGAAGTTAAACTCAAAGTGGTTTATCATGCCATTTTTATCGATCATTTTTTCCACAATTGACAGCAAGAACAAACATAGAAGCGTTGTCTGATTGACAAGCAGCACCTAATTATGTTCAAAAGAATTTAAAACGCCAAATGGGACGAATTTATACCCCATTTCGAAAGTAAAACATACTCTAATAGGTATTGTAATCTACACAACATTAAGTGCAGTGTGTGGGTGAGGGGGAAAAGTTTCGATGTGATCCGGTTATGTTGTGGTTCTGTGACTGCTGGTGTTGGTTGCTGTATGGTTAACAATTATGACAGTTAAATAAACTAGGCTAAATCAAATATTAATCTAATATTTTGGGTGTTTTTTTGTGTGTTTGGGCAGGATTTGAACAGCTTTTGGGCTAGAAAAAGTCAGCTAAATCTGGCAACACTGGTCTCTTTAAATAAATCAAATTGCTTATCAGTCCGTGACTCAGTTACTCTGGCAATAACAAATAAATCATCTGTGTTTTATTGCCTTATTAGTTTAAGTTTCTGGCTTTCTTAAAAAATACAGACATGTACATGTGATATACATTTCCAGGAGACAAATCATAGATACAATAGAGGTGTTTGAGGGAGTGTAGAAACGGTGCTTACTGATAAAGAATAATTCTCTTTGTATTTTGTGACTTCCAATTGCTGATTTTCTTTCAAACTTGAACAGAAACATTACATACTGCATCAAGTTAAAAATGTAAAAGGAATGTGACCCTTTTTAACACACTGATTACACATTGTGCAGCTAAATTCATTTTCTTTCTCCCCCTTTACATTTAAATAGATTACTATTTTTTAAATATGTCAAGGCCCTTTGATACTAAAGCACTAATTCTTTCCTACTCTTTTCATCGCATGACACACAGAACACAATATATCGCCAAAAGGAGAAGAACAAACATATAAAAATATGTTGTTCACCACAAAATACAGTGTTGATTTGGTCCAAGCAGGAATGCTGTGACTCCTGGTGCTGTGTCAGTGAGATTGAGTTCTTTTTGAACTGATAGCACTTTTCCAGTATACATCAGTATCAGCAGTTCTCTGTTGCTGGCAAACACAGCAATGACAATAATAGATACCTTGTGTTTGCTGTTGTGCTTTGCCACTCAGGTCAATAGCAGAGGAGACGGTTTATTCAGACAGCTTTCACCCCTCCTATACGCTTTTGAACAATGCTTTTCAGCTGTACGTAGCTCTGGTGAGATATACGCATGAGGTCGTTTTTTATTATGGATATTTGTGTGTCATCTGACAGAAAGTCGATCAACTCAATCCCATTTGAAATTTGTCTATAATGCAAGAAAGTGCTTAGTGCTTAGGTTTGCAGCTCAATTTAGAAAATTAAAGGGACAGTTCACCAAGTAATGAAAGTTCTGTCATCACTCTTTTATGATGTACTTTATTACTTTGGATTTTTCAAAAGTTATATAAAACAAAATTTTTACTCTGATCTTTAATAGTTCTGAACTGGCAAAACATCAGGAAAGCAGTACTTGCATTCTTGCTGAATGAATTAGTGTCAGTAAGATATTGCTTTTTTTTATCTATAGTCATTGTTTGTCCAAAAAATATAACCTCCATGTCTCTACAATGTTCTGATCCAAAGATACCCATCTTTATTTTTCAATGGAGATCTGTGGGGTTGTTTCTAGGGTGTTCTAGGGTGTAAAAGTCACGATATATGGACTGCTTGCTAGAGGTTTGGTTTTCTTTCTTTTTCAAAAACTACAACTACTAAACTTGATTTGATATATAGGCCACTATTCCCCCAAATCAGACCACTCTAAAGATCTAACTCAGGTTTAGTGGTTCTAGCTTTCAAAAAAAGAAAGAAAACCAAACCTCCAGCTTTAAGAAAACCATTCTAGAGAGCAATATGTTTTCTTTCCTCCTATCCCAGCAGGCCTATATCATCCTGGCGCATCCCTAATATCAAAACAAGTGTGAGCATTAGCGGTTAAGAGAGACATGGCATGCGGCTGAAGAATACTATGAGAATTGATGGTAAGTTTGGTCGGCCTGCTGGACCACCTGCTTTTTCTTAACCCAGCATCAGTGCCTTAACACCTCCTTATGCTGCTGTAGAGCCCATGACCATCAGCAGAATCTATCATGTGGACAGAATTGCTGACTAGCTATTACTTCCCTGCAGTTGCCATAAAACCAGGCAATTAAATGCTATTGGCCTATTCTGCTCTGTCTTAAACCAGTGAGCTCTGGTTGGACGCAGCCAGTGGAAATAGGAGATTAAATACTGTGACAGTTACTGTGAAATTGCACCTGATGAGTTGGGTTCTTCTTACCTGAGCTATTGAAATAACTTTCTCATCTTCATGGAAATCAGCTGTCTTGATGGACTACTTTTTGATATTCACGAAAATAAAGATGTGCAGTGTTTGTAAAGTTAGTCCCTATAATGATTTAAAATGAATATATAAAAAAAAAAATCATAAAACTGAGTTGGTGCGCCTATTTAAATTAGGTTTCACAGAGGTCTTAAAATAAAGTTCTCCGCATGATTTAGATTATGATTAAACTAATACATTTTCAAATTACTGTGTACTGTACATAAAAACCTTAGGATTTTAAATTAAAATTGCACACATACCTTGACTCCTGTGCTCTTTTACCACTGAAATATTTAGAAAACACACTTTAATACAGTGATTTATAGTTTGACAGATAAACTGATATTTTCATGCTATGCATATTGAATGACCATATATGAATTATCTAAACAAAACATTTAAAAAAAAAAAAATGTTATTTAGATAAATGTTCAATATTACAATTTTGTAATATACACTACTTGACAAAAGTCTTGTTGCATATCCAAGTTTTAGAAACAACTAATAATAACTTGACTTTTAGTTGATCATTTGGTATCAAAAGTGGCTTATATGAAAGGCAAAGGCCTCTAGATTACGCTTATTTGACCAAAATAAAATATGATCATGCATTGATTTTTAATTATGTAATTAGGACAGTAAGGTCTGACTTTGCCTACACAAAAGTCTTGTCAC
Source organism: Danio kyathit (assembly GCA_903798195.1). Lineage (NCBI taxonomy): Eukaryota > Metazoa > Chordata > Actinopteri > Cypriniformes > Danionidae > Danio > Danio kyathit. The sequence continues at coordinate 40,776,696 of LR812520.1, read as the reverse complement.
TTAACAGAAATAATGTACAGTAAAGAATATATTAAATTAATATTAATCAATGTTGTGTGCGACTCCCATGAGCTTGGAAGACTGCATCCATACATCTCTGTAATGACTCAAATAACTTATTAATAACTTCATCTGGACACCTTGACCTTCTTTGCTTTCAGGAACTTAATGTGGAGGCTGAAGTATGAAAAGGAGCGCTATCCTCCTGAAGAATTTGCGCTCTCCTGTGGTTTGTAATGTAATGGGTAGTACAAATTGTCTTAATATCTCAGGCTGTTGATGTTTTCATCCCTCTGCAGATCTCTCGCATGTCCCTATACTGAATGTAACCCCAAACCCTGATTTTTCCTTCACCAAACTTGACTGAATTCTGTGAGAATCTTGGGTTCGTACATTTTCCAATATGTCTTCTGCAGTATTTGTGACAATGCAGTTCTACAGATGATTCATCAGAAAAATCAGAATACCTTCTGCCACTTTTCCAAATGATCAACTAGAAGTCAAGTTATTACTTGTTGCTCTTACAATTAGGATTGACGACAAAACTTTTGTCAAGTAGTGTATTGTATACAATGATTTCCAAAGGATGATGTGGCACTTAATACTGGAGTGCCTTCCAACTTTGCCATGGCATTTTTTTTTTACTATTAAAGTTTTTACTGTATAAACGCAGCCTTGATAACTGTGATACTGCTTTCACCAATACATAAATTATTAAAATTACAATTAATAATAATAATAATAAATACTGATATTATGAAAATGCACAGAATTCAATATATTGTATAATACAGATTAACACCACCAACAACAAAAACAGTATGGTACTAATATATTATGCACTTATACTGAAAGAACTCTGAGGTTTGGTGAGAATCTTTTGCATAATGTTAGGTGATCTTCTTACACTTTAAATTCCAAGGGTATCTCAGATGTATTAGTGGTGGTTTCCTGCCATATTTGTCATATTTGAGTTTGTACTGCGTGTGCGTAGGGTTCTGGTGTTAAGCTTTCTTTGAAAATCTCAGCCCACACGGCCTTAGGCTTTGGTAGCCCCTGGCAGTCCTCACTTTGGCTCGGATTACTCTATACTTAAACTCACTTATAATTTCTCATTTCAAGAGGGTGGTTATAATCAAATGACATATTGAATGCCAAAATCATTTCACTGCACACCTGTTGAGTAAATAAAGACCTTACAAAGTTTGTATTAAGCCCCACGTTTTCAATAAGGACGCTAAACATAATTTTCACTTAAGAGATGACATCTCAAATGTCCTTAATCTCAGCATGCTGGGGTTTTACTAGTATATAAAGGGGCATAACTGTCAATCTGCTCATGGTTATTTATAACGCTAACCATGAACCATATTTCTATTTTATCCATCACTGAATTTTACGATCATTTTATGATCATCACACCAGCACAGGCTCCAAGACCTTTCTGTGACATCTAATTTACAGCATGGGTCAACATTTTCTGAATTTCGTAGCTGAAAAATGCCATCATCAGAGTGCACCATGTGGCAGGATGAATAAAGACATCTCAAATCTTCATTTCATAATAAATAACATGTGCAATAATCTATTGTGTTGAATGCAAATGTATTGTTTGCATGCACAAAAGTACTGATGTTCAGAAGGACAAAAGAATGTCCATGAGAGATTGCTGCGAGCTCTGCAGCTGTTTCCTCTTCTATCACATAAGAAAAAAGTTCATTCATTTTGGCTCCACAGTCGCCATATCCTAAAAATAAATCGCAATCAAGTAGGTTGCAAGTACGCAATGCACCAAAGCATTACATGCATCCGTCTCTAGTGAAGAGAAGCCAAATGGCGTCATGTTTCATTAATGGAGCGAATGATTTTACTTTCATTTAAATCCAGATTCCACCCACTTATCCATCTTGTGTCTAATGCTTGTCACTGCCTGAAATTGGATGGATTTGGATGTAAAGAATCTATTTGACATTTTAAGCACATCAAAGTGAGATTGGGTCCCCCTGTAGTGCCATACTGGTAACTGTGGTATTGCTAACTGTCTGTGAGAATGCCTTTGTGAATTAAAATGAAAAGCTTTTTTAATGTCCTTGTAACTTTTGCATGGATTAATTAATTGACACAATTCCGTTCCCTCCAGTCAATATTTGTTTAAACCAGTTAGCATGAGAATGAGAGTGAAGTAGTAGGAAACAGTGATGCGAATGAATAGTAAGCAGTTACTATTTAAATGTAACTTCATTTTCCATTGACATTTAAACAGAAAAGTTCACTCTTTTGAAGCTTTTTGGTGACTGACTTTCTTTCAAGGATCCTAAGAGGAGTTAATTATTTTTTATATATTGTAGAATGTTCAAGCTGCTCCTTTCCAGATAATGAATGGTAACCACTTTCAAGCTTTTAAAAGGCAAATTTGAAGATATTTTTTTTAGTTTAAAGTTTAAAAAAGAAAATACATGTATAACTTACATAATCTCTCATACAGAAAGAAACTTACATATCTTGCATATGCTTTGTATTTTCTTCCCTTTAACAACAACAACTTTAAACAGTAAAACATGGAGAGCTACAAATCCTTTAAAGCCTTTAAAGAAGGAAAGAGATACATTTAGACATAATATTATATTTAAAAGTTACAATTTAAGAAAAATCCAGGCATATTGGTGAAATATACTCAATCCATTTACTCCAAATTAGAAAAAAGTTTTCAGTCTGTGTCCTTAATGAAACAGAATATTTTTTCATGACATACATGGTGTGCACTGTATCAATCCATTCTTCAGCTGTTAGGTGACTCAAATTTTACCCATTTTTTGTAATAACTTTTTTTTCACTAGCTGCCAAAAGAATAATTAACAGTTTATTGTCTTTATTAATCCATCCATCCAAATTTATATTACCGAAATAAAAAGATTCGCAAATTTGAAAGATTGTCAAGGAAATAATTTACTAATAAAATGTTGCCAGAGACACAGAAACAAATAATAACAAAAAAATTATTAAAAATATTAAATTAAAAATTGTATATTTAATTTAAAACTATGTGGTGCATATGGAAGTGTAGGTAGAAAACAAAATAATAAAATTGAGGAAATTGCTAAATTGCAGGTAGTTTTAGAGCAACAGAACTAGAACTCTGTTCTTTTTTATTCTTGGCGGTTTGAAGAAACATTAATAAACACATATTCCACGTTTCAATTTCTGTTTTTACAGAGGCTTAGTTTGGGGCAGTGAGTTTGTAGCTCTGTATGAACTGTGTGTAATACCCTCACAAGGGGCAACCAAAATTTCAGACTTTACAGAGATTAATTTAACCATACGATTGCCAGACAAAATAGGTCAAACATTTGTCATGGCCCGGACACTTCACAAAGCTGAACTTTGGCAGATGTGCTTAGAAATTTGTTCAATAGTTACTAATGTTTGTGGTAGTCAGAAGAGCAATGGTTTTAATCATAGACTGTAAAAAATATGGATGTAGTATTCGTAACGTCACCCATAGGTTTCTGAAGAGCACAATTGAAGCTACAAGTGGGTGTGGCCAACTGTCGCCATTTTGTTCGCGTGTCATCGCATCGACCGGGAGTAACCAAAAATGGGCAAAGAGGCGGGGTGTGAGCAGAGCTACAGATGCCTGCTGGCATTTTGTTAGACAGGTTTTCTTTGGGAGAAACGCTAATACTTCCAAATTAAAATGGACGCTAATACTTCATTACCTGCGACTCGTTTGTGTTCTGACCGCATGTGCTTAGTTGTATACTATATCAATAAAGTGTTTATTGTGTTTGGTCTTTTCAAAACACTGTTGTAATACAATAAGCCACTAAGCAATGTCCTTATTACATTTTTCTACAAGAGGAAAACGCTAATTACTTCCAAATATAAATATAGTCTGTTTTAGTAAATGCATGGCTATTTATGAAATCCAGGCATAACACTGTATGACAACATTTCAGATGACTGTTCTTTAGCCTACAGCTAATCGATCTGTCAGATTCTGGAGTGCATTAGAGTTCTAAATAGATTTATAAATGATAAATAAATTGTCTTAAAAAAACAAATACATTTATAGATAAAAGTATATAAGAATTTCACTCACCTGGGAGTGAAAGTGCATAGCAAGCCACATTACCTGATAATTGTAAGTAATAATCCCAAAAGGGAATTGACTGTGTAAAGCCACATAAAACAAAACAAAAATATGATGTATGAGCCGAGTTCAGCGGCTAATCAGCCGGAATCAGCTGTCACTCAAGTGGCCACGCCCTTATATGCAGACTTAATATAAATAAAATGAATGAGTTTTTAAATAAATTTCATGCTGCAAAACTGTCAATTTAGCATGGCAGTCAGTGAATATCTGGAGTTGCTGGAGCCAGCCCCCAAAGGCCAGTCGATGAATTGCAGTTTTAGTTACTTCCGTATTGGCTTAACAAGGAGAACAGGATGTTGCTACTTGGTTTTTAACTCATTTTGCAGTAGACCCATTATCACTTTTTTTAACGAGTTAAGAACTATTAGTAGATTTCTTGCACTTAATTATCAATGACTTGTTTTGCAAGCACTGCTGTTGGTATATTGTAGTGGCCATAGTGGAAATGAGCTGCTGAATCTGTGCTCTTTAAATTGCTCATTGTCATTTAATCCAACTTCCTATACACCCATTTTTATTGGATTGTAGTCCTGTGTTCATTTGTCCTGTTAAAAAATCTGGTCCTTACTTGTTAAAAACAATTAGGAACATTAAAATAAATTTTATTCTTTTATTAATTGCTGTTATTTGCTTCTTTTATTTCCAGTTGTTTGTTGCTTGATATCTCTTGGTCACCATCCATTTTTATTGTATGGACGAGATTAGCATGCCATTAGAATTTCTTAAAACTCATACAAACAACAAGAGTAAGCAAACAATTATATTATTCATTTCATATGGTGAACTATGTCTGGAAAGTTAGCTATTAAATTATACGAAAAAACTGAAGTTCAAAATAATGAGTTTGCTTGTTAGATTTGTTGAACATCTCACCCAGGTATTCAAAAGTCATGTATTGATTTCCACTCTTTCACTCTGTCACTACCTCTGCCTCTTTTTGTTCTTTCAGTATATTGGTGCTTAGTGACACAGAGTAGTGCCCCACAGTCTTTATGTTTGCCATGGTTTAAATCCCCCTCAATTGCAATGGGACTGATCCTGTATTACATCATGCCATCATCGCTTTGCACATCACCTCCTTCTCCCCGGGCAATAAGAGCTAGAACTGGCAGTGAATACTTATTGCAATGTTAGCAGTAGATTGTTATTGTACTTGTTCTGTCTCCAGAGTCAGAGCTCAAAGAACACTGATGGTAAAGTGCATTTAGGGAAAAAAACACAGAGCTGCTACATAAGTCTGATTATTTCAACACTGGTAATTGTGAAGAAAGTACCACATCAGAACAAATCAATTAATACTGCTCCCAAGACATATGCAAAATTCAAAGTAAGGATTTTATTTTGCCAACTACAATTGTTTTAAAAATAATTCGTAAAAAATGTTAAAAGGCTGATGGGCATCACTAAAAAGCACACGTCATCCAATAATCACTATAACTTCATTCATTCATTCATTTTCTGCCGCTTTTCCGGGGCCGGGTCGCGGGGGTAGCAGTCTTAGGAGAGAACCCCAGACTTCCCTCTCCCCAGACACTTCCTCCAGCTCCTCCGGGGGGATCCCGAGGCGTTCCCAGGCCAGCCGAGAGACATAGTCCCTCCAGCGTGTCCTGGGTCTTCCCCGAGGCCGCCTCCTGGTGGGACATGCCTGGAACACCTCCCTAGGAAGGCGTCCAGGAGGCATCCGAAACAGATGCCCGAGCCACCTCAACTGACTTCTCTCGATGTGGAGGAGCAGCGGCTCTACTCCGAGCTCCTCTCGAGTGACATATCTCCTCACCCTATCTATAAGAGTGCGCCCTGCCACCCTTCGAAGAAAACTCATTTCAGCCGCTTGTATCCGAGATCTTGTCCTTTCGGTCATGACCCAAAGCTCATGACCATAGGTGAGAGTAGGAACGTAGATTGACCGGTAAATCGAAAGCTTTGCCTTTCGGCTTAGCTCCTTCTTCACCACGACGGACCGGTACATCGACCGCATTACTGCTGCCGCTGCACCAATCCGCCTGTCAATCTCACGTTCCATCCTTCCCTCACTCGTGAACAAAACCCCGAGATACTTGAACTCCTCCACCTGGGGTAAGGACTCTCCTCCAACCTGAAGATGGCAAACCACCTTTTTCCGGTGGAGCACCATGGCCTCGGACTTGGAGGTGCTGATTCTCATCCCAGCCGCGTCACACTCGGCAGCAAACCGCCCCAGTGCATGCTGAAGGTCCATGTTTGATGAAGCCAACAGAACAACATCATCTGCGAATAACAGAGATGAGATTCTGTGGTCCCCCAACCGGACCCCCTCCAGCCCCAGGCTGCGCCTTGAAATTCTATCCATAAAAATTATGAACAGAATTGGAGACAAGGGGCAGCCCTGCCGGAGTCCGACATGCACTGGAAACAAGTCTGACTTATTGCCGGCAATGCGAACCAGACTCCTACTCTGTTCATAAAGGGACGAGACGGCCCTTAACAGAGCGCCTCTGACCCCATACTCCCCGAGCACCCTCCACAGAATGCCACGAGGGACACGGTCGAACGCCCTCTCCAAGTCCACAAAACTTTGTTCATTTTAATAGAAAACAAAGGCTCATGCATGTCCTAACTACACACATTGACGCGACACACAATAAAAAGTATATTTTCCATGTTAAAAAAAGTTTGTCCTAACCATATGCGATGGTGAATCGCAATTTTTATTTGAGAAATTTCTATTAATAACCTAAAATTTAGATTTTAAATATGCTTTCTATTTCTGTGACAGCACAGATTACAACAAGGATCACCTCAGGTACTGGTTATGTGCATTATTTAGTATTAAATGCTAGCACTGTGAGTTTGAACACCATTGTATGCGACATTTATTGCCATACTACTGAAAGCAGTAGAAGATAATCAGAAGCAGACCTTAAAAAAACTAACAAACAATTTGAAAATGAAAGTCAAAACTGTGAGTTAGTGCAAATCAGTCACTCAGTAGCCTATTAATAATATTAAAAAGATTTAATATGTATTAATTCAATTATAGCCCTTACCATTACATTGCCATTGCAGTGGCAGGTATTTAAATGAATGGCTGGTATTAAAATGTTTCTGCTGTGTCATGTTGTGTTTGGTGTGGACAGCCAAACTGTTTGTCGCTGGGATCTAGCCGCATTGCAAGTAGTTAGGACATGGTGTTGGCCTGTAATTTTCTCTTTAATGTGGCATGCCAGATCACTGTAGTGCCCTTCACATTTCAAGTGGCATGTGAACAACCAACCAAACAAACAAATGTGAATTAACACCATAGGCTCTATAATACACCTGGTGCAATGCAGCATCAGGCACAATGCAAATGTTTTTTTCTAGTTTCAGCCTGGCACAGGTATCATTTTCCCATTCTGCACCATTTTGTTTAAATAGCAAATTCACGTCCATGGGTGTGCTGAATTGAAACAGTAAAACTTGCCAAAATACATTGTACCTCATGTAATCACGGTTTCAACCACCACAAAACAAAACCTAATGTTTAATTTACTTCAGGAAACCCATTCAGTGTCACTAATCTAACTATTCAGCTAAAAAAAAACTTTTTAAAAGGAAAATTTAGAGTAAAGTATGGATATTGCAATACATATTCATTATATTTTAACTTGTATTCATTATTGATTGTATGTTTGAATATATCATGAATACAAGTTTGTATTAAAGCTTTTGGCAAGTGATAAACCACACTAAACTGTCTGCTATCCGCTTTTCTCAGAAACAAACATATACCTCAGAAGAACTCAATGTTCATAGTGATAATTAATGATACTGGCTGTTTTGAAAAAACAAAAACAAAAAATAGATCCTTTTTGGCTCTACTCACACTTTAGCCAGTAATTTCTACAGCTCTATCTAAGGGTCTTTAGTCACCTCAGTTTGTGAGGAGGAAGTTCCTGTGATTGCACCAGATAAAAACAAACACTTAGCCAATATTGGCTGCCATCTGGGTGTGCACGTACGCACATTGTTTTCCTGGTGAATCGATGACTCCCTGTCTTGCTTCAGAGGGTGTGAGAGCGCAGCAGGGGCTGGTGTCCGCTTCAGCCTCAGAGGCTTTTTGGAGCGGGAGTCTAGACACATGCCTTTTTAAAATCCCACCAATCAATGCGCACTCACAGAATCAATAGGGGCCTCCTATTAGGAGTAATTAGAAAGCCAAACTTAGTTCTGCCAAGCGCATCTACCTATGGTCTGGTGCCTTGGCCATGTAATAATGTTCTGGGTGATTTAAAGAGGAATGCGTTAATACGAACGGTTCCTTAAGGGTTTCTTATTATTCAGCTTAAGTTAAGACCTACTGAAGAGTGATCTGGAAAATGTGTACAGACTGAATGTAATAAACTAGGAAAGAGAAATGGACTGTAGTGCAATTGAACATTTTTTTTCTGATTACCTTTTTTATTCTCAATTATCAACAAAGTAGAAACAAAGAATGCTTGCCTTGGGATAATTCTTAGTTATTGTTCACAATAAACGCATGCTGGTTTCATTAATAGTTTGTCTTACTGCTCCATAGAAAAGAAAAAAAAACATCCAATGGTAGAGTTCTCAGAATAAATTTCGCATTCTGTATTTATTTTGAATCAGTATTCACCTCACACCACTGTCACAACCTCCAAAGGAATAGCCATCTTCAGATGTTATTTACAGGCGGTGTTAACATGACAATTTTCATCACAAAAATGATACAGCCCATAGTTCATTTTCAGATCCTTTTTTCACCCTTGCTGCACTTTTTATCAAATTACAGGCTTGTCTTCCAAAGAGCGATTCTAGAACTTCAACTGCTTCCTTCTGGCTTAGCTGGCTCTCTGATTCGGAACAGGAGGATTAGCATGATTGATGTAATGTACCCTGAACCCAAGCTCTGCTCCTTTTTCAGACACAACATGAAGTGCTCGCTCGCCCAATATACTGTCTGTTCGGAACAGCCAATTCTTCCTTAAAGTCATCCCTGGGGTAATGCGGTATATAAATGCATGGTTTAGTAATAAATGGAGCTTCTGTTAAACATCTTGGATGCATGATCTCCATCTAGTGAGGTAGTGAATCTGAAATAAAAAGAATGTGCAGTGAACTCTGTGCTGGATAGGTCTACTTGTAGGTGGAATAGGATTTCCGCATCAGTGCAACAGAGCCGCATGCTGAATAGCGTTATATATTTTTAGTATTATAGCACAAGGATATGGGTCATTAGTATATTTCTATCCACTTGCTCGGTCTTCTTAAAGTTCATTCCATGCTTTCGAAATGCTTGTGAGAGAACAATCTGAAAAATTAATTAAGGAACAACATTAGCCCAATCCTAAATGATTTGATCAAAGGCGAGTACAAGAGCTTGTCATAATAGGGTTACTGCTTACTTGTTCAGTCAGTCTACTGCCAATACAACCAATGATTTTGTTATTTCACATGGTTGACTGCAGTTTTATTTATGGCCAAGCAACCCCCCGTGGTGAGAAAACTTTTTAAAAGTATTTTCTATAAGTTATGATTGGTATGAAAACGTTTTCTCAGAATACAGCAGTCAACATATGAAGTGGATCAAACAAGTTCATCAAAAAAGACAAGAATGAGAGTTGCTCAATAGTTTTAGACAATTTTCAGAACCTTTTTTGATCCACTTCAAATGTTGACTACAGTATTTGTACTCATTGTGATGCAAAATTAATAATTCAGTTGCCAGAGTCATTACATTCTGGATATGGGTATGGGATTCATGTAGAATTTAATCATTCTTTTTTATGTTCCTAATCAATATCCTAGTATTTGACCTGTTCCTTTAATGTATTAACAATATTATAGAAGGCCTAAATGCAGTCAAGTGTCATTATTAAACTAAATAATGCTAAGGGATAACTTTTTATTCATTACATATTTAACAACAGACAACTTACACTGTAAAAAAATCAATTTGTGTTAAGACAACAAGAAGAAATTAAGTGAACTTATTAGTTTTTACAAATGTAAGTGGAATGACCATAAAAAAATTAAGTTGCCCCCTCCAAAAAAAAAAAAAAGAATTGTGCAACAAATGTCATGTTTTGAGTGTATATTCTGTATATATTTTTTGATTTTTACAGCAAGGATACAACTTTTAAGAGTAATTTATTCTGTAGTCAGACTACACTTACTCTCTAGCATCAGTTTAAGAATGGCACTATATCAAAGTCCCTTTAAGGCAAGTCATTTCACTCAGCGGCCAACTTTGAAACACCGCTTGGGCATTCTATCTGAATGGGGAAACATCAAACTCTCCAAAAATTGCCAAGCTTACGATTAAATTTCATATTAAGAATCACCAATAAAATTAAACAAAAGCTGTCTCTTTAGTAGCATTTCTAAACATTCAAATCACACAAAAATCTGCAGAAACTCACATCTGGTCTGAGCCCCAGCCCCCAAAGAATCCTCAGTCTATATCGATTGGTGATTGGCTCCTGTACTAGAAGGCTGGGCTTCACTCGCCATTTTGACCATTACACTTTTCCCCATTCAAAACTATACGAGTGACACGTCTTGTGTATTCTGTAGACTATATTGAACTAATCAAACTACAACTATTCACAATTGTCATTTCTTCAGAAATTGTACTACGTTACCAACATATACGAGTCATTCATTCTGTAATCTGACTTCACAGTAGAGCGGGCGATAAAATATGTATTGATATTTATTGACCGAACACCATTGTCAATAACGATTAAAAAAAAAAAAAGTTTGGTATGAAGTTTCGGTATGAAGGTTATAGTTTTATTAAAATGTGGCTGCTGAGCGCGTGCCTTGGAAGGAATGCCAATAAGCTTAGGGTGAAGGTTTGTCATTTTTACAAATGGAAGCGTACGCATTTTCCAGGTACACCAAGTTAAAAACCATCTAAACTTTTCCAAATGCCGCGAGCGCACCGCGATTCATGTATGTAGAACTAACCAATCTGCTTCACACCTTGTATGGAATATACACACTTCAGTAATAACGGCAGACTAATTACCTCAGACAAGCACAGTGCATCCATAAACCTGCATCGGAGCTGCAGCAAGGGTTTGTCCATTTGTCATCCTCTGAGAAAACGATTGATGGTCATCTAGTTACAGGAGATGTCATGAAAAATGGTGATGAAAACCATGCGCTCGCGCTTGTTGCTTCAGGTCAGAATAACAACACATGCGAAAATGAGTGCCGTATAGTAGCAGTGAGGTGAGAGTAAATAAAAAAGGATGTAAGGATGTCGCCAGAGTGGCTTTTTGGTTTCTTTTCTTGTGCATCCCAGACACTAGCTTGCCATCTGAAAGTTTTTTTTGCATAGAGGTAAATGTAGTCATTCAACTTTGCAAATTATAATGCTGCAGTATGTACAGTTGAAACCAGAAGTTTACATACACTCTAAAAAAAGGAACATAACCATTTAAAAAAAATGTCTGATGGTAAATCATACTAAACGTTTACTATTTTAGGGCCATTAGGATTACCTAAATGATTTACATTTGCTAAATGCCAGAATAATGAGAGAATTGCTTTTTATTATTAATTTCTAGACAGTCAAAAGTGTACATACATTTCCTTGGTATTTTTTTAGCTTTGCTTTTAAACAGTATAACTTTGGTCATTCCTAAGTTTGAAGGAATTTTGGCCCATTCCTCCTGACAGAATTGGTGTAACTGAGTCAGATTTGTAGGCTTGCTCGCACAAACTTTTTCAACTCTACCCACAAATTTTCTATAGGATTGAGACCAGGGCTTTGTGATGGCCACTCCAAAACATTCACTCTGTTGTCCTTAAAGCACATTTTAACTAATTTGTCATTATGGTTAGGGTCATGGTCTGTTTGGAAGACCCATTTATGGCCAAATTTAAATTTTCTGGCTTCCTATGCTGTGAAGTGGGATGGTGTTCCTAGGCTTGTAAGCTTTCCCCTTTGTCCTCCAAATGTAACACTGGTCATTATGGCCAAACAGTTCAATCATAGATCCATCAGACCACAGGACATGTCTCAAAAAATTATTCTTTTTCCCAGTGTCATTTTGCAAATTGTAATCTGGCTTTTTTGTTGATTCTGGCTTGTTGATTTTCCCATGTTGTCACACAAGGAAGCAGTGTGTTCGAGGTTTTCCTTAAATACTAATCTACAGTTGTGCCTTCAATTAACTCAAATGTTGTCAATTAGCCAATCAGACGCTTCCAAAACCTTGACACCATCATCTGAGCTTTTTCAGAGGCATAATAATCTTATTGTATGTAAACTTGACTTTCAAGAAAAGTTATAACAATTTCTCAAAAAATATCTCTCATTATTCTGCGATTAAGCATAACAGAAACAAATGTGATAATCCTAACTTACCTAAAAGAGAAAAACCTTAGTGACATTAACATCTGACTTTTTTTTTTTTAAATGGTTATGTGCCTTTTTATACAGTGTATGTAAACTTCTGGTTTCAACTGTATTTGAATAATAATGGCTGTTTCCTTTACTTGAAAGCTCAGATTTGATTATCATAATTTGTTTTGATTAGAGTTTAAGGTTTACCGTATCATTATTATTGACACCTTACAGATGTTGATCTACCTTTACCATTGGACACACTTTGCAACATTTTATTTATCAAGTTTAAGAGTCCCTTTAACTGTTTATTTTATTATAAATAGATCAGACATTGTTTAAATAATTTTTTTGTTTTTTGACTATTGAAACTATTTGCCTTAGTAATGTTGGTAAATTAAAATAAAGTGGTTAAAAAAATCCTAATATTCCTAAATGTATTGTTAAACCATATTCAATAATTATCAATATTTTTGCAATATCGCCCAGCCCTACTTCACAGATTCACTAAAAAGTACTAACTCATAGCAGTCATTCATTCTGTAATCAAACTAGATAGATTCATTAAAAAGAACTGACACATAATAAATTTCAGTCGTTCAGAAATCACACTGCAAGGAACAAACTCAAAGATATATGCTCAGTAATCAAACTAAAATCAGTTACTGGAAAGAAATGACTTGTAAGTGTCAGTCATTTAGGCATCATATTAAAAGAAGCCAATTCATAACAGTCAGTCTTTCTATAATTGGATTAGACTGAATCATTAAAAAGAACTGACTCGAGTGTCAGTCATTCAGGAATTGTTCCACAAGGAGCCAACCCATAAGAGTCATTCATTCTGTAATCTGACTACACTGATTGACTAAAAAGAATAAATGCTTAAGAGACATTATTCAGCAATCTACCTGTTTTTGATGAAATGAAAAGAAACAGAGCAAGATTCATTCGTTCTAGTAGCACAGCCTGCATGTCTGTAGATTCAGTAGTATTGATATTCCATCCAGATAGTTGGAAGACTGGATGTGCATGAACAGTTAATGGAAATGAACAACATTCAGCACAAAAAAGTAAAATAATAAAAAGAAATACTGACAGTTCCCAACCCCTTTTCACTCTAGTTCATACCTCAAACAACTCAATTGACATTCAAAGCAAAAGCCCTCATTCTCCACTCTCTGCACTGTCAGTGATAAGTTACCAGCTTCAAATTATCCAGAATGCTTTTCTTCTGTGCTTATTTGGAAATGAAAGAATCGGGATTTTATTTTAGCTCGGCGAGAGATGTGTAGAATTAATGTGCACGTATGGCAGCAGGAACAAGCAGATGGAGCCTGAATTTCACTCTCTTTCCATCTCAGAGACTACCAATTAATTTCCAGGTGGGTGGGAATGTAATGTGGAGCATGTGAGGGTTCTCTGCTCAAGAGGAATGTGTTAAAAATTTCTTCTTCATTTATCTTCAAAAGGGCTAAAGCAAGCAGTAATGATAGAAGCTTTTTGTACTGTAATGAAGACAGAAAGCAGACCTACACTCCATTAGAATAGGGCCAAGGTTACATATAATAGATGTGATTAAGGACCTGTTTACAACTGGCATAAGATGTATTTTTGCTGATCACTCATGTACAATGCTGAATAGGTGTGAATGTAATATAAAACACGCTGTGCTTGTGGTCGAAAAAACTTTTGACTGGATTTGTTTGTTAGTGTTTGTTAGTGTAAACTCTCAAATGGTTGAATGTGAACAGTCAATAAAAACCATATACTGTCTGCATTCTAACCTAATTCCTAAATAATACAAGATGTGTTATATTCGGGATTTAAACATTGTCCTCTGAAATCATGACTTGGAAGCAAAAATGTTTAAAAAGCAAGTCTTGATTGTTACACATATTCTAAACATTTAGCAATTCAAAGTGCTTCACTAATATTTATTCATAAGCATAATTTTGATTTTGAAACTTTGTTTATAATAGCTTTTATAATATAGACAGACAGACAGACAGACAGACAGGCGGATGGATGGATGGATGGATGGATGGATGGATAGTCTCCATTCGTATGCATGTGTAAATTGTGTGAACTTACACTTACCGGCCACTTTATTAGTTACACCAGCTAGCTCTCTGCCACTCTCACATGGCGCCCACTGAAGCTAAGCAGGGCTGCGCCCGGTCAGTACCTGGATAGAAGACCACATGGGAAAGCTAGGTTGCTGCCGGAAGTGAGGCCAGCAGGGGGCGCCCAACCTGCGGTCTGTGTGGGTCCTAATGCCCCAGTATAGTGACGAGGACTCTATACTGCTCAGTGAGCGCCGTCTTTCGGATGAGACGTTAAACCGAGGTCCTGACTCTCTGTGGTCATTAAAAATCCCAGGATGTCCTTCGACAAAAGAGTAGGGGTTTAACCGCGGCATCCTGGCCAAATCTGCCCACTGGCCTCTGTCCATCATGGCCTCCAAATCTTCCCCATATCATAATTGGCTTCATTACTCTGTCTCCTCTCCACCAATCAGCTGGTGTGTGGTGTGCGGTCTGGCGCAAAATGGCTACCGTCGCGTCATCCAGGTGGATGCTGCACACTGGTGGTGGATGAGGAGATTCCCCCCAATGTGTAAAGCGCTTTGAGTGCCCAGAAAAGCGCTATATAAATGTAAGGAATTATTATTATTATTATTACCTTACTAGTACCAGGTTGGGCCCCTTTTGCCTTCAGAACTGCCTTAATCCTTTGTGGCATAGATTGAAGAAAGATACTGACATACTGACATAATAGCATCATGCAGTTGCTGCAAATTCATCGGCTGCACATCCATAATGCAATTCTCCCATTCCACGACATCCCAAAGGTTCTCTACTGGATTGAGATCTGGTGACTATAGAGGCCATTTGAGTGCAATGAACTAATTGTCATGTTCAAGTAACCAGTCTGAGATGATTTGCGCTTTATGACATGGTGCCTCCCTTTCCTGCTGGAAGTAGCCATCAAAAGATGGGTAGACTGTGGTCATAAAGAGATGGGCATGGTCAGCAACAATAATCAGGTAGGCTGTGGCGTTGACACAATGCACAATTGGTACTAATGGACCCAAAGTGTGCCAAGAAAATATCCCCCACACCATTACACCACCCCCACCAGCCTGAATCGTTGATGCAAGGCAGGATGTATCTATGCTTTCATGTTGTTGATGGCAAATTCTGACCCTACCATCCAAATGTTGCAGCAGAAATCAAGACTCATCAGACCAGGCAACATTTTTCCAGTCTTCTATTGTCCAATTTTGGTGAGCCTGTGTGAATTGTATCTTCAGTTTCCTGTTCTTAGCTGACAGGAGTGGCATCCGGTGTGGTCTTCTGCTGTAGCACATCCACCTCAAGGTTCGACGTGTTGTGTGTTCTGAGATGCTTTTCTGCATACCTCGGTTGTAACGAGTGGTTTTGAGTTACTGTTGCCTTTCTATCAGCTTGAATCAGTCTGGCCATTGTCCTTTGACCTCTGGCACCAACATCTGCGCCCACAGAACAGCTGCTCACTGAATATTTTCTCTTTTTCAGACCATTCTCTGTAAACCCTAGAGATGGTTGTGCGTGATATTCCCAGTAGATCAGCAGTTTCTGAAATACTCAGACCAGCTAGTCTTGCACTAACAAAGATGCCACGTTCAAAGTCACCTAAATCACCTTTTTTTTGCATTCTGATACTCGGTCTGATGAACTGCAGCAGATTGTCTTGACATGTCTACATGCCTAAATGCATTGAGTTGCTGCCATGTGATAGAAATTTGTGTTAACAAGCAGTTGGATAGTTGTACCTAATAAAGTGGCCAATAAGTGTACTTTGCAATACATACATCATAGAACTGGCACTGGTAAAAATTAGGAAAGTGGACCTTGTCAATTTGTGAATTTATCGATCAAATGCACTTTAGTAAATACTTTTGGGGAAAATTTAGCTAGAAAGGAGTGAACATTTTCCGATGAAGCTGAAAAAAGGTCAGTCTAGAAATTATTTTTCCCCTTTACAGTTAATCAATCCATTTCTACATCTTAATATTCATTCTAATAAAACCACAAAACAATATGCAAAGATATGTGCTCCCACTCATAATGCTGTGCATGTGCACTTTTGATTTATTAAAATAAAAAAGTTAAATTAAGGCACATTATAACCCAGAACCCCGTGGACTCGAATCAAAAATGCTACTTAACATTCAGAATGATCCATTTATCCACTGAGCTATAAAATCCTGGGACCGAAAGTGGCAGATGAATTAATATTTGAGCGTTCAATTTGATTAGCAAGAAAAATCGTTCCCTCAAATCCCAGAGAAATGAAAACTTTGTTGGACACTGAAAAATAGCAACTAAATCTGCTAATGATTTGGACATTTGAAGACTTACATAGGAGCAAATACTGTGCTACAGTCCTGGATTTAAAGTGATCAAAGTATAGATGTAAAACATTAGTGCATAATCGAATTCATTTTCATAAGCTAAGTGATGAAACCAGTGCAGTGCACTTCTCTTCTGCCAACTGTCCCATTACGTGAAAAAAAAAGAAAAGAAAAGAAGAAAAAAAAACTGCTGCTTTTGCTGTAACCTTTGACCTGCTTCTGGTTAAATATTTAGGTCTACTTTCCCTCTCAATGTCTGTTTCTCTCTGAGCATGGCGGTGTGTCGAACAGAGCGCATTGCATTCAACCAGGTCATATTCAGTGTTCGGTAAGTGCGATGATATATATCTGTGCTGGCTCTTTTTTTTTACAAGGTCACTCGTCTGCTTGAATAAAAAATTTATTTATCCATAAATGAGGCCAACAAAGCCTCAATATGCTGTATTCATTTCTTAGGAGAGCGTGCTAGAACACACCGTGAATATGAAAGTATTTTAACTTCCTAAACAAGGTGACTCAGCATATCAGAGTTCAGTAAGTTATCCGGGAATGCACGGTTTTATACCCATTATTAGATCTTAGGAAGAGCCTTCTCTATACTTTCTCCTGTGTACTTAGAGCAGCATCAATGCATCTTGAAGCGGTGTTTGTGCAGAGGCACTAATAAGAAATCATTGAGACTCACCTCATTTAAAATGCATGAGGCGATGGATCTCAGATCTAATCCTGGCAATTAGTAATTAACAAAAGAGACTCACAAGCACGCTTGAATCGCAGAGCTGTTTAGATAGCACTTTGCTGGACCTATTTGTCATTAATATCTAAGACAGGCTGAAAAATAACCAATAGTGATTTAGCGGGACAAACTTTCTGCAGTATTTTGTGTGGACCTGTCTGTGCCGCTGCCCTGTGGTTGTTCACGGGGGGAAAGGCTTTCATTATTGTTTGACCCGTTCGCAATTAAACTGACCCCAGCTGTCCACACTGCGCACAGTGGCGGAAGCTCCCATCACTCTTGGGGTGAATAACTTCAACATCCGCTGCTCTGCATGCTTGAGCACTAATAAACATGCAGGGTGGAGAGTGTTAGCTAAGGCTGTAAAGATGGACAATGAATAAATACATCAGAGCAGCATGAGTCCAAAATTGCTAAATATTTTTGCCACGTTTTGTTGTTGCTTTGATGTACTATCGATATCGGTTTTTGTTCAGTAAAACTTGTATTATTAATATGGTAAGATTTTCCACTTCCATTACAGTTTTTCACTGTATACAATAAATAAACTATAGTATTTTTAAAGGCTAACATACTTTTAAAATGGCATTTTTACAGGTTTTTACCAATAAAATATATATATTGCTTTCCAAAGATTTATTTGCAAGACATATATTTGATTGCCAGTGTGTGTGAATTGTGCTATACCAATTTTCCTTACATTGCCTAATGAATGCCAAACATGTTAAATAATTATGGTCTTTGAATTCAAAATATTTATTTGCTGAACTGTTTTTAAATGACTTGCTGTGTATGTATCTGTAGTGCCTCCACATTCGAATACTGGTAAGATTTACGTTAGGTTTTTCAAAAATAAATCTCTTAGGGTGATTTAACACCTGTGGTTCAGTTAATTTGGTCTGGACCAAGGCCAACACATGATACATTGAGTACGTTTACATGGACATCAATAATCCGATTTTAATACGATTAAGACAATACTCTGATTAAGAGTCTACCATGTAAACAGCAATTTTTGATTAATTTTATATGATTAAGGTCATAATCGAACTAAACAGAAATCGAATTAAAACATGAAGTATGTTTAGTCGCATTATTGAAGTTCAGTACAGACGTCTAAACACCTTAATCAAACTATTACCATCATGTAGGATTTTGCCGCAATTTGCGACAGGATGTTCCATACGCACATGGCTGTTTGACACTATTCTCTGCACCTACCGAGTCAGTGAAGGACCACAGACACCTGCATCACGAAATGCTGAGTTTTTTTTCCCCATACGGCGTGCGTTATCAAATTGCATTAAAACAACACTCTTCCAGCAGTTCAAACTCCCATCCAATATCTCGTTTGCCATGGAGAGGCATGCATGAAATGTTCCTGAATGAAAGTGAAAGTGCCAAACTGCAGTTAAAGTCGACAAATGAAAAATAAAACACCCAAAATTATACGAAACGGAAATGTGGATAGCGCGGTGATGCAATGACAGTAATCGAATTATGTGCTTTAACATGTAAAATGGGATCATGAAAGGAACATTCAAAAAGCAACTCATGTAAACACCTTAATCATATTATTGTTTTATTCAGATTAAGGCAAATAATTTGATTACCAATTAGTCATTGTGGCATTTTTCTGCAGTTTTGGTTTCTTTTCACGCCACACTGATTCTTCTTGTCTGAACGAGTTTAAATAAACCACAGTGCAGTCAGGCAACATCCACATCACTCGTTGGCCACATGTGTCACTGAAAGTATTTCCTAAACTGCTTTTTGATTGGTCATTATAATTAATGTGCACGGATATTCCTACAGATCCCCCAAAAGTAAACAAAATGAGGAGGAATAGCAGGCAAAGAAGATGACACTTGTTAGTGTAGCAAGATGACTGCGTTGGTTGACTGTATCTCTGGTCATTGTATATTATATACAGTTTGTATGCATCACTTTAGACAAACTATACATTTCTCGAGTAAAGTGCTTATGCAGCTTCAAATCTATGTTTAATGTACTGCAAATGGCAAAAGCACATAACTAGTCACTAGTCAACCCGCTACCAAAGAGCTGCTAAAAATTGTAAATAAATACTTGCTCACTTGCTCACATACGACTATGGCAGATCATGTTCTTACCACAAATTAACTGTCATTTTTCATCAGTTTAATGAACCCTTGCTAAATAAAAGTATTCTAAAAAAAAAAAAAATTAAAATAAATCAAAATAAAATAAAATAAAACAAACAAAAATAATAAAATAAAATAATAAACAAAACGATAAAATAAAATAAAACAAAACAAAATAATAAAGTAAATTAAAATAATAAAACAAAACAAAATAATAAAATAAAATAATGAAACAAAGCCAATATAATATAATAAAATAAAATAATAAAACATAACAAAACAATAAATAATAAAAACAAAACAAAACAAAATAATAAAATAAAATAATAAAACAAAACAAAACAAAATAGCAATGTAAAATAAAATAATAAAACAAAATAAAAATAAATTAATAACATAAAAAAATTTAACAAAACAAAAAATGAAACAATAAAATAAAACAATAAAACAAAACAAAATAAAATAATAAAACAAAAAACAAAAAAATAAAATAATAAAACAAAACAAAATAATAAAATAAAATAAAATAAAATAAAATCTAGTTCATTTACACATGCTTACGCAGTCACAAAACCACACTTGTTACATATAAGATATGTATAAAAACATATATCATAGAATATAGTATCCAGATCCTCAAAAACATGTAGCATTCATAACCCAGTCCTGAGGCTGTATAGTACTTACCACTGTTGACCTAGCATAACCTATTGCCCACCTCAATTCCCAAAATGCAGAAATGTTTTTCCAACTCTCTCTCTATGCATGCTTCAGATGCTAGCTCCTGTGGAGACACCACTGATGCTCCAAATGGCAACATGAACAGTTTTCGACTGGGCTCCTCTCAAACGTGCCACAGGGAAGAATAAAACATGAGCTTCCAGGTGCTAATTAAAAATTCCAATGCTGACAGACAACACCACGCCAGAGATGCAATCGTCTTGTCTCTCCGTGGGGGAGAGGAATAATATGATTATCTTTTCACAGAATCAATTGAGCTCGGTTTCATGGGAAAGAGGGACCCTGAGCAGAGTGAGCTGTCTGAGATGGAGAAACAAAGGGAGCGTAATGTTTTTGAAGGTCCAGCTTTTATGTCTCCAGCATCTGGTGCCTGAAGTCTTTGCGGAGCCTTTTTTGCACATAAACGCTTCAAACATTTGCCTTTTTTCCTTAAAAACCAGCGTAGTGTAGAAATGGATCTTCTGAGACCATTACTAACAGCTGAGCGCTATGAGAGCAGGTCTTTGACTCATCACTGTACTGAGGTCAAAGTGGTAAGATCAACAAAGCAAGCATTCATTTTCCTTTTACACTTTCGCTGTCAATATGTGAAGATGTCTGCTTAAGGAAACAGGTCCAAGTGTTTTGGTTTCTTTACAAACAGAAAGCATTTT
Organism: Danio kyathit; assembly: GCA_903798195.1. Classification (NCBI taxonomy): domain Eukaryota; kingdom Metazoa; phylum Chordata; class Actinopteri; order Cypriniformes; family Danionidae; genus Danio; species Danio kyathit. The sequence continues at coordinate 40,755,556 of LR812520.1, read as the reverse complement.
CTTTTCTTTTTCCCTGGCTCTGGCTGAAAGCACACTAAGGATGTGCAATTGGAAGATCAGGATTATAATTAAGGGATTTAAACAGCCTTTCTATTATATCCGAGAGCTGCAGATCCTATTGCCACAAAAATAATGATCTGCTTTAGATGAAGATGCGCAATAAATGCTTCATTGAATTTTAAACTGTTTATGTTGAAACTGAAATAATAATCTTATTTACCAGTGAAGATTGTTTACAATGCATTGTGCACATGTGTATCTAAAATATGGCTAATAATAAAATATAGCTGTAAGTTTAATGTAGTACAATTAATTATATATAAATATTAACACACTTAGTCATGCCATACAAATACTATTTTAAATAATAAATGAAAGATTTTACAAGTCCACAATAAAAAAAAATTATTTACTTTACTTTTCCTCAAGTGTTTCCCTAAGGGCACCAATAATAACATGACTGCATCTGAAATTGCATACATCCCTACCATTTAGCATTTGAAAAAGAGTATATTACAAATGTAGCATGTCTAAACTAATAAAACATGAGACAAAAAGTACCAGGATGACCTCAAATTGTGAGGTGTGTATTTTATGAATCCGTACTATGACATAGAAGAGGAAGAAGAAGATTTTTAAATGGCATTGAAGCAATGCAACTGATGCTGTTAATGACAATCAACATTTATACCACACACATTTGTACTGTATACGTAGTACAAGACTTACACTACCGGTCAAAAGTTTAGGGTCAGCTTTTTTTTATTTTTATAAAATTATTCTGTTCATCAAGGAAGCATTTATTAAATGAAAAAAAAAATGTTAAATTGTTAAATATTTGTTAAAATTTTAAACTTTAAGCTTTTTTATTTTATGTAGTTTCAAATGAAAGTAATACTCCAGTCATTATTGCTTTTATTACTATTACATTAATAATAATATTATTATTAATAATAGTAATAATAATAATTGTTATTATTATTATTAATAATATTAGAGTGATTGGACTGGAACAATGAAGCTGAAAATTCATCATTAAAATCACTGGAATAAATGATTAAATTAAGTGATAAACTACTATTGAACAGTTATTTTATGGTGCAATAACATTTCACAATTTTACAGTTTGTACTGATTAAATAAATGCAGCCTTGGTGAGCAGGATAAGCTTATTTTAAAACATTTCAAATCCTACTGACCCCAAACTTTAGACTGGTAGTGTATATTTAGAGGTTACAAAGTATTTATTCAAAATAAAACTCATTCAAGCAATTTGTTCAAAAGATTGATTTATTCAGAAACTGAATAACTGACTTCTTTACAAGTGATCTTTTATTCAACCGATTCATTGAAAAACAGTGATTGATTCTAAGATTCAACAAGTGACTGTCTTTATTGGAGAACAATTTGAATCACTCATTGAACTTTGTGGTTCGATGAATTAAGAAACTAAACACTTGACTTTCTATATGAGTGTGTCACTGAATGCTTCCTTCAAGCAAACTGTTCAAAATCACTGGCTCATTTAAAAATGAACTGTCACTGTCAAAATGGCAGCTATGGTTACCGGAATTTAAGTGATAAATATATGACAGATACATAAATGCGATTTCTAAATTTTACAGTAAATTACCATATTTTAAAAATACGGCAATATTTTGAAGTACTGTACTATCATCTACACAACAAAACTTAGTAACAGACAAAAACACAAGCATAAGCATAAGCATGTGTTGATGAACGAGTCATATGATGTACCAAAGCTCATCACAAACATGAGGAGTAGGGCTGGGCGATTCGGCCTTAAATCAAAATCTCGATTAATTGAACATTTTAACTCAATCACACTTAATGAATGATTATTTTATTTTATTTTTGGCACTCATAGTTCACTGACAGGTTTTGTACAGTAAATGTGCTCACATATTACAAGTGAGAGATGTCTGAATGAAGGTGCATTGCTTGATTTTAAAGTAATTGAAGGAAACACACACTACCTACTGTCTATGATTATTTCTTGAACATCAACGTTGAACAACTGAAATTAAAACACCCATTGCATAAAACAAACAGTCACTTTGACCTTATAAAAAAGTGAAAATAAATAACTTGCACTTTTGGAAACAAAATTAATTATTTTCAATGTTTTTCATATTAAAAGTAGAAAAAGAGCAGAATCTCTTCTAAATAACTGTTGTATATCCTGTAAATAAAATTTTAAACTGCATTTCTTGCATCTTCTGTAAACAGATATTTAATGTCGTTATATGCCGTCTCAAAGCATCTCTGGCGCAGCTTTCAATTATCTTCACTGTAGTGCAAACGTGTAACATGTAGTTACATTTTTTAAGAGGTGCGTGGGTATCCGAACACAACGAAGGCTGCGCCGGACCATGCCCATGCATTCGACGCAGAATTATAAATCAGCCTTAACAGAGCAGGGTCATGTGACTCCAAACGCAGTAGGAAAAGTAATTGAAAAAATGATGCCACCTTAATAAACAGAATTTTATATATATATAAAAATATTGTTTATTGCATTACTTTAATCTTATGTGTTACCATGATGCAGGGCTCGCAAAAGTTCTAAATTCCTGGTAGCCCTTCGGGCAGATATTTTAAAATTTTTGGCAAAAAATTGGAAAATTTAGATTGATTACATGTTCTGAATGTCGATTTCGATTAATCGATCAGCCCTAACAAGCAGTGTAAAATATTAATATGTAAAAGTTGCTCAGTATCAGTCACACAACTACTAAACACCATCATGGTAACACACATAAAAGAGATGAAGTAACATAAATCTCTAATGTGCATAACTCAAGTTAAAAAAGTGAAAAGGTCCATAGAAATGTCAACAAAACAGCATAAAAAGTGGTTTCATGTAGGGAATTCTGGGAAAGTAAATTTACGATTATTCGCCACATATATTAAGGAAACTTGTAGTTAACCTGGTTACAGATTTTTACTGTAGCATTTTTACAGTGTAGGAATGAATGTCTACATATGTGAAGTCTGGCTAATATGTGTATTTGATGACTAGTCTAGTTTTAAGCTTTTCTTAGACATCTTTTAGATTTTCCCTGACGTCCCAAATTTAGCCTTGTTTTAACCCAGACATCTATTCCACTTCTTTTAAACATTAGTTCAATTCAATACATCTTTATTTCTATAGCGCTTTTACAATGTAGATTGTGCCAAAGCAGCTTAACATAGAAGTCCTAGTAGATTGAAACTGCTTCAGTCCACTTTTAAGAGTTGAAGTTCAGTTTAATTCAGTTCAGTGTAATCTAAAAGTCACAGCTGAAAGTCCAAACACTGAAGAGCAAATCCATCAATGCGCAGCTCCACAAGTCCCAAACCAAGCAATACAAAAAACAAAGCATTATTGTGTATGTTGGTAATTTTGTTATATGCTTTTATTATAATTATTATTATCATTATTATTATTATGATTTATCTAATATTTGTGTTTTAAGTTTTAATAGTTTTCATTAACGATATCAGCGTTGCCTTATGCAATTGATTTGCGTATAAAACTAATTAAAAACCCCTATAAAAACTTGGAAGCTCTTTTTTATGATCTACTATCTTTTGTCTTCCAATCCCAGGCTGAAAGTGTGTCTCAAGGTGGTGGTTGAGCCCATCTTGAGGCAGTAACTGATTGTTTGGCCCGTCGGCACCATTCGTTTTTAAGGGTATGAATCTAATGTCATTCCTCCTCATTACAGTACAGCCTTCCAATGCCTGTGCTAATTCCTCCACCAATCCCTTAGAGAAATCTCTCCGCTGCCCTGGCTAGCATAAATCATTTTTATCGCTGGTACTTCGGCCTCGATCTGCACAGACGGGTGATGTTTTAAACCCTATGTGGATGGTAAATCTGCCAACTTTAATTAAAATGGCATCTTTCCCCTTTTGTCCTGGTGACATAATGGCCTCCAAACTTCCTACAAAGAATCTCAGAGGACTGACCTCAAGGTAAAATATATTTATATAAATACATATATATATATATATATATATATATATATAAAAATAAAATAACTGCCTCATGCATTCTCTAAAAAATGACCTTGTTTAAAAAGTTTGAGCAAAAGAAAGTTTCAGAGATGCTGAATATAATGAATCAAAAATCTGCAAATATATAATACCAGCAAACAACAATGAACACCTGTCATTTAACGATTTCCACTACGCATAGAAGAAAAGCCCTGAAACCCAAGGCACTCCACAACTGTCAAGGATAATAAAATGTTTCACTTTGGTTTAATGCATTCATTCATCACATTTAAACAGCAATACAAAAGGTTAAGTGAGATCCCACAAGATATATGTTTTATCATCAACGCTTTCCGCCACAAAGAGCCAAGTCTTCCACGGCCTCTTGTCTGTCTTCATTTCTGCTAATGACAGTGTGAAACTCAATCAATGAAAGCAATTCATTTGGCTTTGCATGCTAATCATTCAGCTATGCTAAACACATAAGCCCTTATTTGAGAAGAGCATGAATTGTGGCAACAGTTTCCGCTCGCTCCAGCTGTAGAGCCGAAATGAAAAACTCATTGAGAAAAGTCAACACTGATTGCACTGTACTGCATTAAAACACAAATATTTATGCTGTGACATTTTCCGCAAATCAATAACTTAATCCACTTTCTGCCAAATGCTTTTGAAAAAGGCCTTGCTGTACTGTAACGCTCTGGCCTTTTAACTACAAAAGGCTTTCTGTGAATTGAACTCAGGACCCTGAATCCATTCATTCTCATCTTCTAGATGTGTGTGTGGTGGCCACGGAAGCAGAATACAGTGTCCTTAGTGCTGCAGTCCTTAGACACAAACTTATCTAAAAAAGCAGAGTCACAACTTATTTTTTACTACTAAACATTTCAACTGAAAATATAATTTTTGCAACCCAGGCTCATTCTGAAAACGTAGCCCTATAAACATTTCTGGAGAGCACCAAATACGTCCCAGGAGTACATTTTTTTTGCAGTTTTTGTTTTCGCGAATCCGCCAGAGGCTGCTGTGTACACTTTTTGAGATCTTAGATTTCTCTTGCGAGTGTCATTCGCGCATGCTCTTCTTCCAACAGTTTGAACAATTACTTCCAACAAAGGCAGCTGTCGACTGACTAACTATCTGACTGACTGATTGACCGACCGACCGACCGATCCACCCACCCATTTCCTTAAACCCAACCGATAGTCTTTTAAACAGCACCGAATGACCAGCGCCCACCCACTTCCCTAAACTCAACCAACAGTTTTAAAAAGCAATCTAGAAAAAGAAAAGCTGCCTGATTTTCACCACATTTTCATATTTTACCCTATTCTCACCCTGTTATTTACTTGTTTATTTTATTTTTTGATTTTGTTTTTGTCTTTTCTGCTTTCTGGAACCATTCTTCGCTGGACTCAAACCTCGTCATTGCAGTCAACTCTTCTCTGCATCTCAAGTCCAGCGACGTACATGTAGAGCTACTGGACAAACTGGTAACAGCAGGAAAGCTGTCCATACGTAGGTAAGCGTCAAAAAGGAATGGCATCATACCGCTCCGTAGTGTTCGGTTTAAAGACGAAATGCAGCCATACATACTTCTACGTAATTCACAATCTCCAGAAATGTATATAGGGCAACATTTTCAGAATGAGTCTATGTTGATTTTTTGAATGCACATATAAACATTATCGTTCAAAGATTTGTATTTATTTTCTGAGAAGCTAATATTTAGAAGAACACATTAAAATTAACCAAACCAACAGTCAAAACTTAAATTAATTGTAATAATAATAAATAATTCATTTATTCAATAGGAGTTTTAGTGTAAAACTGCCATTGTTTAGGCATTGTTTAGGAAAATATGAAATTTGAAAATAATGTTTTTTTTTGTTTTGCTTTTTAATAAAAGCACTTTATATATATATATATATATATATATATATATATATATATATATATATATATATATATATATTTTTTTTTTTTTTATAAAGGTTTTCCTACTTAATATTGATCTACTTAATCACCAATAGTCTTTTTTTTAAGTCCTTAAGTCTTTAAAGAGAGACCAACATTAAGTCTGTGCTGTAAATTCAAGATGTAAGAAATATAATTGTCTTATACATTACCTAAAATTAAAACAATGAACTGAATTATTGTACACTGAATGGGGTATTTGCACACTGACTTTTCACTTCAGTCAGCCAGCCCCAGGGATTCCGGTTAATTGTCACTCCATACAAAATCACTGCGTTTCTGATTCTGATTTCTTAAAAAAACAGCAATCTTCACTGCCTGGCTGATATACGATATAAAGTGGGTATCAGACCAAACAAGAAGCACTGCAATAAAAAAAAAAAAAAAATTCACGCCATGTCTTTAAAATATTGAAATTAATTTTACCCCAATATTTTCAATGGAATTTCTGCGCTAGCCAGCAGCTAATGACGGCGCCTGCGTTCAAACGGTCTTTCATTTCTTTACTCTTTAACAACCAAATGGATGCTTAAATCTATTTAACTGAATATATTTTAATTACATTACAACATGCTGTAAAAAGAACCTTATGAAATTGAAAATTGTCACAAAGCTTTCACTGTAAGTTCATCATTGGCTGAAAAACACTATCTGTACATATAGCTTATTGAAGGAAGTTAGTTTGATTCATGTGAAAAGTGCCACAGCATTAAAGTAGAAAACATGTTTCTTTTGTTTTTGTTTAGGATATTAATCAAATAAATGTAGCATTTGTAAGAATGAGTGACTTACAAAAACAATACAAAGATCTTTTGAACAGTAGTGTAGCCTGCTGTGTGGAATATCCAATTTCTACCATTTCCCTTTGGAGGCAGCCACTAATTTTCCCATTTCATTTTTCATCTGGGCCCTGCTCTTTACCAGAAGACATAACAGTCATCGGTGTCTCCGAGACATTATCAAAACCTGACAAAGCACCCCAGTGTGGGCCTCATAAAGATCCTTTATGAGGCTGAGTGCATTAGCAGGACTTAGAAAAAGCAGTGGGCTCCATTGATTTCATTCACACTGCGGCGTATTTACACTTCCTCTCTATCTGTTATCACACACAGCCTGCTATTGTTTTTCTCTGGCGTAGACCACTTAACGGCGCTTGTTTTGAAAGAGGTGTTCCTTTAAGTGTAACTGGCTTGAGGAGGTATTTTTTATTTTGCCTTGATTGTCTTTTTGTGCAGCACATCTCTCACACACGGAGGTCTCTTTTTAGAAAGGAGGGGAGGTTAGCTTCTATTGAGCGATGTCTTTGCATTGATTTAGCACCCTGGACAGCTACTTAGAGACCACGATTTTTCCTCTATGAAGCAAAATCAACAATTAAATAGATTGAGACGCTGGTTTGTTACACTGTATGTTGCTGTTTGCATGGAGCATTGTCTTTGTCTGGGAGCTAAATGAAAACAGTACTTTACGATGGATGTTTGATAGTGATAAAGATTTTCCTGCTGACCTTTTATCACAAGACAGTGCGATGCTTTTGTTAGACTGACAAGAATAGAGTGTATCATGTGTGCATATCTATGGAGTGTATATGTATAGAGTGTATCATGTGTGCATATCTATGGAGTGTATATGTATAGAATGTATCATATGTGAGTATATGTATAGAGTGTATCATGTGTGAGTATATGTATAAAATGTGTGCATATCTATGGAGTGTATATGTATAGATTGTATCATGTGTGCATATCTATGGAGTGTATCATGTGTGAGTATATGTATAAAATGTGTGCATATCTATGGAGTGTATCATGTGTGCATATCTATGGAGTGTATATGTATAGAGTGTATGATGTGTGAGTATATGTATAAAATGTGTGCATATCTGTGTATCATGTATCAAAGCCTTTGGATACATCAACTTCCAGTAGCTCAGTGGTTAAGTGATTCACCTCTCACGCCAGAGACCCGTGTTCTATCCCAGACCCTGACAAGAGTGTATTATGTGTATAGAGTGTATTTTGTGTGCATATGTATAGAGTGTATCATGTGTGCATATCTATGGAGTGTATATGTATAGAATGTATCATGTGTGCATATCTATGGAGTGTATATGTATACAGTGTATCATGTGTGAGTATATGAATAAAATGTGTGCATATGTATAGAGTGTATCATGTGTGAGTATATGTATAAAATGTGTGCATATCTATAGAGTGTATCATGTGTGCATATCTATGGAGTGTATATGTATAGAGTGTATCATGTGTGCATATCTATGGAGTGTATATGTATAGAATGTATCATGTATGGAATGTATCATGTATGTATAGAGTGTATCATGTGTGCATATCTATGGAGTGTATATGTATAGATTGTATCATGTGTGCATATCTATGGAGTGTATATGTATAGAGTGTATCATGTGTGCATATGTATGGAGTGTATCATGTGTGCATATCTATGGAGTGTATATGTATAGAGTGTGCATATCTATGGAATGTATCATGTGTGTGTGTATATATTGTTACATGCTGGCTCAAGCATGCAACAAAATGAAGGGAACCCAAACCAAGTTGAATGAAAAAATGCAAAAGATTTATTTAAAGGTTACAAATAAACAAAATAATAAAATAAAATAAAGTGCAAAGGGGTATCAAAGTAACCAAACTAAATGTCTATCATAAGATTCACAACAACAAATTACATAGGAGCAACTTTCAAATAAACAAAACAAATATAAGCGGTGGGTAAGCCAAAGGAAGCCAAACGAAAAAACGATCCTCCAAAGCAGTCTCCCAAACACATCTTGGAAGCTCCTTAAATAAGCCAGAAGATTAGCCGCACCTGCTGCACCATAATGAGTCACCTATTAAGAAAAAGAAAGCAAAAACCAGGAAACAGGACGAACCAATCACAAACCCATAACACCTCCCCCTTAAAAGAAAGAGATGATAACAATCTCTATCCTTAACTTATCCTTTATCTGTTTTTTTATATAAATCCCAAATAAATTTAAATCAAAACAAATAAAAATTAAACTTTCCTTCATTTTAGAAAAATAAATGTTGAGCAAATCACCAGCAATCTCCCCCGCATCTGGAAGCAGCAATTTAAGGGAAAGCCAAACATCCTAGAACTAAACAGAAGACAAAAACACACATTCAATCAAAACACTACCCATAAGGGGCCCTAGACAAGGCGTCAGCCAACACGTTGTCCACGCCCCTTATGTGACGAATATCGAGAGCAAATGGTTGTAAGAAGAGAGACCATCGAATCAGACGCTGATTAGGGTTTTGTAGAGAATGCAAGAAGGTAAGGGGATTGTGATCGGTATATACCACAATTGGCGTGATACCAGAAGTCAGGTAAACCTCAAAATGTTGAAGTGCCCAAATTAAAGCTAAAGCTTCTTTTTCGATAATAGAATAATTTAGTTGTTACGAGTTGAACTTTCGCGAAAAATAGCTAATAGGTCGATCGATACCATTTTTGTCGGCTTGTAACAAAACCGCACCAGCCCCGATGTGACTTGCATCCACCTGAACTTTAAATGGATCAGCCAGTCGCGGAGCTGCCAAAACAGGAGATGAAGTTAGCATTCTCTTTACGTTTTCAAACGCATCTTCACACTTTTTTGTCCAATCAAATTTTACTTTTGACTTCAGCAAATCTGTGAGGGGAGCCACCACAGAAGAAAAATTTGAACAAAAACTTCGGTAAAACCCTACCATACCTAAAAATCGCATCAATTCTCTCTTTGTCTGAGGAGGTGGAAAATCATCAATGGCCAAAACCTTTGCTCGAACAGGTCGGACTTGCCCCCTGCCGACTACCTTCCCCAAATATGTCACGGTGGCTCTAGCAAACTCACACTTTGCTAGATTCACCGTGAGATTTGCAGCAGTCAGACGGGTGAACAAGTCACGAATGCGAGTTACATGCTGATCCCATGTGTCACTATAGATGACAATGTCATCTAGATAAACAGCGCACCCTTCCAATCCTGATGTCACTCTGTTCATTAATCGCTGAAACGTAGCTGGAGCATTTCGCAAACCAAAACTCATAACAGAATACGAAAATAGGCCAAAAGGTGTAATAAATGAAGATATTTCCTGAGCACGTGGAGTCAGCGGTACCTGCCAATATCCCTTGAGCAAATCAAATTTGCTCACATAGGAGGCAGAACCCACCTGATCCACACAATCTTCAATCCTAGGTAAAGGAAATGAATCTGGTTTGGTTATTGCATTTACCTTCCTATAATCGGTACAAAATCGTTGTGAGCCATCAGGCTTACCAACGAGCAAACAGGGTGACGCCCAATCTGAAAAGGAAGATTTTGCTATATTATTCTGCAGCATATAATTTACTTCAGCTTCCAGCTTCTTTTGCTTGTCCAAAGACACACGGTAAAATCGTTGTCTAACAGGTTTTGATCCCTCTACATCGATGTCATGTTGAATTACACCAGTGCGGGTAGGCGTATCTGAAAAAAGATTAGAAAATGCATGCAACAATGAAGTCAGTTCAGCGCAATGTTCTTCAGGCAGATGTTTCAGTAACTCATCTAAGCGTTTCAAAGACTCTGAATTGTTAAGCCGGGGATTTAAAATAGCGTCATCCGGAACTTTTACATCTTTTTCCGATTCGCTCACTAAAGTGGTGTTAGCCAACATCACTGGTGATTTACTAGCCTGAATTCCATCTCTACTATAATAAGGCTTTAATAGATTAACATGACACAACTGAGTTGACTTCCTACGCTCAGGAGTAGACAATACATAATTTTGATCAGACACTGATCGCAACACCGTATAGGGTCCTGAAAATTGTGCACAAAAAGGTGACTCCGGTAGAGGAAGCAAAGCCAAAACCTGATCTCCTGAACTAAACTTACGGACAGCCGACTTCCTATCAAACCAACCCTTCATTTTCTTCTGAGCTTTTTCCAGCTTTTCCTTGGCTAGTTCCCCAGCCAGCAGCAAACGTCTTCGAAAACCTAAAACATATTTGAGCAAACTTTTAGGTGGTTCATTTGGCACAACACCATCAGTCAACACAGACAAGGTTCCTCGTACAGAGTGTCCAAAAACAAGCTGGTTTGGACTAAAACCCAGACTTTCTTGAACAAATTCCCTGGCTGCTAATAGCAACCATGGCAAACCCAGCTCCCAATCTCCTTTTAACTCTGTGCAATAGGCTTTCAATAAAGACTTTAGTGTCTGGTGAAAGCGTTCCAGAGCACCCTGGCTCTCAGGATGATAAGCCCTTGACTTGTTATGACGTATTCCTAATTGCTGCAACACCTCTGAAAACATTTTTGATGTGAAATTTGTGCCTTGGTCACTCTGAACAATCTTTGGAATTCCAAAGATTGAAATAAATTGTGACAACGCTTTTACTACAGATCTAGTTGTAATAGAACTTAAAGGGTATGCTGCAGGATATCGAGTGCTCTGACACATCACTGTTAGCAAATATTTACTTCCTGACTTAGAAGGTGGTAATGGGCCTACACAATCCACTATCAGATGTTGAAAAGGTGGTTCCAAAACAGGTATAGGATACAAGGGAGCAGGTTTCAAAGTCTGATTTGGTTTCCCAGTCTTCTGACATGTTGGACATATTTTAATGTATTGTCTTATTTCAGATTTTACACGAGGCCAATAGAAATACTGCAGCAAGTGTTGATAAGTTTTATTTACACCCAAATGACCCGACATACCTCCATGAGCAGCTGCTAATACAGCATCACGCAAAGAAACAGGAACTACAACCTGTATCACAGCCCCACCCAAACCTTCCTCTCGGTTCGGAGTCCATTTTCGTAGCAGCACTTTGTTATGAACAAAATAACATGCACTAGAGCTTTCTGCTGCATCCTGGGACAAAGCCAACTCAAACAAGGGTTTCAGCGAAACATCGTCACACTGAGCAACTTCCCAATCATGACGAGTAATTGAGGTTACTGCAATAAAACCTGGAACAGACTTATTAGAAGTCACAGGAATTCCCTTTCCAATAAATCTTGTTCATCAATCTCTTGTTTTTGCATAGCGCGTGTAAATGCACATGACACAAATGTCTCTGGAAAATCTTTAGAAATATCAGTCTCACCCAAAGTAGGAGTGGTTGTCACTACTGGAGGTGGTGGAACATCAGGCCATACACGATCACCTGCCAGATTATTCCCCAAAATAACTGACACCCCCTCTACCGGTAAAGAAGGACGAATACCCAACACCACTGGCCCACTCACCAACTCAGACTGAAGAAACAACCTATGCAAAGGAACAGACAATGTATTTAAACCAATTCCTTGTATTAACACATTACTCCCGGTTGAAGTTTCCTGTGAAAAAGGTAGAACAGATTCTAAAATAAATGATTCAGATGCACCCGTATCACGAAGAATTTTTACAGGCGTTTTCTCAGCATTTTCCTTCAGTGACACATAGCCATCTGTAATGAAAGGAGAATAACTTTCATTAGCTGCTCCAACCATCATCACTGGCTTCTGCAATACAACAGGATGATCAGTAGTATTTTCATCAGTCTGAACTGAAGATACAGTCAAGATGGCTTTTGGTTCAGATTTTACACGTGACAATTTCCCTTTCAGTACAAGACAGTCTTTTTTCCAATGGCCCTTCATATGACAATAGGCACAGCGGTCATTGTTATCACTATAAGGCTTTAAAGCCTTACCTGCCTTTTCGGTTTTACTGATTTCAAATGCAGAAGGTCGTAAAGCTGCACTTTCGCCAAAAACATTATCAGACCTTACTTTATTTTTGATGCCACTGCCCATTCTCTCAACTTTATGCGTCAGTACATACTCATCAGAGATAACAGCAGCATCTTCTGCAGACTTTACTTTGCGTTCTGTCAAAAAAAGAACAACATGTTCAGGAAGTGTAGCTTTAAATTGTTCCAATAGGACTAGTTCATACAAATTCTCATATGTTTTAACTCCCGACGCAGAGCACCAACGATCTAACTGAAGTTTTAATTCAGACACAAATTCAGAATATGTTTGTGCATTAGATTTTCGAATATTTCTAAATCTCTGCCTGTAAGCCTCGGGAACCAACTCGTAAGCTTTTAGCACAGCTTCTTTGATCTTACTATAACTCCCACTATCTTCTGCTGATAAAGCCGCATACGCTTTCTGTGCTTTACCCGTAAGCACGCACTGAAGCATCATAGTCTGTTCCCTCTCTGACCAGGCCATTGATGCGCTTAATCTTTCAAATAATCTGAAAAAGGTGTCAACGTCTGTTTCACTGAATTTCGGTAACAACTTAATATTATTGGTCACATCCAACCCTTTTTTAGCAGACACAACTGCACTGTTGGCACTTTCACCTAACTTTCCCTCACCAATTAGTTGAAAGCGCAGCGCTTCAACCTCTAATCTGCGTATTTCAAGTTCACGGTTAATTTTTGCTTTCTCTAACTCCAAAAGCATTAATTCTTTTTGTTGTTCAAATGACAGTGATGTTGCATCTTGTGAAATCGGTGTAAATAATTCACGTTCTTCCCAAACAACAGACTTTTCAGCTTCAAACATCCCTAAACGAACTAAACCTGCCTTTACAACTACAGCAATAGATTCCTTCAATTTCTTGACTGGTGTTTTTAATTAAGGTTTTTAATTAAGGTTCCCAAGTTACCTGAGGACGAGCCCCCATTTGTTACATGCTGGCTCAAGCATGCAACAAAATGAAGGGAACCCAAACCAAGTTGAATGAAAAAATGCAAAAGATTTATTTAAAGGTTACAAATAAACAAAATAATAAAATAAAATAAAGTGCAAAGGGGTATCAAAGTAACCAAACTAAATGTCTATCATAAGATTCACAACAACAAATTACATAGGAGCAACTTTCAAATAAACAAAACAAATATAAGCGGTGGGTAAGCCAAAGGAAGCCAAACGAAAAAACGATCCTCCAAAGCAGTCTCCCAAACACATCTTGGAAGCTCCTTAAATAAGCCAGAAGATTAGCCGCACCTGCTGCACCATAATGAGTCACCTATTAAGAAAAAGAAAGCAAAAACCAGGAAACAGGACGAACCAATCACAAACCCATAACAATATATATATATATATATATATAGAGAGAGAGAGTGTATCGTGTGTGTGTATATGTATAGAGTGTCTCAAAGCCTAAGGTTAAGTGATTCACCTCTCACGCCAGAGACCCGTGTTCTATCCCAGACCCTGACAAGAGTGTATTATGTGTATAGAGTGTATTTTGTGTGCATATGTATAGAATGTATCATGTGTGCATATCTATGGAGTGTATATGTATAGAGTGTATCATGTGTGCATATCTATGGAGTGTATATGTATACATTGTATCATGTGTGCATATCTATGGAGTGTATCATGTGTGCATATCTATGGAGTGTATATGTATACAGTATATCATGTGTGCATATCTATAGAGTGTATCATGTGTGAGTATATGTATAAAATGTGTGCATATCTATAGAGTGTATATGTATAGAGTGTATCATGTGTGCATATCTATGGAGTGTATATGTATACATTGTATCATGTGTGCATATCTATGGAGTGTATCATGTGTGCATATCTATGGAGTGTATATGTATAGAATGTATCATATGTGAGTATATGTATAGAGTGTATCATGTGTGAGTATATGTATAAAATGTGTGCATATCTATGGAGTGTATATGTATAGATTGTATCATGTGTGCATATCTATGGAGTGTATCATGTGTGAGTATATGTATAAAATGTGTGCATATCTATAGAGTGTATCATGTGTGCATATCTATGGAGTGTATATGTATAGAGTGTATCATGTGTGAGTATATGTATAAAATGTGTGCATATCTATGGAGTGTATCATGTGTGCATATCTATGGAGTGTATATGTATAGAGTGTATCAAAGCCTTTGGATACATCAACTTCCAGTAGCTCAGTGGTTAAATGATTCACCTCTCACGCCAGAGACCCGTGTTCTATCCCAGACCCTGACAAGAGTGTATCATGTGTGTATATGTATAAAATGTATCATATGTATAGAATGTATCATGTGTGCATATCTATGGAGTGTATATGTATAGAATGTATCATGTGTGCATATCTATGGAGTGTATATGTATACAGTGTATCGTGATGTGTATCATGTGTGAGTATTTGTATAAAATGTGTGCATATCTATGGAGTGTATATGTATACAGTGTATCATGTGTGAGTATATGTATAAAATGTGTGTATATGTATAGAGTGTATCATGTGTGCATATCTATGGAGTGTATATATATAGAGTGTATCATGTGTGAGTAAATGTATAAAATGTATAGAGTGTATCATGTGTGTATATCATGTGTGCATATCTATAGAGTATATCATGTGTGCATATCTAAAGAGTGTATCATGTGTGCATATCTATGGAGTGTATATGTATAGAATGTATCATATGTGAGTATATGTATGTATAGACTGTATCATGTGTGCATATCTATGGAGTGTATATGTATAGATTGTATCATGTGTGCATATCTATGGAGTGTATATGTATAGAGTGTATCATGTGTGCATATCTATGGAGTGTATATGTATACAGTGTATCATGTGTGCATATCTATGGAGTGTATCATGTGTGCATATCTATGGAGTGTATATGTATACAGTATATCATGTGTGCATATCTATAGAGTGTATCATGTGTGCATATCTAAAGAGTGTATCATGTGTGCATATCTATGGAGTGTATATGTATAGAATGTATCATATGTGAGTATATGTATGGAATGTATCATGTATGTATAGAGTGTATCATGTGTGCATATCTATGGAGTGTATATGTATAGATTGTATCATGTGTGCATATCTATGGAGTGTATATGTATAGAGTGTATCATGTGTGCATATCTATGGAATGTATCATATGTGCATATGTATAGAGTGCATCATGAGTGTATATGTATAGAATGTGTGCATATGTATGGAATGTATCATGTATGTATAGAGTGTATCATGTGTGCATATCTATGGAGTTTATATCTATAGCATGAATCATGTGTGCATATCTATGGTGTATATGTATACAGTGTATCATGTGTGCATATCTATGGAGTGTATATGTATAGAGTGTATCATGTGTGCATATCTATGGAGTGTATATGTATAGAGTGTATCATGTGTGCATATCTATTGAGTGTATCATGTGTGAGTATATGTATAAAATAAGTGCATATTTATGGAATGTATCATGTATGTATAGAGTGTATCATGTGTGTATATCTATGGAGTGTATGTGTATCATGTGTGCATATCTATGGAGTGTATATGTATAGAATGTATCATATGTGTGCATATTTATGGAATGTATCATGTATGTATAGAGTGTATCATGTGTGTATATCTATGGAGTGTATGTGTATCATGTGTGCATATCTATGGAGTGTATATGTATAGAATGTATCATATGTGTGCATATGTATGGAATGTATCATGTATGTATAGAGTGTATCATGTGTGCATATCTATGAAGTGTTTATGTATAGAGTGTATTGTGTGCATATCTATGGAGTGTATATGTATAGAGTGTATCAAAGCCTTTGGATACATCAACTTCCAGTAGCTCAGTGGTTAAGTGATTCACCTCTCACGCCAGAGACCCGTGTTCTATCCCAGACCCTGACAAGAGTGTATCATGTGTGTATATGTATAGAATGTATCATGTGTGTGCATATGTATAGAATGTATAGATTGTATCATGTGTGCATATGTATAGAATGTATCATGTGTGCATATCTATGGAGTGTATATGTATAGAGTGTATCATGTGTGCATATCTATGGAGTGTATATGTATAGAGTGTATCATGTGTGCATATCTATAGAGTGTATCATGTGTGCATATCTATGGTGTATATGTATAGAGTGTATCATGTGTGCATATCTATGGAGTGTATATGTATAGTGTATCATGAGTGTATATGTATACAGTGTATCATGTGTGCATATCTATGGAGTGTATATGTATAGAGTGTATCATGTGTGAGTATATGTATAAAATGTGTGCATATCTATAGAGTGTATCATATGTGCATATCTATGGAGTGTATATGTATAGAATGTATCATGTGTGCATTTCTATGGAGTGTATATGTATAGAACGTATCATATGTGAGTATATGTATAAAATGTATAGAGTGTATCATGTGTGAGTATATGTATAAAATGTGTGCATATCTATAGAGTGTATCATATGTGCATATCTATGGAGTGTGTATGTATAGAATGTATCATGTGTGCATATCTATGGAATCTATCGTGTGTATATATATATATATATATATATAGAGAGAGAGAGAGAGAGTATCATGTGTGTATATGTATAGAGTGTATTATATGAGTATATGTGCCTTTGGATTCATCAACTACATCTACTACAACTTCCAGTAGTTCAGTGGTTAAGTGATTCACCTCTCACGCCAGAGACCCATGTTCTATCCCAGATCCTGACAGGGGTGTATCATGTGTGCATATGTATAGAGTGTATTATGTGAGTATATGTGCTTTTGGATTCAGATAGAGTGCATCATGTGTGCATATATATAAAGTGTATCATGTGTGCATATGTATGGAATGTATCGTGTGTGTATATGTATAGAGTGTATCATGTGTATCACACACATAAATGTTGCCTAATCACTGGCCAGTAGCACTACTTAAAAAATTATTTTGCTCTCCTTTCTTTTTGGCTTGCAAATTTCTCAATGACCATTTGGTTAAAGTCAGTCATCTCAGTCACCAGTCTCTTCTCTATTGACAGCATGGCCAATGCATTCAGCCTCTCTTGCGTCATGCTGTTTTAAACAGCAAACACAGAAAACAGTAAAGGCATGACTTACATCACAACCTGCCAGCCAACTCATAACATGTGCTGGAAAAGCCCAGAGTGTACGCGCGCTCGCGATCACTTGACTACTGAATTTGCAAGGAAGGTCGATCTGGTCCAAGCTCCCTGAATCTTTTTTTTTTTTTTCATTCAAACGCCTTGTGAACGGATATCTTAGCAAAGATACAATGGAATTTTCCTTTATCTCGAGAAATTGCACTTGCTTTCACTATGATTAATAGTCGTCAGTTAACTGAGGAGCTGCTGCTGAGTGAACGGTCTAAGTGAGAATGGTCCAATCACATAAGACGAATCATATAAAAACAAATATGATTCGTTCTAACAACAAAAATGGGAGGGTTCGGCACGCAGAGCGCTGCGCCCCAAGGACAATTTAAAACCGGCCAATTAGAGCTTATCGTCATATCATGTGCATTGCAAAAGTTTGTGTACCTACATAGACACTCATTAGTCCGGCGCCCCGCACACATATGAAAAAATATTGTTCATACTTTTTTTTTCAATAAATATTAGTATGACTACAATAAATGTTAGAATGTTATAATTAAATCAATTTATTTAGTTAATATTTGTGATAATAAATATTAACATATTAAAGGGGTCTAACTTGACGGGGGCGGCGCCCCAGCGCCCTCTATTGACCAGCCGGTATATGTATAAAGTGTATCATGTGTGCATATGTTTGGAATGTATTATGTGTGCATATGTATAGAGTGTATCCTGTGTGCATATATATATAGAGTGTATCGTGTGCATATGTATGGAATGTATCGTGTGTATATGTATAGAGTGTATAATGTGAGTATATGTGCCTTCGGATTCATCAACTTCCAGTAGCTCAGTGGTTAAGTGATTATATGTATGGAATGTATCATGTGTGTATATGTATAGTGTGTAAATGTATGCAGTGTGTGTATATGTAAAAAATGTGTCATGTGTGAGTATGTGTATCATGTGTGCATATCTATGGAATGTATCATGTGTGTATATGTATAGAGTGTATAATGTGTGCATATGTATCGTGTGCATATGAATGGAGTGTATGTGTGTGCATATGTATGGAATGTATCATATGTGCTTATCTATGGAATATATCATGTGTGTATATGTATGCAGTCTGAGTATATGTAAAGAGTGTACCATGTGTGCATATCTATGGAATGTATCATGTGTGCACATGTACAGAGTGTATCTTGTATCTTGTATAATATTACTGTTGTTTTCCAGTTCAGACATTCATACAGAAGATTAGTGTCAACACTCACACAGTGCTTTACAGTCAACTTTTATATGATTTATTTATAAATGGGGGTAGGCAAAGGGAAAGTGGTATAAAATAGAATTGAGATCGGCCTGAACCTCATCAATTTTGGATTTCCATGGTATTTGGGAATAATTTTCCAAAAATAGTTTACATGGATAAGGAAAAAAGCCATATTTAAAATTGTGTAACATTCCAGCATGTCAGGCAGGGATGAGAGTAGTGGTAAAATGATGGTGTAGTTATACTTAAAAGTTTAATCAAAACTGATTCAGTTCAGTTTAATACAACTGTCACTGTTGAAAGAAGATCCACTAAAGAGCAAATCCGCCAGCTCTGACCAAGCAAGCCGGGACAGTGGACAGAACCAAAACTCCACCGGTTGATGAAAGTAAAAAACAAACGTAAGAGAAACCAGGCTCAGCCAGGGATCAATTCTTCTCTGGCCAAACATAAAGGGAAGAGTTGTGGTCTAAAAGACTCTGGAAGGCTTGAGAGCGATGAGTGTCTGTCATGAAGAAAGTGCAGGTTTGAGTCGGTCAACGGCAGGTGTCCAGAATAGCCCATGGAATCAATGCAGAGACTCGTCTGTCACTGCTGTTTTTCAGGAATCAGTCTTGCGCTCTCGACTCTTCCATGATCACCACAGCATCTGCTCTGGATACATTAGACATTGACAGCACACAGTATGTCAGTAATAGCATACGTCACATTTATAGCATTTATTACAGTCTCTGTGAAAAGAGAAAAATTATCTTTTTTAAATAAAAAAGTAAAATTAAAGATCACAATTACTGTATAATAATGTAGAACAATTTAACTTTATTATTTTAGCATTAATATTATTTTTATTCAGTACTCCCTGACATGTAGGTAGATAAATTAAATTCAAAATAAATAATTTAACAAAATTAATTTAAAAGGTGATGATGTACAGAATATATGAGCTTGCTGACCTTACCTGTGAGAGTCCAACTTGTCCTTTGAGGATTCAAATGGCAGATTTCTCTGTGAGTGTGCATCTTGCCGGAGTTTCTTGGGTAAAAGAGAAACTCATTATTTTTTACTCCTTTTATACGTTTTGGGACAGTAACATCAGAATCAGCCAGAGAAATCAGGAACAAATGAGAATTAAGCTAAATTATTATAAAAATGTTTTACACAACATAAAAAGCAACCACTATGCAACTAAAGCACATTAAGTGGTCAAGATTACACAAAAAGGCAGCAAAAATAAACTGTTTAAAAGTATTTTTATACAGTTATTCTTGAATTTTTCTTAAGCTAAAATATGACATCTCTAGTGAAATAAAGAAATAAATACAGGTGTGTAACGAAGTGTGAATAAAACAAATATCAGATATTTGTAAACATCTGTATTTACAAGTACACATTCATTTAAAAAAAGATATCAAATTGTCAGATTGGATTGAATGAATATTTAAATATTTGAACTAATTAATTGGGTAATTCACCTTAAAATTATCATTTTGTTATTTACTCACCCTCACATTACAAACAAACCTGTATATAGAGTAACAAATAAAGAGTGGTTAATACATTAACATTACTTGACGCAAGTAAGAGAACACATTCAGTTGGTTGGGAACATGATATTCTACAATTGAATTAAACACGATATATAAAAACATAAAAAAAGAGATTAAGGTGAATACCAC
This sequence comes from Danio kyathit, assembly GCA_903798195.1. Classification (NCBI taxonomy): domain Eukaryota; kingdom Metazoa; phylum Chordata; class Actinopteri; order Cypriniformes; family Danionidae; genus Danio; species Danio kyathit. Next base: position 40,734,722 of record LR812520.1, on the reverse strand, counting down.
ACATTTACAAACGTGTTTTGCATTTTACGTTTTTTAATGTATTTGCAATGGCTTGTATGTATTACACTCACCTGAATATTTAAGTTCACATTTGGTATCAATCCAGCATAAGAGCTCCATCCTTTAAAGACATACATTTCTTGTTTAACCCCCAAAACAAACCCTCAGGTACAAAATTGAATGTAGACTTGTTAAATGTACCTTAAGTTCCAGAGTGCAAAAGGTATCTTCAGCATACTTCAAATTCAGACCATATCCAGTTGTGAAATGCAGATGAGGTCCCATGACCACTTGACCCTCCAATGAATAAGACTGTTTGTTTGATGTTGTATTGCTGGGAAAAGAGAGACTGAGTTTGTGAATAATTACATTTGTTTGTAAAAATAAATTTGACATTCCATACACTGGCTATTAAAATGCCCAGTAAAATTGCCAATAAACACAAAAATTATAGTTTAAAAAATCTTTGTCTAATATTTACTCAGCACTGAGTAGCCAAATAGCCTAGCTGTGGTTGTTTTTAACACCATTTTTTTTTTAATGTAGGAACTATTAGAGGAAGAAAAAGAGTTTGTACATGAAACTGCCCACAACAAATCTGCGAACAACTTGATATTTAAAAATCTAATAAAAATGAGGAAGACATCAACATTACCTTGAACAATCAAGCGAGGGGTGCTTGGTAGAATAAGACTCAACATTTTATAATCTAAATCTATAGTACCACCATACAAATCTGTATGAGTTCAAATGTGTGCAAAATTAATTCCTCTTCCCCATCAATTTAACTTTGAATAGGCAATATTTACTTGTTGGTTTAGATGGTGATCATGACTTTGGGTTATATTTGTGTACTCAGGATATACACTCACCATCCACAATAGCAACCACGTACACCTAAACACCACAAAAAATAAAATGTACAGTGACTCTATACAATAAGTTCACATTAGTAAATGTTAGTAATGCATTAAAATTACCACTAAGAAATAAACAATGACATTGACTATGTAAATGTTAGCTTAAAAATACAACTGAATGGGGTATATGCACACAGGCTTTTAATTTTCAGTCAGTCATATAAAAATCTGAATAATCTTAAAAGACTCTCTAAATGTTTAAATGCTAAATAATTATTCACTGTATATTAACTACTATTATGTTACAAAACAAACACAACTGACCACTCTTATGTGGTTAATTTACTTTGCATTTGCCATAATCTATGACAATAACATTTTATTGGCTGATAATGATGGTCATAATGACTACATAAAGGCCAGCTTACCTTAACTTTATTCTGCATGGTCACTTCAATGTTGTTCTGAAATAGAGAATGCAGTTAACACTAATTTAATTAAAGTTAATAGAAATTACCTTTTTTTTCATTATGATGCTTACCTTAACTAATCCCTCATGGTCACATGTAGTACTTCATCTTCACTTCAATACTGTGCTGAAATAGAGAGAGCAGTTAACAGTTAAAGTTAACAGAAATTACCTTTCTTTTTCAGGAAACTAACGTTATACTAAAACAAATTTACGAGCACTAACTTACAAGCGCCGTCTGTAAATTTCTTGTTTAAAAATGGCAATTAACCCGTCTGTTAACGAATATCATGGCATAAGAACCTAACGTTACAACTAAAGCTAACTTACTTGGTTAATTCTGTTAAAAGACGTGCACTGTTCAGAAATATACACAAAACAATCATTTTTCAACACTTACCGTGGATGAATTCGTTGACTGAGACGTTGACGGTTATGGTTCAAATGAGGCGTTGCCTGTGGTGACGGTTGGTGCTTGTTTGTGGTCGAGTCGAATCGGCTCAGTTCTATGAATCGGCTCCCTTAAGTAAATAGTAAAGAGTCGAATCCGCCTGAAAATGATTCCTTTTTGTATAAATAATGTGATGCAACAATATGATTCATTAATCATTACTATTTTATTATACTGCTCGGCCACACACATTGTATACCCTGATTCTATGTTGATAAGTATGAGCTTGTGAACACGTGTGATAAAATAATTCCCGAACAAACAGTCCAATCTGATTCAATGTCACGCGAGTGCTGAACCGAACCAGTGCAAAAGTGATATTGTGTTTTTGGTTTACTTTTAAAGATTTTGTGTCATTTTAAATGAGTCGATAGCGCAGATTTCTAACCTCTAGGTGTGTTTAACAGTCTTTGGTTTCATAAATCAATTATTTTTTGTTACAGTTTATTACATTTTGGCTAAGCACAAAACTATGTTTATTAAAAATGTCATATTTACATGATAATCTTATAGATTTAAATAAAGGTGCAGTGCACCCAAAAATTAACATTTAATGTTTTCATGTTTCAAACCTGGATGATTTATTTATTTAAAGTTTAAAGTTATTTTGAAGATGTTGGTAGCCAAATTGTTTTTGGGGCTGCAATAACATTCGGTTAAAATTTTTTATTTATATATATATATATATATATATATATATAGAGAGAGAGAGAGAGAGAGAGAGAGAGAGAGAGAGAGAGAGAGAGAGAGAGAGAGAGAGAGAGAGAGTGCCTGTACTACTGTTTTAATTTTAATAATTAAGTTTGAATTCCTATAACTAATGTGCAAATTATATGGCCCTTTTTTACAGTAATTTGCTGTAATCATGCTGCCATCCTCAATGTCGCAATAAAATTTTGAAAACAACATACTGTGAATTTTTACAGTTAAATCCTGTAAAGGGACAGTTATGTAATTTACTGTGAAAAATTACAGTAACGTTATGAATTTCTGGGATTTTTTTAACAGTGTATGTTTGCACACTATTTACAAATGTTTTAAATAGATATTTGTTTTATTGTCAGCATCAAGAGCATCTCTCATACATTAATGAGTTATTTACAAATGTTTTAAATGGGCTTTCAATGCATTTGACATTTTATTTACTTTCTAAAAGTATAATGAACTTAAGTGCATGAATGAAAACAAACACTAAAATTACTACAAAATTTAACAAAGTAAACAACTTCTGTTTATTTAATAATGTGCTTTGAACTTTCGTACAAAGTTCATTTTCAAAGCATAGTTAAAATAATACTAAAATATATTACCATCAAATGCTAAATAAATACACTTGTAAAGAATAAACATTTATTATAAGCATTTATTTAAAGTGCATTTTTCTGAAATATATTTTTAGAAAATATACTAAATTACAATTATTTTTAAGTGTGTTAAAAGTTAAAAGTATGGTAATAATACACTTTTAATATATTTAAATTAAAGATACTTTTTGGTTAGTATACTTTCAGTGTACTATTGGAATTAAAAATATATTTGCAATACAATTAGTATACTTTTTTTTCACCAGGGCTACCTGACTTTACACAGTATCGGTGCGAGTAGGCTCACTGGAGAAATGCGTATTACGCATGCCCCGGGGCCAGCTGTGTAGCCAGTGGACTTTGCAGGGTTCGCCAAGTGCAGAATTCAAGCGAGAGTGCACGAATCTCTGAGTTAGAGAGAGAAAGGCGCAGCACATAACAGCTGGCCCGTCGGGGGTGGAGTCTCCGTCTCCATTTTCCGGTTGAGCTCGGTGGGGGAAAATGGAATGCAGCGATTGCGGCGGATACCCCCATGCGGTTGATGTACGCCACCGCCGCCATACTGTCCGTCCTACCAGCACATGTTGTCGCTCCAGCACCGGTAAAAAAACGGTGGAGAGCGAGGAACACTGCCAACAGCTCTAGGCGATTGATATGCCAATGCAACTGGGTTCCTTTTCACAGGCCCGCGGCTGCATGCCCGCAACACATGGCCCCCGAGCCCGTGCTGGAAGCATCTGTCAAAATGACAATATTTCTGGACACCTGTCCTAGAGGCACTCAGGCCTGTAGGAATGAGGGATCGTTCCAGGGCCTGAGGGCACGGCGACACAGCGTAGTGACAGTCACCCGGTGTGTGCCCGCGTGCAATGCGCGTCTGGGGACTCGATCGTGAAGCCAGTGCTGAAGTGGTCTCATATGGAGCAATCCGAGCGGCGTGACAGCGGCTGCAGATGCCATATGCCCCAGGAGCCTCTGAAAAATTTCCGTGTAACCACTATTTTGCTGTCGAACTCTCTCAGACAGTTCAGCATTAGCGGAGCTCTCTCTCCAGAGAGGCGCGCTGTCATGGTGACCGAGTCCAGCTCCAACCCGAGAAAAGAGATCCTCTGCACGGGGGTGAATTTGCTCTTTTCTCGGTTGACCTGAAACCCCAATAGGTGGAGGTGCTGAAACACCTTTCTATGCATAATCAATTGCTCCCGAAAGAGGGCTAAAATAAGCCAGTCACCGAGATAATTGAGTATGCGGATGCCCCGCGAGCCGAAGGGGAGCTAGGGCACCCTCCGCGAGCTTGGTGAAGACCCGCGGAGACAGAGAAAACCCGAAGGGGAGGACTTGTACTGCCAGGCTCGACCTTAACTCAGACCGCAGAAAACTGACGGTGGCGTGGAGTATGGAGACATGAAGTACGAGTCTTTCAGGTCTATTGCTGCAGACCAATCCCGAGACGAACGCACCGGAGGATGCGCTTCTGCATAAGCATTTTGAACGGCAGCTTGTGCAGACAGCGGTTCAAAACGCGAAGGATTGATTAGATTGCATCCTTCGCAGGAGGACAGCAATCTTCTCTCGCAAGACAGGGGCAGGCACAGGGCTGACCCTGGTGAGAAACACCCCTGTGAACTTGGGAGGCCTTTCGCGGATTGAATCGCGTAGCCGAGTCTGATCGTTGCGTATGAGCCACCGAGAAGAGCTGGGCCGCGCTAACCAGGCAGACAGAGCTCTCGCTAATGACTGCATCTCTACGATCGCTGACGTACCAGCAGTGGGGCAGCGCGGAGTGGGAGTGCTGATCTGGGGAGCGCTAGGGTCCCGTGGAAGAGCTGGAGGCGAGAGATTCACTCACCTTCCACCCAGACTCTGGAGGGGAGGGCTGGAGGTGTGAGAGAAAGGAGACCGTCCTCCCAGACCTCGTGAGCCACTGGCGAAGTGCGAGCTGGAAGGCTTTTCATTGCATCCCAGACTGGCAGTATCCAAGCTGTCACATCCAGGGAAGGGAAAAATGCTCTCTCTGAGGAGCCCGGCCCCCCACCGGGGAGAGAGCAGGTTCCATCTTCTCCGAATGGCCCGTCTCAGGAGCGCTTAGCGGTCCGTTAACCGGACTTAACGGCACCCTGGGACGGGGAGCGCTGGTTGCCTGTGAGGTGCTCGGCGCTGCTGCTGGCTGGAGGCGCAGGCGGGGGCGGAGCAGCACTCATAGACAGGCGTTCTAAGCGACAAGCGAGCGGTCTTACATCCCCGCCGATGGATGGTCCATCGTATCCGACTGCACCGTCGTGAATTCCTAGGTGAATCCACAAACGGTGTCGCCGAACAGGCCAGACTGGCAAATGGGGGAGTCAAGAACGTGAACTTTGTCAACTCTGCGCATATCTTTGCCAGGTTTAGCCTGAGATGGCGCTCCTGGACTACTAACGTGGCCATCGTCCTTCCCGGGGCACACGCAGCGGACTTGAGGTCCGTGGAGCTCAGTCGGGTGGGATGCGAGGCTTGTAACAAGCCTGGGTCGGAACCACCCTCATGCAGCTGGGCCAGCGTGCGCGCATGGACCCTGGCATGCAGGGTGGAAGCAGCCTGGCCCACGGCTGTGTGGGCTCTGGCTCGGGAGGCAGAAGACCAACACCCCTTGGACGGGAGATGAGGCTGATTCCAGCAGAAGGAGGCACCACGCGGGCCCGTGATGGCACTCTCAATCTGGGGAATTGACTCAGACTCCCTGGCTGCTCCACCATCAAGGGTGGTGAGGCGGAGGTGCACGCAATCAGGCAGCGAAAGGTGCCCTCAAGACTTCGTGAGCCCACTGTGCACTACCGGTAAGAAAGGGATGGGAGGCTAGAAGGTCTTGCCTTTTAATCCTCCACATACACCCATCTAGTCGGGTCCGGCCGCGAGCTGGGGATAAACCATCTCCAGACCCACGACCGAAACAGCCCGGGAAGAAAGCACGGTTATCATGTCTGTTTTCAAGATCGCCGCCGCCGCGCCCCCTCCTTCATCAGATCATGACAGCCCAACCTCCGATTTCTGAGCCTCGGTGTCATCAAGTGAGAGGGCGGCCATCCGAGGATGAGCGCTTCTCTCACTCGAAGCTTGGATGGAACGCGTGGAGGAGTGAGAGGTCCACAAGCCCGAGGGGGCAGATTTACTCTCACTGTAACCCTCAGATCTGCCCGAGTGCCCACCGCGGAGCAGGGGACAACTGGGGGGTGGGTGGCCCTTTTGCAAGAGCTAACCGCGATCTTAACTGCGCAACAGACATTCCACCGAGTGATGGCATGCACTGACCGCGAGCACCGCATTAACATGACATGAAATGCAGTGCTCGTGCCCATCATCCGAGAACAGGAAACCAACGCATCCAGAAACGCACAGTTGAGCGACGTCTTGAAAAAGACGCGCTGCACGACAGTGTTGCTCTTTTAGGAAATTGCAACAATACATACCGCTCTGGAGGACCGGACCCAAAGGACGCCAGGCAAGGGAGACACCCAGCTTGACCATCTGCCGCTGCGTGTCACACACTCTGGACCGGAAGATCGCTTCGCTCACTCTCTGTCTGAAACTCAGCTGGAGAAACCCTCATCACTCTCTCAGAAGGCTGTTGAAGTCTCTGAAGTGAAATGAATGAATGATGGCTTTTGCTCACAATACAAGAGCAAGTCCAGTCCACAAAAATATTTAAATTGAGCAATGATTTGGCCTGTATTTCATTAATCTTTAATCCTGTTTATGTAACAGACAACTTATCACAATTTAACAGCCAATAATGCCATAGTTGCAGTTTAACCACAAACAGGAGCAGAGAGGAGAGTTGCAAATAGCTACAAGGTGGCATGAAATTGCATCAATAATGAAAATGTTTTCTACACAGCAGAATTCAGCAACTTCAAAATTTAAAGCTGTAACTTAGTGACGGGGAAAGGTACAAATTTGGCCTCTTTTCTTGCAAATCTGTGGTGCAATTTCACAAACTGAAGTTTCTCTCAAGAAAAGTCAGCTACAGTATTCTTAAATCTGATTAAGAGATTCCTTTGATTGCACAATTAATTGAACATGCAATGTGCAATATTTACTTTCTAATAAATCTTATGCAATATTTTATTTATAAAATTCCACAGTCTTTACAGACTGCAGAGATGTAAACGATTAAGAGGATGAAGTACATAAGAAAATATCAACTGTTAAAGAAACAGCACAGCAACAAAATTGGTGGTCTGATGCTCTGAACACAGATCTAACCAGTATAAACAGAGATTTCCCAGCAGATCTGAGTGTCATAAAGCATGATCAGTTCAGATGAACAATAACTTGATGCAGAACATACTGAACTCCACTGAAACACCCGCAGTCAAATCTGAACATTCACACAAATAATTATTCTGCTTCACAGAAATGTGATCATGAACAATAACATTTCTCTCTAAATTCATGCAAATTTACTCCTGATGATGTAACAAAAAAAACCTGTGGCAACTGTAAAAACTAGCCAAGGCCATAATTATTAAGGTAGTATCTTAAGTTACTACACAGTGAAAGCGATTAGTTACTTTAAAAAAAAGTGAGTAAAGTCGTTGCCTTAAAAGCAACAAGTTGACTTACCTTAAAAAGTGAGTAAATCCGTTGTAATTTGGAATGGTTAAGTTGACTTCACTTAATTTTTTATAATTATGCACATCATTTATTTATTTATCAATTTTATGGCAAGGGGTTCACTCACTTTTTTCAATTAAAGGCAAACTAATCGCTTTTTACAGTGTACCTAACTTATGATTTTCAGTACTATGAAGCAACTGAAAAATAAAGATAAACATAAATCAACCATGTTTGTCTTGGCATCTGCTCTGTGTTGCTTGTATTGCTTGTACTTTCTTGTATTCAATAAAAGATACACGAAAGAATGATGTATGCACTCTCTTAATGACGTACTGTATGCACTCACAATACAAGAAAACCAGTCCAGTCCACAAAAGTATTTAAATTGAGCAATGATTTGACCTGTATTTCATAAATCTTCAAGCCTGTTTATGTAACAGACAACTTATCACAATTTAACACAGCCAATAATGCCATAGTTGCAGTTTAACCACAAACAGGAGCGAGAGGAGAGTTGCCAAATGGCTAGGTGGCATAAAATTGCATCAAAATTAAAATGTTTTCTTCACAGAAGTCTTCAGCAGCTTCAAAATTTGCAAACTCATTTAAATCTGTAACTTAGTAATGAGGGAAGGTACAAATCTGCCTTTTTTCTTGCAACTCTATGGTGCAAGTTTTTGCAAACTAAACTCTCTCTAGAAAAGTCAGTTGCAGTATTATTAAATCTGATTAGGAGATTCATTTGATTGATCAAGTAATTGTACATGTAACCTGCAATATTTATTTTGGCAGATCTTTACAGAGCTGAAGTGCATGAGAAATATGAACGGCTAAAGAAACAGCGCAGCACAAAAATTGTTAAACTGTTAAGCTGATGTTGATACTGATGTTATAAACAATACTTTAACGCAGAACATAGGCCTACTGTAATTGCACTGAAACACCCAGTCAAATTTGACCATTTACACTCAATGAATACTTTTGCTTGATCATGATCAACATGATCATGAAAATTTTTTCATTCATTTTGCTTGTGTTATTTATCAGGGGTGGCCACAGGGCAATGAACCACCAACTATCCAGCATATGTTTACGCAGCCGCAACCCAGTACTGGGAAAGAAGAATTTGATGTCTCTGTAAATTAAAGCAAACTCTAAAGCCATCATTTTTAAGATAGTATCTTAAGCTACTGCCTTAACAAGTTACTGCAACCCAAAACATTTATGGATAAGACAAAAGATTCACAAAAGTATAGCGTATGCGCTCTCTTAATGACGTATGCACTGACAATACAAGAACACTGTGTCCAATCCAATCCATATTTAAATTGAGAATGATTTGGCTTCCGCTCTTAGTATTCACAAAATGTTCACCAAGTTCACGCACAAGTTTATATCACAACCAATTCAGGCCCGTAGCCAGCCTGATGAAAGGGGTGGTTCTTTGCGGTTATAGGACTCATTTAGGCTATTACTTAATTATTCATTAAATACTGCATTTTAGTGACATTTTAAGCACTATTTTAGTTGAAATATATTGTTGGATGGTCATTATAACTAAAAAAGTACATTTGAAAATTCATGGATAACAACAATAGCCAAAACAGTATTCAATTCCTTTTCTATATCCGTTGCTTTTGGTGCTTCACACCTTTTCATTGGTCATTTTTGTTCCAAGATTTAGAATAAAAGTTACTTGTAAAATATTTTTTCTATTTAAAAACAACACAGTAGCGAAAGATGACTTCATTTCATCAGATTGTATCTTTTCTTGCACAGCTGGATGTTGGACTCATGAAAAATAAGTAACTGGCCAAAACTGATTAGCTGAAGTCACAGAGCCACAGCCGACAGAGGATTCCGCTTGGTCTTAAAACCTTTTTCGATGGGTTATTTTCACTATTTATAATGGGCATAGCAGTCAAAATAGGACAAGTGAGCTCATGTATATGACACCTGTATGACCCCCCCCCCCCCCCCCCCCCCCCCCCCCTCTACGGGCCTGAAATATATCTCAATTTCATCACAGCTAACAAAATCTTGATGATTCAGCATTTGTTTAATAGGGAAAAGAAAGTTGATGAAATAAAGATGGATAAAGCATGCAAATATGAGGGTCAGACAGTGTTGGCTTGAACATTAAAAAAGGAGTTAGCAGATGGTTAGAAATGCAGAATTTAGGGAAAGTTTGACAGGTAAAACTAAACCAATTATTAAGAAAGAACTTCTTTGTCTTCTATTTATACAAGAGTATTTGTATAAGACAACAAATTACATTTTCAATATTTACATGCCCAACTAAAATGATCTGCTAGAATTTGCTAATAATGCACTTATTGAGTAAACCCAATGTTCTGCAAGGCCTTCAGCTATTAAAACCATTGCTGGTGGGATACAAGGCTATTATTACATGGCTCTCAAGAATACTTTATTCAGATTTCTCTGAGGTTTTACTCTCAGCTAGCCGTATAATGTGCATCTAGCCAGTTGTTTTCGCTTTGCATTAAGCTCTGTAAGCCTATCAGGCTTTATACTGCAAGAACAAACAGCTAGATGTACATTATCTTGACATAGCAAGACCTTGAAAATAAGGTAGTATATCATCTATATGTATTTGCATAAAGGCTGAAGATAAAACTTTGTCTTTCTCTTGGTGTCACAATCCTCAATAACACAATCCTCAAGGCTGTCACACACACAGTTTCATAAAAAAAAAAAATCTGTGAACATTCACTTAAATTCCTGAGGGGCGGGGGTGTGTAGTGTGTTGGCTGAGCTGAAACCAGTTAGGTTGTGTTTCCAGGTGGGTACAATTTAATGGTGCACCTTTGAGAAAGAAGGGGGTAAGTACAGACTTTAGGTACATCTCTTTTTGTCCAAACTGGAAAGTTTGTCTAGATTTATCTACCCTGCCTTCACTTTGTCCATTTCATCCAGAATGATTAAAGCTATCAATAAAAAAATATTAGTTTTATTTGGACAAATAAGTGCCATTACTGTAGAAAAAATGATATGATTAAAAACATTTGAAGATGGAGATGTAAACGTGATTGATTTTGATGTTATAAATGGTGTTTTGAAATTGAAATGGCTAAATCATTTATTTAAAATAGTCACTCCCTTTGGTTCATTGTCCCTAATGTCATTTTAAAAAAATTGGGGGAATTAACTTCTTTCTTCGTTGTGTTTTGAGTGTTCTGCGTTGCCAGTGAAATGTTCTAATTTCCATCAGCAGGTGTTACTTTATTGGAAAACAGTCTTCAAGCATAATTGCACCCCCCACAAAACTCCAGTTTGGAACAATAGATATGTAAAAATTGGTAGAAAGTCAGTATTTTTGAGGAATACTAAAGGGATTTGGGCAGTTGCACGTTTTTTGGACGATAATGGCATTTTGCTACTGCATGGAGAGATTTGTAAGAAATTCCAGGTGCAATGTATTGTAAAGCATTATAATAAACTCATTAGGGCCATTCCAGTAGCTTTAAGGTCATTAGTTAAAAAATACATTTAAACCACTCCAAAATTGAGGCAACTGTCTGTCAATGGTTATGCTTTCTGTGAAAGCAAATGCACAAACAAAATCATTAAGAACTTAATTTTACAGTCACACTTTCCAAATCTAATTAGAAGAGAATTCCTATTTAAAGATTTTAATAATGTTGAAATTTAAAGAATAAGAAAAGATTATTAGTTTTTTCCCCTTCCTCCTAAAGTTAAGGAGGTGAGCTTTAAAATATTATATGAGATTTATCCTACCAACGAATTTTTAAGATTGAAATTCAATTTACTGTAGATGTAAATATTTGTGTTTTTTGCGAAAAAGAGATAGAGAGTTTAGAACATGTTTTTTTTTTTGGTGACATGGTGCTTCCCTGGTGCTTACAGACATGGTTATGGTCTAGGAATATAAATTTCCCTCCCCTTGCTGTAAAGACAATTAAGTTTGGTATCTTCCTTGAAAACAAAGAATTTCATTTTGCTGTCAATGTTCTATTATGTTTGGGAAAATTCTTTATTCACAAATGCAGATGGTTCAAATCTACTCCTAATTTAATCAGTGGTTGAATGAGGTAAAACTTCTTTGCAAATCTGTAAAATTGGTGAATGATAAAAAGGCCCTTAAGCTCATCTCTTTTCTGGATTTTTATAAGCTAATTTGATTTACAAACGCCCTTTTTAATTTTTTTATTTTTAATTTTATTTATTTAATTGCAATTTTTTATGTTATTTTTTTATTCTTGAGAGATGCATATTTTGTTTGCCTATTTTATTACTCAACTTGATATGACAGTATGTAATATGTAATAGTATCTACTATTTTGTTTGTAAGTCCAGCTGGAAACAATAAAAAAAAAAAAAAAACTTTAGGTGCATCTCAATCAGTGTGTGTCTCAAGAAAGACAATAGTTAATAGATCAACTACAGGATATAAGCATATGGGGATTTTATCTCAAACAATTAAGATATACAAAACAATAAAACAGCTTGGGCATACAGTATATTTAGAGATTGCAAAAAAAAAACAGATAAGAAGAAGAAGAAGAAGAAGAAGAAGAGCTACTAGAATGGACTAAAGATTTTTGAGACAACCTGTAGAATAGTGGCCAAAAATCAGCCAGAGAAATTGCTGCATATACTAGAGGGCATATACAAGCCAAAAGGAAATCATTTTCTGCAGCACTGACCAGAGGCTTCAGACATAAAAGGAATTAAAACAACACCAAAGCAATGTCAAAAGGTGAAGAAGAAAAAGCCCAGAGTTGTCCACAGAAACTGACTCAAGTGTGAAACCTGATACTAGAAACACTGTAGCACCATTTAGCTTTGCAATTAATGACAAAGCTGTAGAATAGGGCATTTGGAGAATAGGGAGACACATTAAGAGATGCCTTTTGTCCACTAACCTTTCAAGACATCACTGTCAACAATCTTCAATGAGGAAAAAAGACACAGTATGCAGAAAACTATAAATTGTTTAGCCCAGGGGTGTCCAAACTCGATTCAGGAGGGCCGGTGTCCTGCAGATTTTGACTCCAACTTGGCTCAACACACCTGCAAAGATGTTTCTAATAAGGCTAGTAAGAGCTTGATTAGCTAGCCCAGGTGAGTCTGACTGGGGTTGGAATTAAACTTTGCAGGACACTGGTCCTTCAGGACCGAGTTTGGACACCCCTGGTTTAGACCTTAATAAGTGAAGTATGATGTGAGGAAGAAAGTAAAGTTTAATGTAAAGGTTGTTTTCTGTTCATCAGAGAAAGCTGTGATCTGATCTTGGAAAGAGTTTTGTAGTAGACAGACATGCCCTGCAGAAGCTCTACTTCACTGATCATCAACTGGCGGCCCGCGGGCCAAATCCGGCCCACTGAGCCGTTCAATCCGGCCCGCGACTGGATTCCAAAATTATGAGGATCAAAAAGAAAATAGTGGTCCACACTATTAAAGCAACTAAAAATAACAACAACTGAGTCTCTTGTCAGAATAACCGCCATTTATGACTATATTTAGGCGACACTTCGAAATGAGGACAGACTCAGACAGACTATGCGGCGTTAAGCATTTATTGTTTCAAACAGGTTTTAGCGTAAGTGAAGACCGGGTGGGGTGTAGGCGGAGTGCGTGCGACGTGTGTGATGAAGAGCAAGGAGAGGATGCGGTGGAGAGGGGTGTGCGACGTATTTGAGGAGCGGGAGGAAGACGCCGCGATTTCCGGGAGATTATCATTCATTTGCCGGCATCCGGGAGTCTCTATGCATTTGCGGGAGACTCACAGAACTTCCGGGAGACTTGGGACGTCTGCCTCAGGACTAAAAAAGGAAGAAAAACTATCTGGCACAACTTAAAATAGCATGGTAAATAAATAACCTGGTACCAGAACAAAACAGGTCACAAATAATGTTCGCACATCAAATGAAACGTTAAGTAGTGAAACGGGCTACTCACAGTGCTTAATCAATGGCAAAGTTACATTTCCCCTTGTTGACTTAGCCTAATTGAGTTGAGGCTAAATATCTATCACTCCTAGTGGTTGACTGTGGTATAGGTGATGGGAGCCTGAATAAAATGCCTTCAGTTTTGTAACTGAAATTGAAAAAGTATAAACATTAAACATAATGTTAAGCCAAAATGAGATTTTTATTTGATTTTCTTCTTGGGTGTCCGGCCCTCAAGGAGACTGTCTAGTAAAACTCTGGCCCTCTGACAAATATTGTTGATGACCCCTGCTCTATTTGTTCTTGGACAAGTTACAGAAGTCAGAACATGAGGATGAGGTTTCCAAATTGCAACAGAATGGAGTTGGAAATACATCTTCACTGGACAAAATAGCCGTGATTTCAATGGTAAAAACTGTAAAAAATGCTACAGTAAAATCCATAACCTGGTTAACAGTATATTTCCTTAATATATACAGCGAATAACCGTAAACGGACTTTCCTAGAATTCCCTGCGTGGCACACATCAATTTTTATGCTTTTTGTTGACTTTACTATAATTCTTTTAGTTGTTTCTCTATCAGTTATGTACATTAGGATTTATGTTACATCTAATGCTGATAATCAATGTTTATTTTCATGACGTAAATTTTATGCGTGTTACCACACTGGTGTTTAGTAGCTGTGTGTGAATGACACTGAGCACCTTCTATACACTGATACACTTTTCTGATTGTGGGAAAAGTTGTTTGTGATGAGCTTTGGTTCATTATGTAACTTACTGATCACCACCTGCATATGTTAATGTGTCTATCTGTGTAACAAAAGATGCGTAAATGTTGGTAATTCAAAATACAGACATATTACCTCTATAAATTAATGAAATACGGTATTTTACTGTAAAAATTAGGAATAACTTTTACTTTTTGTACCGTATTTTTAACGGTGAAATAATGGCAACCATAGCTGCTGTTTTTTTACCGTACATATTACAAATTTATTTTTTACAGTGTAGCAGACTCACCCCACAGGAATGAACCTGCAGAAGCAGCCGTTTGTATTGTGAAATAGGCTTTGCATAACCTGTGAGGAGATGGATACTGTATGTGTACAGAGTGAGTTCCAAACATTTCTATTGCAGCTAACCTTGCTAATAAAAGGAGCCAAAAAGACTATGTGGACTGCATTAGCCCAAATTCTGTCTTGCTCTGTAGAACCAGACCTAAAAGAGATCTGGTGAGAATTGAGTTTAAAGGTTATTTCTCTAAAAGGTTGACAGTTATTCAGACTGAAGTGAACTGGTTTTGAAAAAAAGAGGAGTCAACTGACTTGACCTAAACTATTTGTAAGGAGTAAATGACCAGTCAAATGTGGCAATACAGTAAGATAAATAATTTGGGTATCTGACCAGAATGTATTGAGAGTTCAGTATAGGTTTGACAGATCCATTAGAGTCAAAATTGATGGGAAAGGGTATTGTACAAGAAGGCAATTTAAGAACTGTCCAAGTTTGTTTGAAGCCTGTCCAAGAAGATAATGCTACGAAACCGTCAACCAAAATCACTGCTTTAAACCTTCATATGGTCATCATGTGACACTTTTACTAGCAGAGAGAGAGAGTGTACATGATAAAATGTTGCATCAATCAGATGGAAATCAATGGTTCTTCATTTCACATCCAGTGTGAGGCCTACACCATGAGTCATTGTTGCAATATGCATTCAGCCAAAGTCTGTTTGAAGTAGGCTAAGTGCGTTGATCAATGGTTCAACTTCTAACTGATGTCACAAATGCACATCTATTGTCATAAACATTCTCTCTCTCTCAATCTATGTCTCTCTTCCACACACACACAGAGAGCAGAGAGCAAAATTTATTTATATTAAACAAATACCAAACTAAATGTGAACACAATTAATTTTTCATCATAAAAACTATGCATGGTCAGATGAAAAGAGCACTTTTTGTAGCAATAAACACTAAGATTTAGAAGTTTGGGGTTTTGTGTTTTATTTATTTATTTATTTTATTCGTCAATGCATAAAAAAATGTCTAAAAGACTTGTAAAATTGTACAAAAGATTACAATTTTAAATAAAGACTGCTCTTTTAACCTATCACAATGAAAACTACTGCTTCAACCATGATATAGTAAGAAACATTTTGAAAACTCCAAGTTAAAATCAGTCAGCATATCATGCCAAACCAATCTGTAATATAAACCCAGGTAAAAGATGACAAGAGGGTTTTGAGCGTCAAATTTAAAAATAATAAATAAATAAATTGATTAAATAAATAATTAAATAAATTGATGAAATAAATCAATAAATTAATTAATTAATTAATAATTTGATGTCATTCATTCATTCATTTTCGTTTGGCTTAGTCTCTTTATTCATCATGGGTTGCCACAGCGGAATGAACTGCCTAATTTGATTAAATAAATAAATAAATAAATAAATAAATAAATAAATAAAAAGGATCACAGTGCATGCCCCAAATTACTACTTACTGTAACTGCCATTTTTATCTTGTAGGTTGCCATTACCCTTTAACACTTGAGTTTAAAATAGTTTTACTAGATTTTATTAGAAAATGGTGTGGAAAACCATTGCCTTAAACTACTGAAGTGTGTACACAAGGTGAATCTAAACAGCCCTTAGTTGAATTAATATACATTTCTGAAGAGAGCAAAATACGTCTCAGGAGATTTATTTATTTCTTTAAATCCACCAGTGGCCGCTGTCGACTGACTGTCTAACTGACTCATCAACTGACCCTCCACCCTCCCCCTTCCCTAAACCCAACGAATAGTGTTTTCAAACGCACCGATTGACCAGCAACTGATTATCTCATCTGATCAGATTCAAGTTGTTTAAATTATAAATTCCACTTGAAAAGATGTGCAGTATATGATACTGGTTTTTAGACAAAACATTTAATATCTCCAGTCATTATCATTGGTGCTATCTATAGGAGACTCAGTGATTTTCATACATACAGTACAGTATGAATCATCACAATACAAAATTATCAAAATCATTAAGAATGAAGTGAAATGCAAGCCATTTCTGCTCTTTGGACAGGGAATAAATCAGGTAGTCTTGGAATAAGTTGAAAAGGTCAGTTCAAAGTATGAGCAAGAGATACATGTCTCCAAAATGAAATGAACGCTGCTAAGCACAAATTAAGAACAAAGGAAGGACCATTGCTGAGAGGGAAGAACTGCAACGTGTAGATTTAAGTATCTTAGAATGACTGCAAGCTAAAAGAGCTATTTAAATATCAGAAAAAGGACAGCCATGGTCTTAAAATTGAGGACGAGGAGTGATCTGAAGTATCAGAATCTAGAAAAACAAAAACATCAAAAATGAGACCAAAATTAGGCTGCACAGGTCTATCCTACTCCTGATTGCCTTGTATGATTGCAAAGTGACACTTAGGAGTGCTTGAGAGATACTTGTATTCGAACTGGCAGCACTTCGAAAAATACTTGGAGTTTGCATCATAAGATGAGGAACAATGATATAAGAAAGGCTCTTAATGAGACAGTAACAATCATGCAAATTGTACAAGAATGACAACACCAGTAGCTTGATCAAGTTACTTTGTCTGGAAAAAAACAGGATTGACAACATCTCAATGCTGTCCAAGAACAATGTGGATGTCATCAGTGCTGGCAAGATATGATGTCAGACCATGAGTTCTAATGAGAATGTGCAAGATATAGAGAAGTAGCGTTTAGCATACGTTGAAGTGTAATAAACTGCATGGAGATATGGCCAAGAAAAGAGAGATGTTCTTCCAACAGTTTTTATCAGTACTTGTCAAATCTTGGCCTCATCAAGCTCAGTTATGTAACCTGGGGAACCCCTTATTACAGGTACATGTTTAGACAAGTGTGGTAAGATGATACTTCTTCATAACAGTCATTACAATCAATTCTGCAATTTCTGCTAAAAGAAAGTTTAAACCCAGGCCTTTAGGGTACAGTAAATTAAATGCAGTGAACTACAGTACAGTACCACTAAGCTTTGAGCATTAATGCCATATTAATGTAAGACAGAATTTTTAGACAGACGTGCCAACCACAGTATCAAAACTATGTAAAATAAAATCAAAAAAAATAAATGTAATTTGTTAAGCAGTAACTCTACATTAATAGACATTAGTAAAAGTTTATAAATACAGCTACAATGCTGTATTATTGACATATATGTGCATGTACAGTATTATCATATTTTGTTAATCATTACAGCGGGATCTCACAGCAATTCGTAACTTTTGATTTAGTGGCTAATGGAGTATATGCACATAGACTTTTAAATTCAGTCAGAAAGCCCCAGGGGCTTCATCCTATAGAAATTGCTGCATTTAAGACTGGATTTCTTTAAAAAAAAAAAAAAAAACAGCAATCTTCACTGCCTGATTGAGATACAATATAAAGTGGGAATCAGACCAAACAAGAAGCACTGCATTACATTATTATTTTTCCGCGCATGTCTTTAAAATATGGAAATTAATTTTACCTCAGTATTTTCAATGGAGTTTCTGTGCTAGCCTGCTGCTAATGACGGCGCCTGCATTGTCTTTCGTTTTTTTTTATGCTTTAACAACCAAATGAATCTATTTAACTGATGACGGTTGGGTTTAGGGGTGGGGTTTGGTGCCACGCCTCCTTTTTAAAATCGTACATTTTCGTATGACTGAGTACGAATTAGCCACAAACTGACTAAACGTAAAAAGTTAGTTTCCTCGTGAGTTCAGGCTGACATTTTCACTACTAAATTAATTATCACAAACCAGTGATTTAAGAGTAGTTGGTGGTTTTTAGATAATTCAGAATGTGTAAGTATATGATAAACAAACTATTCAAATCAACATTTATACATGTTCGTTTTGAGCCGTATTTATTAGTACTAGTTACTCTGTTAAAAAAAAAGCTTTATTAACAAATTCCTACAGTTTTGTGAACGACCCTTAAATAATTGGTTTGTAAATCATGCCTATTCAGTAGTGAAATGTAATAATTAATAAAATATGGAAATACAATCATTAAGGCAAATATATGTGTTTTTAAGAATACAACATTTGTAGCTGCATTTATAAACTGCTTATTAATGTCTATTGATGTGGAGTCAATGCTTAACAAATGAGTTAACTATTTGCTATTGCTTCATAAATGGTTCAGTTTGCAGTTATTATAAAGTGTTACCAAAACTTTTAATGTTTAATTATTGTATGAATGTCTTTTTTTCTGACAAACTACTGCTAAAATCAAACCCCTGCATTTTTTCATTCATTCATTCATTTTCCTTTCGCTTAGTCCCTTATTTATCAGGAGACACCACAACAGAATGAACCGCCAACTATTCCGATATATTTTGTACGCCTTTCTAGCCACAACCCAGTACTGGGAATGCATTTTTTATTTAATGATAATTATAATGTCACTGAAAAGCATGTAGCAATTCCTATGAGTCTTTATTTGAAGGACAGCTTCTTTTTTGTGTGTGAGGGAGAATTAGTTTTTAAAATGAAAGTAATTGAATTGAAACTCGTTCAAAAGGGATGATTTTTAAAACAATATTAGATTGGTGAGATCAGTAATTACACTTTTGTATGATTTTCAGTGTTATTAAACAGAAAATAAATGACCTGGTAACTACATGTACCATGTTGATTTCTGCATCTGCTCAGGGTTTGCCCACAACCACCCAAAACTTTCTTGTCAAAAGATTCACAAACAAATGACGTTTGTGCTCTATTAATGACGTCTGTTCTTCTTGATGACGAATGCGCTCTCTTAATACCGTATATGCTCTCTTAATGATGTATGCGCTCAAAATACAAGAACACTGCGTCCAATCCACAGAAATCTTTAAATTGAGCAATAATTTGGCTTGGGCTCTCAGAATATACACTTGCTAAACATACACTTCATTAAATGTTCACATAAGGAAGTTTAACTATCTGGTTTGTTGCTGTGCACACGGTGTTCATCTGAGAACAATTGTAGCCACAGGGCCAAACCATGACTGAATCCAACCAGTAAAGATGATAACCAATCATTCTCAGCAAACTGCTCAGAGGCTCTCGACAGACTAGTAATAAAATTGATTTATATTAAACAAATACCAAACTAAATGTGAACACAATTAATTTTTCATGATCAAAACTATGCATGGTCAGATGAAAAGAGCACTTTTTGTAGCAATAAACACTAAGATTTAGAAGTTTGGGGTTTTTGTGTTAATTTTTGTATTTTTTTTATTCCCAATGCATAAAAATGCATAAAAGACATGTAAAATTGTACAAAAGATTACAATTTTAAATAAAGACTGCTCTTTTAACCTATCACAAGGAAAACTACTGCTTCAACTATGATAATATAAGAAACATTTTGAAAACTCCAAGTTAAAATCAGTCAGCATATCATGCCAAACCAACCTGTAATAAAAA